>CM044371.1:1680984-1763484 GCA_024294585.1 Vipera latastei
CGGCTCGCCGGCCAAGCCCAAAACGAGCCCGCGGAGGTCCCTTCCAGAGAAGTGGAGCCGGGAAGGGCCGGAGGAGGAGGAGGAGGACGACGAGAACCGCTGGGAAAGTACGACGCTGCCGTGCATCCTCAGCCACTACGACCTTCCCAACGTCTACGCTTGCGGGGAGACGGGGATGCTGTTTAGGGCCACCCCCGAGGATCTGGCGCCCCGGGCTTGCGCCGGCGGCGAAGGCCAGGACCCGGCTGACCATCTTGCTGTGCGCCAACATGGACGGCTCGGATAAGCGCGACGTGCTGATCGTGGGCAAGGCTGCCCAGCCCTTTGCCGGCCTTCGGGGTTTGTCCTCCGCCACCTACCGAGTTCAGAACCGGGCCTGGATGACCCCTGCCATCTTTTCCGAGTGGCTGGGGAGGTTCAACGAGGAGATGAAGCAGCAGGAGAGACGGGTGGCCCTCTTCGTGACCCAGTGCGGCGCCCACCCCCTACGCCGAGCTCTCCCACGTCCAGATGGTCTTCATGCCGCCTCACCTCGCCTGGCTGCCTCCTCTGGAGCAAGGGGTGGTCCAGAATTTCAAGTGCCACTACCGGAGGAGGATGTTGACCCGTCTCTTGGTCAAGGATCATGGCAAAGCCTCCGGCCCCGCCGCGGGCAAGCCCTCCCGGTCCCTCAGCCTCCTGGACGCCGTCCACCTGGTGGTCCAAGCCTGGTCCGAGGTCTGCCCTCAAACCGTCGCCAACTCTTTCAAAGCGGCGGGCTTCAGCGCCAACCCCCGCCTGCTCACCCCGCCGTTGGAGGTGGTCCGAGCTCTGGGCTGCAAGGATCAAGACCAGTTTGAGCAGTTCGTTTTGATGGACGAAGGGCTGGAGTGCTTCGGGGAGCAGGAGGGGGTGGAGCCCACCAAGGACAACCCAGAACCCAACTCGGCGAGAGGAGAAGGGGACGGGGGAGGAGGAGGGGGAGGAGGAGGAGAAGAAGGAGGAGGAGGAGGAACCCGTTCTCTCCTCCTCCTGTCCCTCCAAGCCGGACGTCGTGGACAGCTTGGCGAAGCTGCGGCGTTACCTGGAGTGGCACTCCATCTCGCCCAACCTCTTCCAGACCTTCTACCAGCTGGAGGACCTCATCCACGCCCTGGCTCTGTCCGACATGCAGTTAGCCAAAGGCAGATCCTGTCGGGATTGACTCCCAACGGAGACCTCGAACCGGTGGATCACTCCGGATCCCTGAAACAGGTGTCCAGGAATCCACCGACGTGTGTGCGTGGGGTTTTTTTTGTTTTGTTTTTTTGGAGGAGGGGGGGCGGGGTTTCTGGACACCCTGTACAGTCTCCTGAGTAGTTTTGGCCACATAGCACCCGAGTGAGAATCCTGCCGTTTTCCTCCTGAGAACTAGAAGCGCACCGAGAAGAGCGGCAGAGTTGCGGGGAGAAACGACGGAGGGGGAAAAAAAAGTTTTGGGAACATAGCTGTCCACCAATCCTTCTTGCAGAGAACCTGAGGGGGTTTGACCACCCCTGGCCCGACTTTTGCTTACATGCCAGGGTGTGTGTGTGTGTGTGTCCAATTGTGACTTTGAAACCACAGCTTTGCTTGGGGAACCCCTCTCCAATAGTGAGTTAAGTCCAGATTTAGCCAACGGGGGAGGGCCGCCGCAGATTGCCATGTGCGGGTAAGAGACAGCCCTGGGGGCTCCCAGGGGGAGGGGCCAAACCGTGCCACACCCACACATGCATTGGAGAGGAGTCGGTCCCGTGCGACGGATGCAAAGGACAGCCTCTGCACCCCACCCCACCCCACACGGGGCGAGGGGCCTCGTCCCGACTTATACGGGACACCATAGATAAGTAGGAGACGTACTATCGGTCCCTCAGCCTGTACGGGAACGTACCTCTATAAAAGATCCAAGATGTTGGGCGGACCACGAAGAAGGCTTAACGGTTATGGAAAGGAGACATTAGGGGTCACGGCGCCCAGTGTGGGGGTGTCTTCTTCTGGCATCCCGACGGACGCCACAACCGAGGCTTAGGACTCTTCCCCAAGAAGAATCCACAGCAGGATCGGGGCGACAAAGTTATTTAGTGGACGTGGGGCAGCCGCGGACATTGTCCTGCTTCCCTCGGGAATTTTTGTGGGACCTTAACCTCCTGGGTGTGTGTGTGTGTGTGTGTCTTCCATTTCAAGCCTTCCTTGGTCACCAGCTGTGGAGCAGACCACCCCCCTCATTGGAGAAGACCACGGCGTGAAGCCCAGAAGCTGCGTCGGGGACAACAGCCGCTTGGAGAGAGAGAGAGACAGAAAAGTTTGGGAGTTTCCCAGAATCCCCCTGGTTTTTTGAAGAATAAGAAGGGAAGGATGTAGATGGACGTTTACATCGCCCCACCCCACCCCCGGGCCCGCTCTGAAGGACCTCCCCTGCCGGGATGCCAATAAAGTGTTCAAAGGCCGATTTTTTTTTGTCGTGGTGTTTGTTGTGTAGCTCCGTGTGTCGCTTTTGCCCAGGTGGACACGAGGACATCACATTCTGCGTCACAGAAATAATGGCGGGACTTCTTGGGCACCCCGTCAGGCATGCTTTGTTTGCTTCACGGCCTCACGACTGCGACATAAAAGATTTTTTTATCTATATCTGTGCCTATATCTATCATCTCTCTCTCATCCATCCATCGTATTGATCATCATCCATCCATATCTATGTCATCCATTAATCTCTATCATGTCTGTCTGTCTGTCTATTATCTCTATCCATCTCTATCATCTGTTTAATTTATCATCTCTCTCTCTCTCTCTCTCTCTCTCTCTCTCTCTCTCTATATATATATATATATATATATATATATATATATATATATTGCTCAAAAAAATAAAGGGAACAGAAAATAAGACATCCTATTAAATACAGTACATTGTGTTGTTTAAGTGTTCCCTTTATTTTTTTGAGCAGTGTGTGTGTGTGTATATATATATATATATATATATATATATATATATATATATATATATATATATATATATATATATATATATATATATATATATATATATATATATATATATATATATATATATATATATGTATATATAGATACATACGTATATATATATATATATATATATATATATATATATATATATATATATATATATATATATATACATACACACACACACACAAACACACAGTGCTTTTTTTGTAAAAGAAAAAGGTGCTGGAACTCACATATGTCATACAACCCGCCTTGCCTACTCTACAAGGTTCTGCCCCAGGGCTCTGTTCTGGGCCCAGTGCTCTTCAACATCTTCATTAATGATTTGGATGAGGGGATAGATGGGGAACTCATCAAATTTGCAGACGACACCAAGCTGGCAGGAATAGCCAATACTCCAGAAGACAGGCTTAAAATACAGGAGGATCTGGAGAGACTCGAACACTGGGCGCTATCTAACAAAACGAAATTCAGTGGTGAAAAAAGGAAGGTTCTAGATTTAGGCAGGAAAAATCAAATGCACGGGTATAGTATAGGGGGTACCTTGCTCGATAGTAGTCACTGTGAGAGGGATCTCGAAGTCCTAGTAGACAATCCCTTCAATATGAGCCAGCCGTGTGCTACAGCTGCCAAAAAAGCCAACACTGTGCTAGGCTGCATTAACAGAGGGATAGAATCGAGATCGCGTGAAGTACTAATACCACTTTACAAGGCCTTGGTAAGGCCACACCTGGAATACTACATCCAGTTTTGGTCACCACGATGTAAAAAAAGATGTCGAGACTCTAGAAAGAGTACAGAGAAGAGCAACAAAGATGATTGGGGGACTGGAGGCTAAAACATATAGGGAACGGTTGCTGGGATTTGGTATGTGTAGTTTAACGAAGAGAAGGGTGTGGGGTGACACGATAGCAGCCTTCCAATATCTCAGGGGCGGCCCCAAAGAAGAGGGAGTCAAGCTATTCTCCAAAGCACCTGAGAGCAGGAGAAGAAGCAACGGATGGAAACTAGTCAAGGAGAGAAGCAACCTGGAACTAAGGAGAAACTTCCTGACAGTTAGAACAATTAACCAGTGGAACTCCTTGCCTCCAGAAGCGGTGAATGCTCCAACACTGGAAGTTTTTAAGAAGAGACTGGACAGCCATTTGTCTGAAATGGTATTGTTTTCTGGTGAAAGTTTTGGAGGCTCAAGTCGCTGCTGCGATAAACTATTGTTGTAAATTTAGATTTTGCTGACAAAGAGTTAAAGGGAGACTAGTGTAGCTATTTCGAGCTATTTAGCTCTCTCTCATCATCAGCTAGCCATACCCTTCTGAGATTCGAACCTGGGCCGCTTGCATGTTAGGCAGTTGTATTAACCTCTCGGCCACAGATATCTCTATCTATATCTCTATCTATATTTCTATCGATCTCTATCATCTGATGTCTAATTTATCATCTATCTGTTTTCTGTATATCTGTCTGTCTATCTATCTATCTATTTCTATATATCTGTTGTCTAATTTATCATCTATCTGTGTCTGTCTATATCTCTGTCGTCTAATTATCTATCATCTAATTTATCTGTCCATATCATCTATATCTATCTATCTATTCCATTATCTATCTATCTATCTATCTATCTATCTATCTATCTATCTATCGATCTATCGATCTATCGATCTATCGATCTATCGATCTAATCCATCCGTCTATATCATCTATATCTATCTATCTTTCTATCTATCTATCTATCTATTCCATAATCTATTATCTATCTATCTATCTATCTATGGATATAATCCATCCGTCCATGCATTAAAATGTGTGGACTTCATCTCCCAGAATTCCCCAGCTAGCATGCATTAAGATATGCGGACACCAACTCCCAGAATTCCCCAGCCAGCATGTGTTAGTTAGGATGCATGGACTTCAACCCCCAGAATTCCCCAGCTAGCATATATTAAGATGTGTGGACTTCAACCCCCAGAATCCCCCAGCTAGCATATATTAAGATGTGTGGACTTCAACCCCCAGAATCCCCCAGCTAGCATATATTAAGATGTGTGGACTTCAACTCCCAGAATCCCCCAGCTAGCATATATTAAGATGTGTGGACTTCAACTCTCAGAATCCCCCAGCTAGCATATATTAAGATGTGTGGACTTCAACTCCCAGAATTCCCCAGCCAGCATGTGTTAAAATGTGTGGACTTCAACTCCCAGAATTCCCCAGTTAGCATCCGTTAAGGGTTTCCTGCCTGAGCAGGGGGTTGGACTAGAAGACCTTTTAGGTCCCTTCCAACTCTATTGTTATTCCCAGAATTTGATGCTGGCTAGGGAATTCTGTGAGTGGAAGTACACCCGTCTGAAAGCTGCAAAGGTCGAGAGACGCACTTCCAGAGCACGGCGAGTAGCGAACGCTTAGAAAATCCAGCTAATGATTCATATATGCAGATGATTTTTTTTAACAAACGAGCAATATTGATTAGATGATGCCCCATTCCGATAAAATCTTTTTTTTTTTTTACTTTTTTCATCAATGCATCAACTGATAAAATATTGGCACTCCGTTGCGAAATTCTGTACTTATACGTACCTGGCCCGAAGGACTTATCCTGGAATCTAAGAGCTGGAAGGAAGCCAGAGGTCAACTAGTCCAACCCCTGTCCTGGTTTCAGGACCCCACCGCCCTTTCTCTACCCGAGGCATGGTGAAGCTTTGAAAGCGGTCCGGGGCCGTCAGCTCGCACGGTGTTTCTCAACCTTTGCCCCTTTGAAGCCGGGTGGACATCGACTCCCAGAATTCCCAGGCCGGCTGGGGAATCCTGGGAGTTGGAGTCCACCCGGCTTCAAAGGGCTATGGCAAGGGGGACCGAAAGCACCGGTGACATTCGCGCCAGGTCCCCGGCGCTCGTACGAGGAGGGCCGCGAGTCCCCGCGACCCTCAGCTGGGGTCCCACGGCGCTCAAGCGAGCGGAGCCCCGAGTGCCCGCAACAGTCGCGTGAACGTTAGCACCTGCGCGTTGCAAATAGGCCGCCGATCGGCCGCCGCAGACCGCAGGTTGGGGACTCCTGCGTCAAAGAGACAAATCGAGAGACAAGCGGACTGTCTAGCATTCCCAGTCTCGATGGCCTTTGGCGGCCCGGAGCCCCCTCAGTGGCAACAAGCGTGTGTGTGTGGGGGAGGGGAACCCGGAAACCCGGCAGCAGAGCAGGGGATAAACTCAGGATAAGCGCCGTCGCTAAACGGGTTTTTGCAAGCCGAGGACTAGCTCTCGACGAGAACATTTTTTGCACATCCCCTCCAGCAGGCCTTCACTTGCAAACATCCACATGACGACTGTTCCAAGTTACGACGGGACTGAAAAAAAGGGATGTGATCAAAATTCATATGCTTGGCAACCGTCTCGTATTTATGACGGTCGCAGCGTCCTGGGGTCATGTGATCAAAATTCAGACCCTTGGCCATCGACTCGTATTTACGACGGTCGCAGCGTCCCGGGGTCATGTGATCAAAATTCAGACCCTTGGCCATCGACTCGTATTTACGACGGTCGCAGCGTCCCGGGGTCATGTGATCAAAATTCAGACCCTTGGCCATCGACTCGTATTTACGACGGTCGCAGCGTCCCGGGGTCATGTGATCAAAATTCAGACCCTTGGCCATCGACTCGTATTTATGACGGTCTCAGTGTCCCGGGATCACGTGATCCCCTTTTCGAGACCTTCCGAGTAGCAAAGTCAACGGGGCAAGCCGGATTCGTTTAACAACCGTTAAGTGGCTCACTGAAAAACCCGCCGGGATTCACTTAACAACCCTCGGCAGAAAAGGACGTAAAATGGGACAAGGATCATTTTTCACCAATGTCTCCCCCCCCCCGGCCTAAATTCGCGGAAAGCGAGGCCTGCCTGTAAGCTGAAGCCAAACAGCTGAAGCCGATCCTCTCCCTCCCGGTTTGCTAAGCGGAGGAGGCCGAGGAGCGGGTGCGAATCCTACCAGACGCTTCCAGATTTCCCAGTTCAACCCCACCCACCCCCAAAAAACAAGCATATTTGGGGGTGCCTGGTCTGCCCAACCCCCCACCCCCACCCCAGCTCTCTTGCATCGACCCGCCTGGCCAGCTTTTCCCAGGCCCCCTGTTCCTTTTTCCCGAGAGACAGTGCCGAGTTCGAGTGCTCCACTCCTCCAAAGCGGGGGGGGGGCAGTTCTCCTAAAGTGAAAAAAACCTCCCAAAATGAAGGAGAGCAGAGAAATTAAACCTCCCCCCTTCCCAATATGCTAGGCTAGAGTGGGGGCAGACCCCCTCCCCCTCTCTCTTGCAGCCCGGGAATGGAGGCAGTTGCTCCCTCTGCACGTGCTCAGAGGCAGCCTTGTCCTGCTTTCATTCCCCTGCAGTTATCTGGGCCAGGGATACAGGAGGAGGAGGAGGAGGAGGAGGAGGAGGAGGAGGAGGAGGAGGAGGGAAGAAGGCAACCCGGAGCCAGCACTCTTGATGGCTGCCCGGGCATTGCTCCCAGGATCCCCCTCTTTTCCAGGAAAGCCAAGCATTCTGGGAAATGTAGTTCGGAGGGAAGGGACTTTGCCCACGGCTGCCGCGGGGAAGAGGCACCCCAGCCGGTTTCCCTGTGGCAGAGAGAGAGAAGGGTGCTGCAGAAGGCCGGCTGGGGGATTGTGGGAGTTGAAGTCCTCCCCTCTTAAAGCGTGCCGGCTGGGGGATTGTGGGAGTGGAAGTCGTCCCCTCTTAAAGCACGCCGGCTGGGGGATTGTGGAAGTCCCCCCCTCTTAAAGCACGCCGGCTGGGGGATTGTGGGAGTGGAAGTTCCTCCCTCTTAAAGCACGCCGGCTGGGGGATTGTGGGAGTGGAAGTCCTCCCCTCTTAAAGCAGGCCGGCTGGGGGATTCTGGGAATGGAAGTCCTCCCCTCTTAAAGCAGGCCGGTTGGGGGATTCTGGGAGTCGAAGTCCCCCTATTTTGAAGCATGCCGGCTGGGGGATTCTGGGAGTTGAAGTCCTCCCCTCTTAAAGCACGCTGAGTGGGGGATTCTGGGAGTTGAATTCCCCTCTTAAAGCAGGCCAGCTAGGGGATTCTGGGAGTGGAAGTTGTCCCCCTCTTAAAGCAGGCCGGCTGGGGGATTCTGGGAGTGGAAGTCCTCCCCTCTTAAAGCAGGCCGGCTGGGGGATTCTGGGAGTGGAAGTCCTCCCCTCTTAAAGCAGGCCGGCTGGGGGATTCTGGGAGTGGAAGTCCTCCCCTCTTAAAGCAGGCCGGCTGGGGGATTCTGGAAGTCCCCCCCCTCTTAAAAGTGGCTGAGCTTTTTACGATTGGGTGACAAAAGAGAAGACGCCTAAAAGATGGCTGACGCTGATTGAGAGGGAAGAAACAGGAGGAGAACACAGCATCGTAGAGAAGTATATCCCGAGAAGGTCAGATTAATAAAAGTATTAACGGAATAGAAAATTAACCTTGTTATATATCTAAGAGAGATACTGAACATCTTCTAGGGCGAGGAGTTGCTTGGACCTGACCCCTGAATTGTATCTGAAGAGGAATGACCGGGAAGACAGTAGAGAAAGGGGGGAAGGAAGTAGGAAGGTCGGAGGAGGAGAAGAGGGAGTGAAAAAGGAAACGGACGAGCCACCCCAAAATTTACGTGTACGTATCTTATTTTATTAAGAGGGGTCGGATAGAGGAGAATGTAAAAAAAGAATGTCTGTTAATACGTGATAAAAAAAATATTACGGGATATTCGTTGATAGGCCGGGCTTTTTTTTCCTCGTAGAACGCTCAGAACGGAGTTCCGGCACCTTTTTTGGATGGAACCTTGTAGGGTAGGCAAGGCGGGTTGTATGACATGCGTGAGTTCCGGCACCTTTTTTCTTTTACAAAAAAAGCACTGTTGATAGGTATGGGGGAAAGACTTGGAAAAAAAAAAAGAAAAAAGAGAGAGATGAATGGCGGCGTTAAAGGAGACTAGCCCACTTCAGCTAGCGCACCCTGGGAATTTGTCCCTTCGCTGCCGGGTGTGGTTGTCGTTCTGTCGAAACGGGGGGGGGGGGGGGAAACGGGCCTAAATATATCACCTGGCAAGTCTCTTTATCACAACGTAGCCATTTTCTCGGCCTCCCTCCCCCACCCCCAAATTCTAATTTCCACCTCTGCCTTACGCACATAGAACCCCCGGCTTACAGGTGTTCATTTAGCGACCGTTGCAAATTGGCAACGGGGCCGAAAAATGGGACACCTTGCCCTCTTTTCACATTGACCACCGTTGGAGCAGCCTTACGGCACGGGTTTCCCCAATTCAAAATTCAGGCTCATATTTATGATGGTCACAGGGTCCTAGTGTGGTGTGTGTGTGTGTGTGTGTGTGTGAGAGAGTGAGAGAGAGAGAGAGAGAGAGACTTGATTCCTTTCTGACAAGCAAACTCAATGGGGAAGCCGGGTTCACTTCACCGCCGCCCGACTGCTGCGATCCACTTAAGGACGGTGGCGGGAAAGGCCCTCCAGTCGGGCGAAAGATTCACTTCCCGACGGTCTCGCTTCAAAACGGCCATTTGGGCTTCGGTGGCGGTCGTCGAGAACTATCCGTAATAAAAGATGGGACGAATACGATCAAATCGGTGCCCCGATTTAAAAAAAAAAACAAAATCCAATCCAGGCTGATGAAATTAAATGAGAATAATTGTATTTCTTTCGCGGCTCGATCTCGGATCGAGGAGAGAATCTCCTTAAGAGCTTGGGAAATTAAAATGCAAATTTCGTGGGAATTCAAACTGACAACAGTCCATGAGTCATAGCAGACCCAAGTCTGGACTGCAGCCGAACGTCTGAAGTCTACCGTACATCGTTCACACTGAAGGAGGCGGAACTCGGAGCTCACCACGGCCGTCACGACGACGACAACCAGTGGCCGGTGTGCGTGCGTTTGTGGGGTTTCTGTTTGGAGCGCCCTCGTGACTTTGTTCGCCCGAATCTGAACCCTGGCGTGAACCTCAACCTTCATTTAAAAATTTAGATTCCATAAAATGTCTTCCAGCTAAAGATGGTCCTCGACTTACGACTGTTCGTTTAGTGACCGGTCAAAGTTACGGCGGACGTGAAAAATGGGACTTGGGACTGTTTTTCAGTTATGGCCTTTGTAGCCTCCCGGGGAGGCGGGTCACATGATCAAAATCCAGACGCTCAGCAACCGACTCGTATTTATGACGGTCGCAGCGTCTCGGGGTCACATGACCAAAATCCAGACAACTAACCTGAGAATTGGAGTCAGTCACTGCAAGAAAGGTCGTAAAATGGAATATTTCACTTAATAACCAAAATGGACGACCGTGCATTTGTGAGAGTTGATGCTTTTCCCACTTGTCAAAGCAAACTTGTCGCAAAAAACCGCACAAAGCTAATTGTTCAAAGCGGGGGAAATTAGAAATTCTTAACCTACTATTCCAATCCAGCGTAAATACAATACAGGTACTCCTTGATTTACGACTCACAAGGCCTGTCTACAAGAAGACCATCGCACAACCCCTTCAACGTTCACAATTTGGGCACCGGGCAACCGGCTGGCATTTCAGGAAAAACCGCAGCCCCTGCGGTCACGCGATCCCAAGTTGCGACCTTTTGTGTGAATTTTGGGCTAAAATTATCCGGATGCACTGAACGACTACACTGACTGGCTTAATGGCGGGGCAGCGATTCGCTGAAGCATCGCCCTGACTCAACTTCCCGCTTGCGATGGAAACTGTGGTCTCCGTTTGAGGTCGTAAACCGTACGTCGTAAATCGGGGACTGTTTCCCGGGAAGAATCCTAAAACCTCAAGTCGCTTTGCATCTTCTCCATGCCATCAATTTGAGGGTGGAAAAAAAACCCCAAAAGACGGGCAGCTCGTTTGTTAGAGAAAACACACACAGACACACACACGCACACGGAGACAAACGCATCCAACACAAGAGCCAAGCCAGCGGGTGATTTTTTTTTACTCCCCATTTATTAGCTTTAATCTAGGTTGTAAAAAGGGTGCAGGACAAGTAACAAAGCACTGGCCTATCCGAGCATCAAGAGTCACAGGTACGTTTTTTAGGATATTCCCAGCAGCCCTTGGGGCTCAAAATGGAGTCCCAGTTCCAACGGCGGACCGCCGCTCCTCCTGAAACGGTTGCCGATTCGAGTCCGAAGTCGGGGGTGCAAGGCAGGGCACTCCGTTTCTGGAGAAGGGGGGGCAGAGGTGCCGGGAGATGGGATCCACCTCTCTCTCTCCACCAGATTTGCATGGAAATCATGGTTAGGCGCCCGAGCTGGAACGGCGGCATCTAGAGTAACAGGGAAGCCAATCTCATTGTGGACGAGGAGAACGAGGCTGTTTCTGAAGAGCGGCGAGAGATCAAGCGCCTCTTTCTGCCTTCAATCCACAGCCACGTTTCTGATGTCACAAATCTGCCGTGTAGTGGAGGAGCCACCCTGGGAAGATACGGGGCGGCGTGCACCCTGGATGTGAGGCCTAGCGGACTCGAGGAAAGGAAGCCGAGGATCGGGCATGCAAGAGGATCCGCGAGAACCAGGGATAACAGGCTCGCGAGAATGCGAAGTAACCTCGCAACCTTATTTTTGGAGGAGGGGGTTTCCAGGGCACTGAACTGGAACTCGGCTCCTGGGGAAACATAACCAGTTCCACAAACCTAGTTATGACTCCAGGGGCAGCGACGCCTCCGAGTTCCTCCTGCTTGCGCAATCTTGGCACGAGCCGAGGCTTCCTCACCAGGACAAGGAGTTCGGGGGAACAAAATACGAAGCATCCGCCCGCCCTCTCTGAATCAAACAGGAGCGTGAACGTCTTCCGAACGCTGCCGTTACCCTAACCTCTGACAATGTGGGGGGTGGGCGGTTGAGGAGGAGCGATCCCCCTCGTTCTTGAATCCTGACGTTCAGCTCGCCTCGCCATCTCAAGCCCCTTGAGGGTGCTGCCAGCTGTCCGTTCTCGAACGAGCGGACCAAATCCGTCCTCGGACGCGAGGTTGGTGCGGCGAGTGCACGCACAGGGGCAAACCAGGATCGTTCACCGCAAAGTCCTTGGAGGTCTCTGGACGTGCAACCGGCATCTGTCACACAGTCCTTGGAGATCTCGTGCAACCGGCTTGCAGGAAGACACCGGGAGGGAGGGGGGCACTGTCTCTCTGACTGTAGTGAGATGGCGCCAACCACTGGCGAGCCGAGCCCCGGGAACCTTCTGGGATGAGAGCGGCGTCACAAGGGATAAATAGAACTTTATTTAAATAAACATATCTCAACATCTTTGTACAAATTACAAGTCCCCCAGGTCCAGAATCCTAGGCGCCAAAGTTGGCCGAAGGGCCTTTCAGCAGCTCCACCAGGATGTCCAAGAGCTGGCTGTGTTGGTGGTGGAGGTCCCCGGGAATGGCCGCCATCTCGTAACAGAGGCAGGTCTCCACCATCCGGGAGAGCGCCACCCGGAAGTCGCGGAGGAGCCGTATGGTGTACGAGTCGCCTTCCAGCACCAGCAGGTCACTGTCGACCAAGGAAATGGTGGCGCGCCACCCGTCGTCTTGGGAACAAAGAACAAAGTTGAGGTGAAGCGGCGCTTCTTGAGGAGAATTCTTAGATGTTAATTGATTTTTTTTTTTTGGTTAAAAAAAAATGTATCGTACTTAGTCCTCGACTTACGACAGTTGCTTTAGCGACCGTTCCAAGTCAGAACGGCACCGGAAAATGAGACTTAGGACCGTTTTTCATACTTGCAACCGATGCAGCATGTCCAGGATCACGTGAACAAACTTCAGACAGTTGGCAACCAACTTGTATTTATGACACTCGCAGTGTCCCGGGATCAAAATTCAGATGCTTAGCAACTGACTCATATTTATGACGGTCACAGTATCCTGGGATTACGGGACCAAAATTCAGACGCTTGGCAACCAACTCGTATTTATGACGGTTGCAGTATCCCGGGATCAAAATTCAGATGCTTGGCAACCGACTCGTATTTATGACGGTCACAGTATCCTGGGATCAAAATTCAGACACTTGTTGCTGACTCGTATTTACGGGTTGCTGACTCGTATTTATGACAGCTGCAGTGTCCTAGGATGACGTAATCAAACTTCAGACGCTGGGCCATCGACTCGTATTGATGACGGTCGGAATGTCCCAGGATTATGTGATTAAAACTCACAAATGCTTGGCAACCGACTCGTATTTATGACGGTTGCAGTGGGCTGGGATCCTGGGATCCCTTTTTGCGACCTTCTGACAAGCAATGTCAACGGGGTTCACCTAACCACCGTGTTACTACGTTGACAAATGCAGTGATTGTAAAAACGGGGCAAAACTGACGTGGGCAGTGAGTTATGCCCCGTTCTACAACCTTTCTTGGCAGTTCTTAAGCACATCCCTGTGGTGAAGTGAGTCAAATGGTTGTTAAAATGAAGGTCCCCAAAGGGGATCACGTGACCCCAGGACACTTCGACCATCGTAAATATTAGCCACTTGCAAAAGCGTCTAAATTTTGATCTCGTGACCAAGGGGGGGGGGCTGAGGCAACGGTTGCGAGGGTGAAAAACGGTCAGAAGCCCCTTTTTTTCAGTCCCGTTTGCAACTTCAGTCAGTAAGCAAACTGTTGTAAGTGGAGGAGTACCAGTAGGTAGGAAAGACCGAGGAAGCTCAGCAAGAGGGAGGGATTAAAACATTCTTTGGGGGGCAGAGAGGGGAGGGTGAGGACATAGGTTCCCAAAATATTGGCCACCGGGTGTGTGAAAGGCTCACCGATGTGGACGTATGCCCGTGCACGCGCAGCCCCGCTTGCCGAAGCATTGACGTGAGCATCGTGGGCGTTTTTTGTTGCCCCATTTTCATGAGCATCGTTACTGTGGCCGGTGTTTGTGGCCGTTTTCCTGAGCATCGCTGCCAGCGTTCATGGCCTCGCTCACGTCAGCAATGTGTGTTCGTGCACGTGTGAGCACATGTGCTCAACCTCCCTCTCCACAAAACAATCCCTTCTTAACCCCTGTCCCCCGCGTGCTCTGGGCCACAAAACCCCCAAAGGTCAGGACGCTCTGTTCTAGGCGACAGCGCGGGAAATGAGCCGAGAGACAGGGATCCAGATTCCTCACCTCGCACGTAGACATCCGTATCGGTCATCAGCAGCACCGCCAGCGGATGTACTTGCGAGGAGTCGCGCACGAAGACGCCCCCGTTGGACTTGACCGCCATGAAGTAGGTCAGCCAACGGCTGTACAGCTTGGAGGACTCCCTGCGGAGGAGAGAGCGAGGGGGATATTGCACGCGCCGGCTCGGGGCTGTTCGGCTAACAGATTGGCGCCCCAGGAGGGACCGACTCTCTTACCTGTTGATGGTTGATTTGTGCAAAAGGACAGTCCCTGCTTTGGTCCGGTACGTATAGCTGTTCGGTTTGAACTTGCCCTGTCTGGTCACTTTCCCTTGTCGGACCTGCGAGATTAAAAAAAGGACGTATACTGACGGCGGTTCAATAATAGGAGACTGACAGCTGCCCTCCATGGGAACTAATCAAGGAGAGAGGCAAACCTGGAGTTACGGAGACATTTCCCGACAGCGAGGACAATTAACCAGTGAAATAAACGGCTTGTCCCAGGGAATTGTGGGCGCTTCACCACTGGGGGTTTTCTAAGAAGAGACTGGACAGTCACTTGTCTGATATGCTACAGGGTCTCCTGCTTGAGCAGGGGGCTGGACTAGAAGACCTCCAAGGTCCCTTCCAGTCCTATAAGGCAGGAAGGCAGGAGAAAAGAGAGAGTGGGATAGATGGATACAAGGGAGGGAGGGAGAGAGGGAGGGAAGACAGGAAGAAGGAAACGAGAAAGGAAGGAAAAAGGGATAGGAAGGATGGAAGAAGGGATGGATGAATGGAAGGTTGGAAGGAAAGAAGGAAGGAAGGAGAGGAAAAGGGGTAGGAAGGATGGAAGAAGGGATGGATGGTAGGAAGGAAGGAAGGGAGGGAAGGAAAAGGGGTAGGAAGGATGGAAGAAGGGATGGATGGTAGGAAGGCAGGAAGAAGAGGTAGGAAGGATGGAAGAAGGGATGGATGGATAGATGGGAAGGAAGGAAGGAAGGAGAGGAAAAGGGGTGGGAAGGATGGAAGAAAGGAAGGAAAAAGAGGTAGGAAGGAAGAAGGGATGGATGGATGGAAGGAAGGAAGGATGGAAGGAAGGAAGGATGGATGGAAGGAAGAAAGGAAGGATGGAAGGAAGAAGAGGTAGGATGGATGGATGGATGGATGGATGGATAGATGGAAGGAAGGAAGGAAGGAAGGAAGGAAGGAAGGAAGGAAGGAAGGGGATCCACCTATTCTCCAAAGCACCAGGAAGGCAGGAGAAGAAGCAACGGATGGAAACGGATCGAAAAGAGAAGCGACCTGGAATTAAGGAGAAACTTCCTGACAGTGAGGACAATTAACCAGTGGAACCGCTGGCCACCGGAAGTTGTAGGTGCGTCATCACTGGAGGTTTTTAAGAAGAGAAAAGGGACAGCCGCTTGCCCGAAGTGGCAGAGGGTCTCCTGCCTGAGCAGGGGGCTGGACTAGAAGACCTCCGAGGTCCCGTCCAACTTTCTATTATCGTTATAATATAATTATGATGATGATTATCAACCTCCTAAGGCAACCGGTTAGATGGAGCATCTCCCACTGAGGTCCAAATCCAGGTGCCGGAGTCTCTGGCACCGAGAGGTAGGGACGAGAAGCGACAGGGAGCATTCGCAACCGGGAATCCCTTACTCATAGGGCAAACCACTAGAACAGACAAATAACAAACACACAAACACACACACACACACACACACACACACACACACACACGTACGTTTCTAGCATTGATGCTCTAGCTTGTTGGGTCATGAAACGTCCAGAAAGGAAACCACCCAGCTCACAGAACACCAAGGACCCCGCAGTACTTCCTCCTCCTCCTCCTCCCTTCTAGCAGTGATGACGTTCCCTAGTTGGGTCATGAGACGTCTGCAAGGAAACCACCCAACTCGGAGAGCACCAAGGATCCTATAGTTCCTCCTCCTTCTCTCCTTTTCCCCCTCTTCCCACTCCTTCTCCTCCTCCCCCTCTCCTTCCTCTTCCTCCCTCTCCTTCCTCCCTTCTAGCACCGATGACGTTCCCTAGTTGGGTCATGAGACGTCTGCAACAAAACCACCCAGCTCAGAGGGCACAAAGGAGACCAGAGGTGTCCTTCCACCCTCACCCTTCTCTCTCTCTCTCACACACACACACACACACACACACCTGGATGAGGTTGGGGTACAGCCCGGCCATCAGGACCCCCTTCACCAGTTCCTCCTCCTCACTGTACTGGTTGCACACCGACGACGGCAAGAGGCAATCCGACGGTGTGGGGACCAGGTAGGCTTCGTAGAGGTTTTCGGAAAACTGCTTCACCAGGCCTGCGGAGGGGGAGAGAGAGAGAGAGAGAGAGAGAGAGAGAGAGAGAGAGAGAGAGAGAGAGAGAGAGAGGACTTCAACTCCCAGAATTCCCCAACGAGCATATCGTCAACGCAGGCTGGTGGCCAAAGACAGGGGAAGTCCTCGGATTACCACCGTTTGTTTAGCGTGTTTTTTTTTCACACCGACGAGCGTGGTAGCGTGCCCGGGGATCCCGCCATCCAAATCCAGACCCTAGGCAACCGACTCGTATTTACAATGGTTCGCAGCATCCCGGGGTCCCGCGATCAAAATTCAGACACTCGGCAACTGACTCGTAGCGATGACGGTCGCTGCGTCCCGGGGCCCCGCGATCAAAGTCCAGATGCTTGGCAACCGACTCGTATTTACAACGGTTCGCAGCATCCCGGGGTCCCGTGATCAAAATTCCAGACACTTGGAAACTGACTCATAGTTATGACAGTCACAGTGTCCCGGGTTCGTGTGATTAAAATTCAGATGCTTGGCAACCGACTCATATTTACAACGGTTGCAGTGTCCCAGGGAACGTGTGATCCTCGTTGGGCGACTTTCTGGCGAGCAAAGTCAACGGGGCAGGCCGGATTAAATTTAGCAACCATGGTACTATTATAACCACAACGGTGGCACGAAAGGTCGTAAAATGGGGCAAACCCCCATGAACAACTGTCTCGCTTAGCAGCGGAAACGTGTGGCTCAATTTTGGTCATGAAGACGAGGACCAGCTCTAGCCAGGTTTTAATGACACGACGGTCGTAAGGGCGAGGATTTGTCATGAGTCACTTTTGCCCGCCTCCTTAAGAATGGCCTCTTTCTCTTTTTCTGTTCTTTTTCCCAAGATAATTGAGGATCAGCTGTATTTAATTAATCAAATTTATACAGCCTCCCACCTTAAGGAAAGGGACTTTTGGTAGATTACAACGGACTGGGGGAAACAGTGAATAAACGAGACATTCATTAGTTAACATGGTTATATCATCGTTATTAAAAATGAATTTAAACTGATACAAAGGGAAGCTTATAAAATGGGGGGGGGGGAAGGAGAAAAGAGAAGGGTGGTGACTGCCCTCCGTGGATCGTCCTGCTCACCGTTGATAAAGCGCAAACTCGGGGCGTAGAGTGAGTAATCCTGCAGGTAATCATCGCGCGCGCGGCTATCTCTGCGTCGTAGGATGTCTTCCCAGCCCGCCACAGCCCGCACGAACGCCAGGTGATCGCTGCCGCTCTCTCGACTCAGGACGGCCTTGGCCTAAGGGGGAAACCATCGGAAGAATAACCAAAGGGACCTTGGAGGTCTTCTAGTCCAACCTTTTGGGACTGACAGCCTGGAGCGGGGGAAGAAAGGATGTTTTGTGTGCACAAACACCCGTTGCTCGCACGAGTGGGCAGTGAGTGCCTCCGACGCTCAGGGTGATAAGAGCACACACGTGTGAGGCCCTGAATGCTCAGAATGCCTGTGTGCATGGGCCCGGGAAAGCCCATGACGGTCATGGCTACGCTCGCACAAGTAGGCTGCGAATGCCTTGAAATCTGTGGCAATGCTCATGAGTGGGCCGAGCACCTGCAACTTGATCTAGCGGGGCCACAACCACGACGGTTGTGGCGATGCTCATATGAATGGGGCCATGAACGCCATGACACTTGCGGCGAGGCTTGTGCAAGGGGCCGTGAACACCCACAACGTTCGCAGGAATGTGGACACAAACACCGACAGTCGCGGAGTGGGGCCAGAAACATCTGTGATGCTAGTGGTGACGCTCACACGAGTGGGGACACAAACGCACCAGACGCTCATGGAAACACTCTCATGAGTGGGGCCGTGAACACCCACAAAGCTCGTGCTAGTGGAGGCGCAAACACCCATGAAGGTCGTGGCGAAGCTCGTACGAGTAGGATTGCGAACGCCCATGACGCAGCGACGCTCGCGCGAGTCGGAACATCCACAACGTTCGTGCAAATGGGGCCACAAACCTCCGTGATACGGTGACTCTTGCGTAAGTGGGACCATGAACAGCTATGGCGCTCATGCAAATCGGGTCCCAAACATCCACGACGGTCCCGCGAGTGGGACCACAATCTGTGCTGCTAGTGGAAGTGGGGCTGCGAACGCCGACGCTCAAACGAGTGGGGCCACAAATGTCTCACACCCTTGTGGCGACACTCGCGCGAGTGAAGTGGCGAACACGAGCGGAGCACGCCCGTTGCGCACGTGGGCACATCAGCCAACCATGCGCTCGACCTGGTGGCCGGTAGTGGGTCGTGGCTCACGGATTGCGGACCCCTGTTGTAGTCCAAATCCAGGGTGGCGGAGGAGACGCATGTAGGTTTCGGTCGCCGGCCTCGCCCGAGACGAGAATGCGGTGGGCTCCTCACCTTATCCACCTCCGTACGGTTCTGCAGGCTGCTACTGAAGGGGTCCCGGGTGAGGCACGAGACGATGAGGAGGAGTGGCTGGATGCAGCGGTATATGGATGCCAGCACGATGGCCTTGGCCAGCCGGGGGTCGGTGGAGATCTGGGCCAGGCGCTTGCCCAGCGTGGTCAACGCCTCTCGGTGGTCCAGCACGCCTGGAAAGGGGATTCGGTATGAGCAAACCGAGAGGTGGAAGGAGAACAGTCGCCTGTCGGCCGTTTTCACCCGGAACTCACCAATCTCCTGCAGCAGGATGACGGCCTCGTCCACTGCTTTGATGTCGGGGCTGTCCAGGGCTTTGGAGAGGAACTCGACGGCCTGCAAGCCAAAACCAGGGGCAGTTCAATTCCAGTTGGAGTAGAGCCGGAAGGGACCTCGGAGGTCTTCTAGTCCAACCCCCCGCCCCTCCCGACTCAAGCAGGGGATCCTTACCGAATCACGGAAGGAGAGAGGTGGGAGGGAACGTGGAGGTCATTTAGTCCAACCCCCTGCTGCTCAGGCAGGGGACCCTTACAGAATCACGGAATGACAACAGGTGGAAAGGACCTCGGAGGTCATCCAGTCCAACCCTCTGCTCAAGCAGGAGACCTATTTCAGACGAGCGGCTGTCCGGGCTCTTCTGAAAAGCCTCCAGGGATGGGGCAGCCTCCGCTGGAGGTCATCCCATGATACTATAAGGGTCCCCTGTTTGAGCAGGGGGTTGGACTAGATGATCTCCAAAGTCACTTCCAATTCTGTTATTCCATCATTCTGTAAGGGTCCCCTGCTTGAGCTAGCGGTTGGACTAGATGACCTCCAAGATCCCTTCCAATATGATTCTGTAAGGATCTCCTGCTTCAGCAGGGGGTTGGACTAGATGACCTACATGGTCCCTTCCAACTCTGTTATTCTAGGATTCTGTAAGGGTCTCCTCGAGCAGGGGGTTGGACTAGATCACCTCCAAGATCCCTACCAATATGATTCTGTAAGAGTCTCCTGCTTGAGCAGGGGGTTGGACTAGATCACCTCCAAGGTCTCTTCCGACTTATCATTCCACGAGTCCGTAAGGGTCTCCTACTCGAGCAGGGGAAGGGGTCAGACTAGATGACCTACAAGGTCCCACCCAACTCCGCCCGTCTGTAATTCCGTACGGCTTTCGTGCTCGAGCAGACGCCGGTAAAGTAGGCTTGGCATGAAGTGACTCTTAAAAATATCAGGAACCCCACCACCCCCACCCCTCCTCCGGGAACCCCTCCCGTGCCATTCACACGTCCCGGGGTCTCAGCCGAAGCTAACCGTCTTCTCCGGCTGGTGGATCTTGGTTTGCACCACCAGGTTCTCCAGCGGCGTCCGTAAGATCTCGGGCACTTGGTAGGTGGGCATGCGGTCCAGGCGGCTGCGGGGGAAGAGGTGGTAGGCGAAGCCCGACTGGCAGCGTCCGGCCCGTCCTCGTCGCTGGATGACGTTCGACTTGGACACCCAGACGGTCTCCAAGCACGAAACCTGGGCGAAAGGGGAAGACGGACGGTAAACGAATGGAGGGGAGGAGCGAGTCAACGGCGAGGACGACGAGCCGGGGGAGCCGCTTGCCACCCAACGTCGTGTGCACTACGTCGCTGGAGGGGTTTTTTTGTGTTTTTTTTAAGGAAGAGACTGGATCTCTGTTTGTCTCCTGCTTCAGCAGGGGGTTGGACTGGAGGACCTCCCGGGTCCCCTTCCAGCTTGATTCGGATGGAGCGTTTCTTTGCTGGGTTGGCTTCAGTCGATCAAGCAGCCTTTGGACCTTAAAACTTGAATCCTAGCCCTAAACCTAATCTTATACATAAGGCTAAGCCTAAGCTCAAACCGAACCCTAGTCCTATGCGTAACCCTTCAAACTAACCCTAGCCATAGCATTAACCCTAATCCTAAACTTAAACCTAACCCTAGCCCCAGTCCTAATGCCTAGCCTTAACCGAAGCCCTAGTCCTAATTCGAACCTTGAACCTAACCTTAGTCCTAGCCTCAGCCCTAATTCATAACTCTAACCCAAGCCCTAAATCTAATCCTAGTCTTAACTCTATCCCTAATCCTAGTCTTAACCCTAACCCTAGCCTTAACCCTAACCCGTCTTAACTCTATCCCTAATACTAGTCTTAGCCCTAACCCTAACCCTAGTCTTAACTCTATCCCTCATCCTAGTCTTAACCCTAACCCTAACCTTAACCCTAACCCTAGTCTTAAGTCTAATCTTAACCCTAACCTTAACCTTAACCCTAACCCTAGTCTTAACTCTATCCCTAACCCTAGTCTTAACTCTATCCCTAATCCTAGTCTTAACCCTAACCCTAGCCTTAACCCTAACCTTAAACCTAACCCTAGTCTTAACTCTATCCCTAATCCTAGTCTTAACCCTAACCTTAAACCTAACCCTAGTCTTAACTCTAATCTTTACCCTAACCCTAGCCTTAAACCTAAGCCTAACCTTAAACCTAAGCCATCTTAACTCTATCCCTAACCCTATTCCTAACCCGTCTTAAATCTAATGTTAACCCTAGCCCCAGTCTTATCTCTATCCCTAACCCTAGTCTTAACTCTAATCTTAACCTTAACCTGAAACCTGACACTAAGCCTAGTCCTAAACCCTAACCCTAACTCTAACCCTAAAACTAAACCTAACTCTAGTCCTAACTCTAACCTTAAACCTAACCCTAACCTTAGCCCTAACTCTAACTGTAACTTAAACCTAAGCCTAGTCTTAACCCTAACCCTAATCCTCTCTAATCTTAACCTTAACCTGAAACCTGACACTAAGCCTAGTCCTAAACCCTAATCCTAACTCTAACCCTAAAACTAATCCTAACTCTAACCTTAAACCTAACCCTAACCTTAGTCCTAACTCTAAGCCTAGTCTTAACCCTAACCCTAACTCTAGTCCTAACTCTAACCTGAAACCTAACCCTAACCTTAAACCTAACCCTGGTTTAACTCCAGCCCTAATGTTAACCTTAGCCCCGACCCGTAACCGGAAATCTAACCCTAACTCCAGTCCTTAACTCTTAACCCTCGCCTTAAACCTAAGCCTAACCCTAGCCGGAGACGGCACCCCGAGTGGGAGGAAGCAAGCCGTAAGAACAGAAAGCACGGCGGGACACCCCCCCACCACCAGGACCCGCGGTCGGTCTCCCACCGGCACCCACCGACTTAATCACAGAGCAGAGGGAGGGGGGGGAGAGAGAGGAAGGCTCGTCTGTCCTCCGCCCCCCACCCCGGGGCTCTCCGAAAAGAGCCGGGAAGCGCCCCCCCCTCCCCCTCTTTAACCCTTGGGTCCTTGGAGGCCCAAACCTTGGTCTTCAGATCGTAGCGCTCCTCCTTATGGGTCCCGCTGTCCACCACGTGGACGATGTCGTTGATGGTGATGGAGGTCTCGGCAATGTTGGTGGCCAAGACGATTTTCCGCACCCCGGCGGGGGGCCGGGGGAAGATGCTCTGTTGGTCCATCATGGGGATGTTGGAATGGACTAAACGGGGGGTGGGTGGGTGGTGGTCGGTGGGGGGGGGGGGGAAGGAAGGGGAAGAGGAGGAAGAGGAAGGTCAATTAAACCAGTGGAACCACCTGCCTCCGGAAGCGGCGAATGCTCCCAACGCTGGAAGTTTTTCAGAAGAGACTGGCCAGCCACTTGTCTGACACGGTCTAGGGTTTCCTGCCTGGGCAGGGGGTTGGACTAGATGACCTCTGAGGCCCCTTCCAACTTTTATTATTATTATTATTATTATTCGAACCCTCAGCTTGAGGTTCCTCGTGTTTCTCTCCCCCCCGTCCCTGCCGTCTCCGGACAGGTGTCCGGAAAAAACCGCCCGTTTTCCGGACAACGGCCGAATGGTTCCCGCCGGGCCGATAGCCGCGGAGGGCAACCGAGCTTCACCTGGTAAGATAAGGTAGCGGCTGTTGTGGGAGCCGAGGATTTCCAAAAGCCGTTGCTGGACCCCTTTGATCTCTTGCCAGCCGGGAAGGAAACAGAGGATGCCGCCTGGAAGGAGAGGAGAGATGGTGTGTGTGTGTGTGTGTGTGTGTGTGTATGTGTGTGTGAGAAAAAAAAGGAGACGTCCTGTTGCCTAAAAGTGGGATTTTTGGGGGGTGGGTGGGGAGACAGGACAGGATAAGACGTCTTCGTGTCTTTGAGGGGCTGCCCCAAAGAGGGAGGGAGGGAGGGAAGGAGTAAGAAAAAAAAAAGAGGGGAGGGAAACAGGAAGGAAGGAAAAGAGGGACGGAGGAAGAAAAAGGGGAGGGAGGGAGGGAGGAAAAGAGGAGGGAGAAAGGAAGGAAGGGAGAGACGGAGGAAGAAAAAGAGGGGAGGGAGGGAGGAAGGAAAAGAGGGAGGGAGGCAGGAAGGAAGAAAAAGAGAGGGAGGGAGGAAGGAAGGGAAAAAAGAGGGGAGGGAGACAGGAAGGAAGGAAGGAAAAGAGGGACGGAGGAAGAAAAAGGGGAGGGAGGGAGGGAGGAAAAGAGGAGGGAGAAAGGAAGGAAGGGAGAGACGGAGGAAGAAAAAGAGGGGAGGGAGGGAGGAAGGAAAAGAGGGAGGGAGGCAGGAAGGAAGAAAAAGAGAGGGAGGGAGGAAGGAAGGGAAAAAAGAGGGGAGGGAGATAGGAAGGAAGGAAGGAAAAGAGGAAGGAAAAGAGGGGAGGGGGGGAGGAAGGAAAATTGGGCAGCCAAAAGGACCTCTCATTTCAACCCGATATTCTCCTTGATTGCTAGTCTCTCTCTCTCTCCATCTAATCTATCATGTCTCTCTCTCTCTATCCATCTCTTGTCTATCCATCATCTCTCTATCCATCTATCAACTCTCTCTTGTCTATCATCTATCATCTCTCTTTCTATCCATCTCATCTATCATTTAATCTCTCTATCGACATCTAATCTATCTCTTGACTATCATCTCTATATTTTTCTATCCATCATCGATCTATATCTATCTATCCTCTCATCTATCATCTCTATCTTTCCATCTAATCTATCATCTATCTTTATCTATCTCTTGACTATCATCGATCTACCTATCTATTATTATCTATCCATCATCTATCTGTATCTCTTGACTATCATCCATCCATCCATCTATATCTATGTCTCTATTGGTCCAAATCTATCTATCTATCTATCTATCTATCTATCTATCTATCTATCTATCTATCTATCTCTTTCTATCCATCTAATCTATCATCTATCTTTCCCGCCTGAGGGGGGATTGGTGGGGTTTTTTATCATTTTTATTGGGGTTTTTACTATGTATCAATTGTATTTTAATCGGGCATGCATTTAATTATCTTTTAATTTTTGTAAATTTCTGTGTTTTATTCTTGCCCTGTACACCGCCCTGAGTCCTTCGGGAGAAGGGCGGTATAGAAATGATAATAAATTAAAATTAAATTAAATCTCTTGACTATCATTGATTTATCATTATCTATCCATCATCTATCTGTATCTCTTGACTATCATCCATCCATCCATCTATATCTATGTCTCTATTGGTCTATATCTATCTATCTATCTATCTATCTATCTATCTATCTATCTATCTATCTATCTATCTATCATCTCTATCTCTTTCTATCCATCTAATCTATCATCTATCTTTATCTATCTCTTGACTATCATTTATTATCTATCCATCATCTATCTGTATCTCTCGACTATCATCCATCCATCCATCTATATCTATGTCTCTATTGGTCTATATCTATCTATCTATCTATCTATCTATCTATCTATCTATCTATCTATCTATCTATCTATCTATCTATCTATCTATCATCTCTATATCTCTTTCTATCCATCTATCATCTCTATCATTATCTATCATCTCTATATCTTTCTCGTCTATCATCTATGTATCTATATGTCTCTATTGATCTATATCTATCTATATCCATCATCTCTATATCATTATCTATCTAATCTATCATCTCTCTCTTTATCATCTATGTATCTATGTCTCTATTGATCTATATCTATCATCTCTATCTCTTTCTATCCATCTAATCTATCATCTCTATATCATTATCTATCATCTATCTATCTATCTATCTATCTATCTATCTATCTATCTATCTATCTATCTATCTATCTATCTACCTACCCACCCACCCACCCACCCACCCACCCACCTCTATCTATCTATCTATCTATCTATCTATCTATCTATCTATCTATCTATCTATCTATCTATCTATCTATCTATCTATCTATCTATTTCAATTTACCTATGTGTCTTGTATCTGTGTGTGTGTCCTTCACAGTCCTCTTGATTCGGCCCTCCTGCACAATCCCCGCTTCTTGCCGGGGAGAGGTAAGGCCCCCCCCCTCAAAAAAAGGCAAAGCAATGGGATTCCCAGATTGCACTCACCAGGATCTTCCGGACTTCAACTCCCAGAATTCCTCAGCCAGCGTGGTTCTGGATCCGAGCCCGCAGGTTCGTCAAAATGGCCGACTGAGGAGTTCTGGGAGTTGAAGTCCCACCAGTCACTAAAGGGCCGAGTTGGAAGACCCCTGAGGGTCTGGATCCGAGCCCGCAGGTTCATCAAAATGGCCGACTGAGGAGTTCTGGGAGTTGAAGTCCCCCCGGTCACAAAAGGGCCGAGTCGGAAGACCCCTGAGAGTCTGGATCGGAGCCCGCAGTTTCATCAAAATGGCCGAATGAGGAATTCTGGGAGTTGAAGTCCACCAGTCACAAAAGGGCCGAGTCGGAAGACCCCTGAGAGTCTGGATCCGAGCCCGCAGGTTCATCAAAATGGCCGACTGAGGGATTCTGGGAGTTGAAGTCCCACCGGTCACAAAAGGGCCGAGTCAGAAGGCCCCTGAGGGTCTGGATGTGAGCCTGCAGGTTCATCAAAATGGCCGACGGAGGGATTCTGGGAGTTGAAGTCCCACCGGTCACAAAAGGGCCGAGTCAGAAGGCCCCTGAGGGTCTGGATGTGAGCCTGCAGGTTCATCAAAATGGCCGACGGAGGGATTCTGGGAGTTGAAGTCCCACCGGTCACAAAAGGGCCGAGTCGGAAGACCCCTGAGGGTCTGGATGTGAGCCTGCAGGTTCATCAAAATGGCCGACGGAGGGATTCTGGAAGTCCCACCGGTCACTAAAGGGCCGAGTTGGAAGACCCCTGAGAGTCTGGATCCGAGCCCGCAGGTTCATCAAAATGGCCGACGGAGGGATTCTGGGAGTTGGAAGTCCCACCGGTCACTAAAGGGCCGAGTCGGAAGATACCCCCCCCCGGTTAATTCCTCAACCCCAAAGCAAGCCTTGCGATTCTCACATGACCCCCCCCCAACACCCACCCACCTCCATTTTGCAAAAACCAGGTTGGATCCACTTCTACGGCCAACCCGACGAGCTTGAGCGGCACGTGTGTGTGTGTGTGTGTGTGTGAAAGACAAGAGGGACTCCCACCCACCTGGTTCTCCGTGGGCATCGATCTGAAGGATCAAGTCGGCGATCAGCTCAAGATCCAGGACACACTCGTCGTCCGATTGCTGGGGGGGGGGGGAGAGGGAGGAGAAAGAGAGAGAGAGAGAGAAAGGGACGGGGCAAGTAATCCTCAGACATACGACCACGAGTGAAGTTTCCGCTGCTAAGCGGGACACTGGCTACAGGGTGGTTTTGTCCCGTTTGTCTCCGCCTTTTATTTTGATCTATCCCTAGCCGTTTATCCAGCCTCCGTCCATCCACCTCTATTTGTCTCCCCGTCTCTTTTTATTTCGATCTATCCCTATTTATCTATTATCTACCTACCCACCAACCTATCCATCCATCCATATTTATTTATCTCCGTCTGTCTTTATTCTGATCTCTCTATCCCCATTTATCCATTATCTACCCATCCACCCATATCTGTTTATCTCCATCTGTATTTTGATCTATCCTTATGTATCTGTCCATTATCTACCCATCCATCCGTCCATATCTCCATCTCTTTATTTTGATCTCTCTATCCCCATTTATCCATTATCTACCCATCCATCCATCTCTATTTATCTCCATCTGTATTTTGATCTATCCTGATCTATCCATTACCTACCCATCCATCCGTCCATATCTCCATCTCTTTATTTTGATCTCTCTATCCCCATTTATCCATCTACCCATCCATCCATATCTATTTATCTCCGCCTTTATTTTGATCTCTCTCTCCTTATCTATTTATCCATTATCTACCCATCCATCCATCTTCTCTTTATTTTGATCTCTATCCCTATTTATCCATTATCTACCCATCCCTCCATCCATATCTATTTATCTCCGTCTGTCTTTATTTCGATTTCTCTACCCGTTATCTATCCATTGTTCTCCCTATCCGCCCATCCGTTTCTATGTATCTTTCTCTCTTTTTGTCTCTCTCTCTCTCCTTATCTATTTGGTCTATTATCCGTTTGTCTTTCTATCTATCCATCCGTTATCAATCCCGACCTCTCGGTTGCCCGTTTTCCACGCAGCTGGCCGCTTGTTCCCCATGCTTTCTCCCCGGCTCGCGCGCGCGCCGCCCACCTTGATCTCGTAATGCCGATGCCGGCCGAGCATCGCCATCATATCCTCCAGGTAGTACTCCTTGACCGGATACATGAAGCCCGGCACTTTGACCACCGGACAGTCGCCAAAGTACTCCGAGAAACGCTGGTTGTCCCCCGTGGCGCTCATCAGCACCAGGCGCAGTTGCCGGTTCTGCTTTTGGATGCCCTTCAGCAGGATCAGCAGGAAGTCGGTGTTGACGTCCCGCTCGTGGACCTCGTCCACGATCACGTGGCTGACCCCTTCCAGCCGGGGGTTGCCTTGCAGCTTCCGGAGCAGGATGCCGACGGTGCAGAAGAGCAAGGCTCCGCCCCGGGCCGGCGGCTTGCTCTCCAGCCGCACCTGGTAGCCCACGTTGCGCCGCAGGCTGGGGCCCAGCTCTTGGGCTACCCGCTGGGCCACCGAGATGGCGCTGATGCGACGCGGCTGCGTCACCACCACGTTGCACTGGGCTCCGCGCCCTTCCAGGATGTAGTGCTCCAGCAGCAGCTGCGGGATGCGGGTGGTCTTCCCGCAGCCCGTGTCGCCGGCGACCACCACCACCGGGTGCTGCTCCACGGCCGAGAGGATGGCCTCCTTGTGGGAATCCACGGGCAGCGAGGGGCTGTCGGGCCAGAGGTTGCCCCGCCGTTTCCAGAGGGCGAGCAGGTTCTGGCTAAGGCGCAACTCTTCCGACTCCGACAACGGCAGGTAGGTCTTCCCCGTGATGGCGTCGCTCAGGGCCCCGCTGCTCTCCTTGCTCAAGTTCATCACGTCGTCCGCCAGGCGCGGCCGGGACTCCCGGGAGTCGACGGGATACTGCGGAGAGCGGACAAGAGGGATTTCGCGGGGGTTGGGGATCCTCTCGCAACGCGCCGGCCTTCCCCTTTCGCAACGCGCCGGCCGGGAAAGAGGGCCAATGGGGTGGCTTGTTCCATCCCCGAGACGGGTTAGTCTTCAACTTTTAACGACCGTTCGGTTAGCGATCGTTTGAAGTGCCAACCGCGCCTCAGGGCCGTCGCCGCACCCCCCACAATCCAGCGATTCACTCTCACGTGTGTGCGTGTAGATATAGCTAGGTGGTGCTAGACTTATTTGGTGTGTTTAGTGACCGTTCGAAGGGACAACGGCGGTGAAAACGCCTCGCAGCCGTGGCAGCGTCCCCACAGCTGGGTGACTTGTGTGTGAATGTATGTGTATGTGTGTTTGTTTAGCGACAGTTCGAAGGCCTTGTAAGAAGGGGCTGGAAACTGTTTTTCACTTTTACGACCGGTGTAGCATCTCCATTCAGGTGATGTATGTATGTATGTGTGTGTGTGTGTGTGTGTGTGTATACACATATGCATATATACATATACACACATACATCGGCAACTATTCTAAAAATAGTGTATTTTTTACAAATATACGTATACACACACACGTACACGTGTATACACACATGAACATACACGCACTATACATACACACATATATACACGCTACACATATACACGCTACAGACATGAACATACATATACACACCACATATACACACACATGAATATACATATACACAAACTACACAATGAACACACTACACACATGAACATACACACACCACATACACACACATGAACATACACACACTACACTCTACACACACGGTCCTCAACTTACAACAGTTGCCTTAGTGACTGTTTGAAGTTATAATAGCATTTTTCACCCTTATTTACCATTGTGGCATCCCGTCAGGTGGTGTGTGTGTGTGTGTGTGTGTGTATGTGTATGTAGACATATATAGGTAGTCCTCAACGTATGACAGTTGGTTTAGTGAGCAAAGTTACAACAGCGCTGAAAAAGGGACAGTGTGCGTAGATACATATAGGTAATCCTT
This sequence comes from Vipera latastei, assembly GCA_024294585.1. Taxonomy (NCBI): domain Eukaryota; kingdom Metazoa; phylum Chordata; class Lepidosauria; order Squamata; family Viperidae; genus Vipera; species Vipera latastei. The sequence continues at coordinate 1,710,180 of CM044371.1, forward strand.
GATTTACGACAATTCGTTTAGTGACTCTGTGTGTGTGTAGACATATATAGGTAGTCCTCAACTTACGACAGTTGGTTTAGCGAGTGTTCAAAGTTACAACAGCGCTGAAAAAAAGGGACAGGAGCGTTTTTCACTTTTACCACTGTGGCATCCCGTCAGGTGATATGTGTGTGTGTGTGTGTGTATGTGTGTGTGTAGATACATATAGGTAATCCTTATGATGATTCGTTTAGTGACTGTGTGTGTGTGTGTGTGTGTAACGACCGGGACAAGAAAGGTCATCAAATGGGGTGCAGCTCGGTTAACAACGGTCTCACTTAGCAGCGATAATTTTGGGCTCAATTCTGGCCGTAAGTCAAGGACTTATAACAGCCCCAGGCTTATAACAGTCCGTTTAGAGACCATTCAGGTCGCCCCGGACTTACAATGGTCTTGTTTAGTGACTCCAGCTACGACGGCACCGAAAAAGGGACTTACGACTGCTTTTCACACTTAATGGCCGTCGCGAGCTCACCCAAGCTGGAATCGCTGAACAACAGTTGCGACGAACTTCACAACCGCGGCGGCTCACTTAACAGCCGGGGAGGGGGGGCGAGATGTCATAAAACGAGGCCAAAACTCATTTCAGAAACGTTCTCCCCTCCGCGATCGTTTTTGGGGCTCTGCGGCGCCGCGGCTGACGGGCCGCGGCTCTCCGCCCGACTTACATGGTTCAGGTAGTTCTCAATCTTGCGCAGCGTGGCCTCGGGGACTTTGATGTGGCAGGGCTTCCGCTGGTTCTCGCCCAGCTCCCGCAAGGAAGTCATGTTGTACATGGCGTGACTCAACGGGTTGTTGTTCTTGTCCACTAAGCCGAGACTCTGGAAGGAGGGAGGGAGGGAGGGAGGGAGGGAGGGTCACGGTGAGACCGGGGTGCCCAGGAGCCCGCCGGGAGATGGAAACATTCTGCGATTTGATGCCATATCCCGGTCAAACTGGAATATCCTGGAATATTCTGGAATGTTCTATCATTCGGCAATATTCCGCGATTTGGTAATCTATAATTCAGGCTAGGGGCTAGGAGTGCCCAGGAGTCCACTGGGAGAGAGTTATGTAATTTCCCGGTAAATCAGTGATATCCTGCCGTTCCGTCACATCCTGAAATTCTGTAATTCCATAACATTTGGTAATATCCTGTAATTCTATAATATCCTGTGATTCTGCAATGTTCGGTAACTCGGTAAAATTCTGTCATTCTGCAATATCTTGAAATTCTGCAATTCCATAATATTTGGTAATATCCTATAATTCTATAATATTCGGTAACTCGGTAAAATTATGTAATATTCAGTAATATCCTGCAATTCCATAATATTCGGCAATATCCTGTAATTCTATAATATTCGGTAACTCGGTAAAATTATGTAATATTCGGTTACATCCTGTAATTTTTGTAATATTCTGTCATATCCTGCAATTCTGTCATATCCTGTAAAATTCTGTTAACTGTAAAATTCTGTCATATTCTGTAATTCTGTAAAATTCTGTCATATTTCATAATGCCCTCTAATATTCTGTAATTCTATATTTTGTAGTATAGAGATATGTATCTAGATACACAGATATCTAATTGTAGATTGATATCTAAATATAGATTAGTTAAATAGATAAGATATAGATGGCTAGAGAATAGATAGGCTATCTAGAGATATTATATATCTTATAGATATGTAATTATAAAGATGTAGATAAATATCTAGATAGATAGATCTAAATAGAAAGATATATCTGATTAGACGTATAGCTAAACATAGATTAAATATCTAGAGATAGATATATAAGTAAATATAGATATCTAATGATAAATCTAGATATAGATAAATTTCCAGATATATATCTAAATAGATATATCTAACGATAGATGTAAATATATAAATACAGATGAATTGGATTAGATATAGATAATATCTAAATACGTATATCTAAATAGAGATATTGAATTATAGATATATCTAACTATAGGTTATAGACATAGATGTTATCTATATATATCTAAATATAGCTTAACAGATTGATAATACATGTATATTTAAATAGGTCTAAATATAGACATGTACACATATATGTATACGCATGCATATGTACTGTATATATGTACGTGTATCTATATAGAATCGTAGAACGATAGTTGGGAGGGACCTTGTAGCTCTGCTGATGTTTTAGTTAAACTAAATTTGTATACAGAAATTGTAGATAGGTATCTAAATATATAGTTAAATAGGTAATAGTTAAATAGAATATCTAAAGAGATACTATACATCTAACAGATATCTAAATATAAAGATATATATAAATACTATAGATATATCTAAATAGAAACATATCTAATTAGACGTATATCTAAATATAGATTAGACAAATATCTAGAGATAGATATATAGATATCTAATGATACATCTAAATATAAATGTATATAAATAGTATATATATCTAAATAGAGATATATCTAATTAGATGTATATCTAAATATAGACAAATATCTAGATATTTAATGATAGTTCTAAATCTAAATATCTAGAGATATATCTAAATAGATATATCTAATTAGATCTCAATATATATCTATAGATGGATTATAGACAAATAATATCTAAATATACACATCTAAATTATAGATACATCTAACTATAATTACATATACCTAAATATATACCTAAACATATATATATATGTAGTTTGACAGAGCGCTTATATACCGGTACATACATATATATGTGTGTGTGTATGCATATATGTGTGTGTATATATATGATATACAAACACACACACATAGATATATCTATACATACACATATATGTATATGTATACAAATGTAACGTATATATGTACGTGCATTATATGCTGATGTTTTATTGAGACTAAATTTGTCTATCAGTGATCATGTGACTTCTGTCGATGCCCGACGCTAAATAAAAACGATCAAAATGTAAAATTAAAAATCGCTAAGTAAAACCAGCCACCGCAGAGCCCCGCCGAACGCCGGCCAGGCGCTGCGGCTCCTTTTCCGCCACTCACCTTCAGCTTTTGGCAGGCCAGCGCCGCGGCCTTGTTCTCCGCTTCCACTTTGCGACGGCCCTTGGCCGCGAAGGTCATGGGGCAGGGCCAGCGGAGAGTCAGTTTGCAGATCTTGGTCTTCGTGCCGACGGTCCGGAATTGCATGTACTCCTGTCGGAATGACGAGAGGCTTTAACGTCCTCCAATTTTCACACAAAGCAACGTACACACACCTCTACACACACAGACACACACACACACACACCTTGACGGTCAACTCACCTTGACGGTGGAGGAGGAGGTGGCGATCTGGATGACCTGGGCGAGGAGGTTTTTCGGGAGGGGAAATTGAGTCAGGGCGCGCAGGGCGGTGTTGTCGTCTGTCATCTCCACCGAGAGTCCATCCCTGTATGGGGAAAAGACGAGGCAACCGCTCGGTCGTATCTCGGGGATTCGGTCCCCCTGCAGTTGCTGCCATAAAACGGCGGCACCCAGGGTTTATTACCGGGAGCGTGGAGGGAGTCCTCAACGCACGACCGTTTGTTTAGCGGGAAAAAAGTGACGTACGACCGGCTTTTCACTCTCAAGCCATGGAAATTTGGGACTGACCCGGTGGTTGTAAGTAAAGGACTAGCACTAGCTGTAGTTCAATCGGCTTTGATCCCAAGAGGTAGACCTTGCTTAAGGATTGTCGAAAGTCCGCTCAACCATTAACAATCGGGGGTTATTCACTTAAGGAGGGCCATCGTTGTTAAAACCAAGCAACGGTCAGATCAGCACCTCCATCCATGAGCGTCCTGCTTTACGACGGAAATTCTGGCCTCTGTTACGGTTGGGTTCGGTAGGGTCTCTCCGGCAAGTGACCTAACGTAGTCACACGCCAAAGGACCGCCCAGCCCCAACTTGCAAGCCCTACAGGTTAGTCCTCGGCTTACAGCCGCAACTGAAGCAAGACATTTTTTTTAAGTGAGTTTGGCTCTATTTTATGACTTTACTTGCGAACGTTGTTTGGCGAGTCCCTGCAATTAGTTGTTAACTTAAGTCACACGGTCGGGAAGCGAATCTGGCTTCCCCCGTTGACTCTGATCGTCCGAAGGTCGCCAAACGGGATCACGGGACGCTCTCCGACGGGACGCCGCGACCGTCATAAACACGAGTCAGTCGGGATTTTGAGCATCGGACCGAGGAGATGCCAAGCCACTTTTTTTTTCCAGCGTCGGCGTAATTTCGGTCACTGAATGTGACTAAGTCACTTTTCCCAGCGTCGGCCACTAAGTGAATCGTTGGAAGTCCAGGAGGACCTGTATATTAAGATCGTATTCACGAGAAAACGACCAGAAGTTAGGACAGTTACTCGGCGTTGAGCTAACTTCGGCGAGTCCTCGCTTCTCGGTAGATGTACTCCGCGACGTAGGAGCGCAAGTCAGAACAGCTTTTCACGTTGCTGCGACGTGAGTGTTGCCCCACTGGATGACGGAATGCATGGGGGGGCGGGTTGTTAAGGGAGTCACCCGACTGCGAAGCGATGCCAGCTTCCCCCGTCACCAGGATGGCGAGACCCATCATAAATACGAGTCGGTCGGCAAGCGTTGGAATTTTGAGTACGGGACAGCGGGGGACGGCTGCGACGGCCATTAAGAGTGAAAAAGGGTCCCAAGTGGCTTGTTTGGTTGCAACTTCAAACGGTTGCTAAATGAACGGCCGTAACTCAAGGACGACGGGTAGCCCCCCCCCTCCTGTAAGCAAAGACATTTCTCCCGTGCCACACAACACAAAACGCACAAACTTCCTTTTTTTGTCGTGGTTTAACCACCCCCGTTTGTCATTGCCTGGGAACCGCCAAAACAGAAGGCGGATGGACAGTCTGAAGCGGGCGAACCACGTTTGAGTGAGGCTGGGGACGATGGGCCATCGCCCGGGGCCCTCCATGCTGTCTCAGCGGGGTGAGCCGGTCCCCCCCCCGCTCTGTGGCATCAAGCCGTCGGCGTTCTAGAACGTTCCCCAGGAGATTTAGCATGCTTTAAAAGGGGAGGGCTTCAGCTCCCAGAAACTGCCAGCCGGAACGTTTTAAGATCACGGAATCGTACAGCTGGAAGGGACCTTGGAGGTCATCTAGTCCAACCTCCTGCTGAAGCAGGAGCCTCTTACGGAATCATGGGAGGACAAGAGTTGGAAGGGACCTCGGAGGTCATCTAGTCCAGCCCCCATGGCTTGGACTACAAGTCCCATCTCCCTCCTGGCCAGGAAGGCTTACTGGCTAAGCTGGCCAGTGATGGGGACAAAGGGAGAGGTTGCCCAGCCAACCTGGAAGCAGTGGCTGGGAATGATGGGGCCTACCGTACAAGGTCTGAGTCCCGCACCCTGTCCCCCCAGCCAGTTAAAGTAGGGGTGATGGGAGATGTAGTCCAACGTAAGTCGGGAGAAGGGCTTGGACTGCAACTCCCATCTCCCCCAGCCAGTTAAAGCAACGGGGCCGACGGGAGATGCCTTCCAACGTACGTGGGGAAAGGGCTTGGACTACAACTCCCATCTGCCCCAGCCAGCTGAAAGCAACGGGGCCGACGGGCGACGTATTCCAACCTAAGCGGGAAAAGGGCTTGGACTACAACTCCCATCTCCCCCCAGCCAGTGAAAGCAACGGGGTTGACGGGAGATGTATTTCAACATACGCGGGTGGGGGAGGGAGAGCTTGGACTCCGACTCCCATCTCCCCCCCACACGAGTTCTAAGTCACTTTCTTTCAGCACTGTGGTCGCTAAAGGCACCGTCGTAAGTCAAGGATGAGCTGTGTGGAGGAGTCCATGGCCTAAAGAGGGCGCCTCGGGGTACCACTCCACACAGAATCCTTCTTTCCTTCTGCGTGTGTGTGTGTGTGTGTGTGTGTGTGTGTGAGTGTGAAGATGGAAGCCAGACCCTGCCAACAGACTTTCACCCACCGAAGCCCGGGGCGTACCGACGTCGTACCTCAGGTCCCTGGGCGGGGTCTGGGCTCCCGGGCGTGACACGGAGACGCCGTTGTGGACCTCGATGGCGTCGTCTTCCAGCTCCCCTTCCTCCAGCTCCCCTTCCTCCAGCTCCCCCTCCTCCAATTCCTCGTTGCGGATGGGTTTGGGCAGGGGGGGGCTGTGCTCCAGGGGGTGCACGGGGTCCTCGGGCTCCACCCGCCGCCAGCAGGTCGAGAGGTCGGCCAGGGACGGCCCCGATTTCGACCGCCAGTGGCTTTCGGAGAACCACTTCCGGTCGGCTGCGCAGCCCAGCTGCTCGGCGAGCAGGCGGTACTTCGCTGCGTCGAAGAGCTCGTTTCGGGGTCCCAGCAAACCCCAACCCTGCAGGAGAGAGTGAGAGAGAGTGGGAGACAGACAGAGAGAGAGAGAGAAAGAAGAGGGAAGAAAGGAGAAAAAACTTGGAGGGGACGAGGTGAGGACGAGCGAGGCAGAGCTCTGGCGCTCTCGGAGGTTGATGGTTTTCGGGCAGACGTCTCGTCGCCCAACTCGGGAATGTCATCAGGGCTAGAAGGGAGGAGGGTTTGTGAGGAGGAGGAAGAGAGGAAGGAAAGGAGGAGGAGGATTGTGGGGTCCTCGCTAAGCGCTGTAACCATCCCTGCAGCCTTCAAGTACCCGCTAAGCGAAAATTGTGACCGGGGCGACGAAGAGGGTGCAAATCCCGCCCTGGAAGCCGCACCTTGAACAGTTGGCAAGCGGCCGCCGCGGCTTGTCTCTCCGCGTCAATCTTCTTGGCGCCGTAGCCTTCCACTTCAACATTCTTGGGCCACTTGATGAGCAGCGTGACTTTCTGGAGAGAGAGAGGGAGAGTCGGCCTGAAGCGTTCGTCCTTGATTTATGACTGTAAAAGAGCCTCCCCATTGCAGTCTTTAAGTCGTGACAGAAAAGGGTCCAAGTACCGTTCGTCCTCGACTTACGACTGTAAAAGAGTCTCCCCTTTGCAGCTAAGTCAAAGAAAATGGCCAAGCTAGCGTTTGTCCTCAACTTACGACTGTAAAAGAGCCTCCCGTTGCAGTCAAGCCATGACACAAAGCCGTCAAGCCAACTGCAGCGACTCCTCGACTTAAGACTGCTACCGATCCCCACCTTTCGCAGCTACGGGAGACATCTGTTCAGTCGTTTTTGCCCTGTCTTACGACCTTTCTCACCCCGATTGTTAAACGAATCACCGCGTTTCTTCAGCGAGTCCCACGGTTAAGCGAATCCGTCTCCCTCCCGTCGACCGCTCATCGGGAGGTCGCAAAAAGGGATCGCGGGACCCCGGAGACTCTGCGACCGTCGCAAATACGAGCCAGTTGCGATTTTGCTCACGGGATCACCGTCGTTAAAAGCGGAAAAAGGTCCTAAGTCACTTTTTTCCCCGGCGCCATTAAATGAACTGACGTAAGTCGAGGACCATCCGTATTGCTACATTTAGAAGGCGGGATATTTACCTTTTTCCGCGGACCGTTGGTATGGATGTAGATTAATTTGTCCCTCGCATGAGAGATACCGAGAGCCCGACCGATGACACTGTTGAGAAGGTTTTTCGGCTGCGGGAATTCCTTCAGCAAATCTCTCGTCTCTGCAAGGAAAGAGGACAAAAAAGGAGGGTGCTGTTGCGATTGCCAAAATGTTGCCTTCCGAATAGACCCCGCGCGATGTGTATACGAGACGGCGACGCCTGGCCTTTAGTTGCAAACAGCTGCAAAAGTTCAAGATGTGAAGACGTTAAGCGAGGCTAAAGTAAGTTAGCGGGTCCTGGGTGCCCCCTGAGATTGTGGTGGTTTCGTTGCAGACGTTTCGTGACCCAACCGGGAGACGTCATCAGTGGTAGAAGGGAGTGGGGTGTGTGGAGGAGGAGGTTTGGTAGCTTTCTTGCAAATGTTACGTGATCCAATAGTTCCTCCCCCAATCCTGGCTCAAAAATGGGGGGGGGGTTTGGCACCCCCACTTACTTCGGGATACATTCCCACCCCGATCCATTTACCCTATGACATAATGCCCCCCTCAATGCTGGCCTGGGGGGGGCATCAGACCCCTCACTTACCCTGGGACACATTCCCCGCCGATTCTGGCCCAAAGGGGGTGGGACATGGGACCACCCCCCCCACTTACCCCAAGGCAAAATGCCCCCCAATCCTGGCCCAGAAAGGGGGAATCAGACCCCCACCGACCTACCCCGGGGGAAATACCCCCCTGATCCTGGCCCAAAGGGGAGGGATGAGACCACCCCCCACACTTACCCCAGGACAAAATGCCCCCCAATCCTGGCCCCAAGTGGAGCATGAGACCCTCACCCACTTACCCCGGAGTACTTTTCTGACTCTGGCCTGAGAGCCCCCCCCCACTTACACCAGGACATAAAGGCCTGCAATCCTGGCCCAAAGGGGGGGGGCGTTAGACACCACCCACCCACAGCCTAGGGTACATTTCCCCCACAATCCTGGCCCAAAATGGTGGCGTGAGACCCCCACTCACTTACCCCAGGGCAAATCCCCTCTATCCTGGCCCAAAGGGGGGGCATGCGACCCTCACCCAGTTACTCTGGGGGCACATTCCCCCCCAGATCGTGGCCCAAAAGGGAGGGCATGAGACTCCACCCACTTACTTTGGGGCACATTTCACACACACCCCGATCCTGGCCCAAAGGGGGGGCATCAGACCCCCCCACACAAACTTACCCCAGGGTAATTTCCCCCCCCCGATCCTGGCCTAAAGGGGGTCCATGAGACCCGCCCCCACTTACCCCAGGGCACAATGTCCCCCCCTATCCTGGCCCAAAGGGGGGGCATGAGACCCCCACCCATTTACCCCAGGGCACAATGCCCCCCCCAATCCTGGCCCAAAGTGGGGGGCGCGAGACCCCCACCCTTTACCCCAGGGCACAATGCCCCCCCCAATCCTGGCCCAAAGTGGGGGGCATGAGACCCCCACCCTTTACCCCAGGGCACAATGCCCCCCCCAATCCTGGCCCAAAGTGGGGGGACATGAGACCCCCACCCATTTACCCCAGGGCACAATGCCCCCCCCAATCCTGGCCCAAAGTGGGGGGGCGCGAAACCCCCACCCATTTACCCCAGGGCACAATGCCCCCCCAATCCTGGCCCAAAGTGGGGGGGGGCATGAGACCCCCACCCATTTACCCCAGGGCACAATGCCCCCCCGATCCTGGCCCAAAGTGGGGGGGGGCACGAGACCCCCACCCATTTACCCCAGGGCACAATGCCCCCCCCAATCCTGGCCCAAAGTGGGGGGCGCGAGACCCCCACCCATTTACCCCAGGGCACAATGCCCCCCCGATCCTGGCCCAAAGTGGGGGGGGGCACGAGACCCCCACCCTTTACCCCAGGGCACAATGACCCCGCAATCCTGGCCCAAAGTGGGGGGCACGAGACCCCCACCCATTTACCCCAGGGCACAATGCCCCCCCGATCCTGGCCCAAAGTGGGGGGGGGCACGAGACCCCCACCCTTTACCCCAGGGCACAATGACCCCCCAATCCTGGCCCAAAGTGGGGGGCACGAGACCCCCACCCATTTACCCCAGGGCACAATGACCCCCCAATCCTGGCCCAAAGTGGGGGGGCGCGAGACCCCCACCCATTTACCCCAGGGCACAATGCCCCCCCGATCCTGGCCCAAAGTGGGGGGGGGGCACGAGACCCCCCACCCATTTACCCCAGGGCACAATGCCCCCCCAATCCTGGCCCAAAGGGGGGGGCGCGAGACCCCCACCCATTTACCCCAGGGCACAATGCCCCCCCAATCCTGGCCCAAATTGGGGGGCATGAGACCCCCCCCACTTACCCCAGGGCACAATGCCCCCCCAATCCTGGCCCAAAGTGGGGGGGGCATGAGACCCCCACCCATTTACCCCAGGGCACAATGCCCCCCCAATCCTGGCCCAAAGTGGGGGGCATGAGACCCCCCCCCATTTACCCGGGGGCAGCGAGTGGCGCAGGCAGGCGCCGTCCTCTCCGTCCCCGGTAGCCGGCTCGCCCTCCCGGCCCATGTCGACTTCCCGGCCGGCCTCCTCCGCTTCCTCCGTCCCGGCCACCCGGCTGTAGCAGCGGGACCGCCAAGGACCGATCAGCCCCGCCGAGGAGCCGCCGCCGCCGCCGCCACCGCGCAGGAAGGCCCGCAGGAGCCGGCAAGGAGCCGCCATGCGGAGAGCAGAAGAGCCGGGACACAGCGAGAGAGCGCGGCCAGAGCGTCCGCGGAGGTGGGAGGCGAGAGGGAGCGGCCAGAGCGTCCGCGGAGGCGAGAGAGGGCGGCCAGAGCGTCCGCGGAGGTGGGAGGCGAGAGGGAGCGGCCAGAGCGTCCGCGGAGGTGGGAGGCGAGAGAGCGCGGCCAGAGTGTCCGCGGAGGCGAGAGAGGGCGGCCAGAGCGCCCGCGGAGGTGGGAGGCGAGAGAGGGCGGCCAGAGCGTCCGCGAGGTGGGAGGCGAGAGGGCGGCCAGAGCATCCGCGGAGGTGGGAGGCGAGGGAGCGGCCAGAGCGTCCGCGGAGGTGGGAGGCGAGAGGGAGCGGCCAGAGCGTCCGCGGAGGTGGGAGGCGAGAGAGCGCGGCCAGAGTGTCCGCGGAGGCGAGAGAGGGCGGGCAGAGCGCCCGCGGAGGTGGGAGGCGAGAGAGGGCGGGCAGAGCGTCCGCGAGGTGGGAGGCGAGAGGGCGGCCAGAGCGTCCGCGGAGGTTGGAGGCGAGAGGGCGGCCAGAGCGTTCGCGGAGGTGGGAGGCGAGAGGTCGGCCAGAGCGTCCGCGGAGGTGGGAGGCGAGGAAGCGGCTAGAGCGTCCGCGGAGGTTGGAGGCGAGAGGGCGGCCAGAGCGTCCGCGGAGGTGGGAGGTGAGAGGTCGGCCAGAGCGTCCGCGGAGGTGGGAGGCGAGAGGGAGCGACCAGAGCGTCCCCGGAGGTGGGAGGCGAGAGGGAGCGTCCCCGCGCGGCGGCTGGAGGAACGGCAGGGATAGAGAGCGCGGCTAGAGCGTCTACGAAGGTGGGAGGCGAGAGGGAGCGCCCAAGAGCGGGGAGGAGTGACCAGAGCGTCGGCGGAGGTGGGAGGCGAGAGGGAGCGGCCAGAGCGTCCGCGGAGCTGGGAGGCGAGAAGGAGCGCCCTCGCGGGGCGCCAAGAGGAACAGCGGGGGAGGGAGAAGGAGTGGCCAGAGCGTCCGCGGAGGCAGGAGGGAGCGGCCAAAGCGTCCGCAGAGGTGGGAGGCGAGAGGGAGCGCCCTCGCGCGGCGCCAAAAGAAACATCGGGGACGGAGAGGGAGCAAGGCCAGAGCGGCGGCGACGGAGGGAAGCGAGGGAGCGCTCCCGCGCGGCGGCTAAATGAACGGGGGAATGGAGAGGGAGCGGCCAGAGCGTCCACGGAAGTGGAAGACGAGGGAGCGCCCTCGCGCGTCGCCAAGAGGAACAGTGACGAGAGGGAGCGGCCAGAGCGCCCGCGGAGGAGGGAGGCGAGAGGGAGCGGCCCCGCGCGGCGGCTGGAAGAACGGCGGGGAGAGTACGGCTAGAGCGTCCACCATGAAGATGGGAGAAGAGAGGGATCGCCCTCGCGCAACGCCGGGAGGAACATCGGGGACTGAGAAGGAGCGGCCAGACCGTCCCCGACGGAGCGCTCCCGAGCGGCGGCTAGAGGAACGGCGGGGATGGAGACGGAGCGGCCAGAGCGTCTGCGGAGAAAGGAGACGAGCGTCCCCGCGCGGCGCCTGGCGGAACAGAGGGGACAGACAACGGCCAGAGCGTCCGCGGAGAGACGTTGGAGCCTCCCCGCGCGGCCGCTGAGGGAGCAAGGCCAGAACGTCCGCGGATGAGGGAGACGAGAGCGCCCCCGCGCGGCTCCCGCAGGAACAGCGGGGATAGAGAGCCTCGGCAGCCAAGGCAAAAGAGAGGGAGCGGCGCCGACGGAACAGCGGGCATTAGAGAGCGCGGCCAGAGCGTCCGCGGTAGCGGGAGACGAGAGCGAAACGCCCCGACCGGCGCAAAAGGGCAGGGAGAGGGCAGAGAGCGCGCGGCCAGAGCGTCCAGGAAGGGAGCGCCCCCGCGCGGCGCCAGGAGGACAGAAACAGCCTTTTTTTTGCCCCCCTTTTTTCTCCGCCGCCGCGCAGGCGCAGAAGCCAGGCCGAGGATGCTGCAGGGACGAAGCGCAATTGACTTGCTGCTTCCCCCGCTTTTTTGGGGGGGGTTTTTTTCCTCAAGTTGGGCTCTGTAGGACGGCGGGGGGGGCTTCGGAGCCCTCCTCCGTCCGAGGAGGAGGAGGAGGAGGAAGGCGGGGGCTCGGGGCCCGCAAAGACAGACAGCCCAGGGGCCCAAGGGAGACCCCCCCTTGGATTTTAGGGAGGGGCCGGCTCTGTTGCCCACCCACCCACCCCCAATTGCACAAGCTCAAAGGTCGGGCTCCCCAATGCATGGGGTCCCCTCAATGTGCAGAGCTCTCAAAGGCCTGGAGCCCCCCCCCAAAGCACGGAGCCCCCCAACAAAGAGTCCAATGCACAGACACACACACCCCGCTCCCAAACGAAAGGAGTCCAAGGCCTGGGTCCCCTTAATGCACAGAGCCCCCCCCAACGAAGGAAGGCCGAGGCCTGGAGCCCCCCCAAAGCACGAAGCCCCCCAACAAAGAGTCCAATGCACAGACCCCCCCCACTCCCAAACGAAAGGAGTCCAAGGCCTGGGTCCCCTTAATGCACAGAGCCCCCCCCAATGAAGGGAGGGCAATGCCTGGAGCCCCCCCCAACGAAGGGAGTCCAAGGCACGGAGCCCCCCAACAAAGAGTCCAATGCACAGACCCCCCCCCTCCCAAACGAAAGGAGTCCAAGGCCTGGGTCCCCTTAATGCACAGAGCCCCCCACCCAATGAAGGGAGGCCAATGCCTGTAGCCCCCCCAAAGCACGAAGCCCCCCAACAAAGAGTCCAATGCACAGACCCCCCCACTCCCAAACGAAAGGAGTCCAAGACCTGGGTCCCCTTAATGCACAGAGCCCCCCCCCCCCAACGAAGGGAGGGCAATGCCTGAAGCCCCCCCAACGAAGGAAGGCCGAGGCCTGGAGCCCCCCCAATGCACGGAGCCCCCCAACAAAGAGTCCAATGCACAGACACCCCCCCCCCGCTCCCAAACGAAAGGAGTTGAAGGCACGGAGCACCCCCCCATGAAAGGAGTCCAAGGCCTGGGTCCCCTCAATGCACAGAGCCCCCCTCAATGAAGGGAGTCCAATGCACAGAGACCCCCCCAATGAAGAGAGTCCTAGGCATGGAGCCCCCCAACAAAGAGTCCAATGCACAGATACCCCCCCCACTCCCAAACGAAAGGAGTCGAAGGCATGGAGCCCCCCCCCATGAATGGCTGGAGGCTTTTAAGGACAGATTGGACAACCTTGAGCAGGGGGTTGGGCTAGATGACCTCCGGGGGTCCCTTCGAATGTGTGCAATTCTATCAAAGTTCTACTTAAGCAGGGGGTTGGACTAGAAGACCTCCAAGGTCCCTTCCAGCTCTAGACTTCCGTAAGGGTCTCCTGCTGGAGCGGGACGTGGGGTTGGACTGGATGACCTCCAGGGTCCCTTCCAACTCTGCCCTTCTCTGATTCTATTTCTGGCTTAGACTAGAGGACCTTCAAAGTCCCATCCAGCTCTGTACTTCCGTTAAGGGTCTCCTGCTTGAGGGGGTTGGACTAGATGACCTCCAGGGTCCCTTCCAACTACTCTTGATTCTATAAGCTTCTCTTGCTTAAGCAGAGGGCTGGACTAGATGACCTCCAAGGTCCCTTCCAACTGTGTTCTTCTGTGATTCTGTAAGGGTCACCTGCCTGAGTAGGGAGCTGGACTACATGACCTCCAGGGCCCCTTCGAATTTGTGGAATTCTATAAAAGTCTCCGCTTGAATAGGAGGTTGGACTAGATGACCTCCAAGGTCCCTTCCAACTCGTGTCCTTCTATAATTCTGTAAGGGTCTCCCGCTTGAGCAGGGGGTTGGACTGGATGACCTCCAAGGTGCCTTCCCAACTCTATCTCTTCTTGATTCTAAAAGGCTCCTTTGCTTAAGCAGAGGGTTGGACTAGATGACCTCCAAGGTCCCTTCCAACTCTTGTCCTTCTATGATTTTGACAGGGTCTCCTGCTCAAGCAGGGGGTTGGACTAGATGACCTCCAGGGTCGCTTCCAACTCTGTGATTCTGTAAGGGTCTCCTTCTCAAGCAGGGGGTTGGACTGGATGACCTCCAGGGTTCCTTCCCAACTCCAACCTTCTCTGATTCTATAAGGCTCCTTTGCTTAAGCAGGGGGTTGGACTAGATGACCTCCAAGGTCCCTTCCAACTCTTGTCCTTCTATGATTTTGTCAGGGTCTCCTGCTCAAGCAGGGGGTTGGACTAGATGACCTCCGAGGTCCCTTCCAACTCGCGTCCTTCTATCATTCTGTTAAGGGTCTCCCGCCCGAGCAGGGGGTTGGACTGGATGACCTGCAGGGCCCCTTCCCAACTCAGTCCTTCTCCGAGTCTACGAGGTTCTCTTGCTTAAGCAGAGGGCTGGACTAGATGACCTCCGAGCTCCCTTCCGACTCCCTCCTTCTAATGGTTCTGTAAGGGTCTCCCCGCTGGAGCCGGGGGTTGGACTGGAGGACCTTCGAGGTCCCTTCCGACTCTTTGTCATTTTATGATTCTGTACGCTTCTCCCGGTTGTGCTGGGGGTTGGACTAGAAGACCTCCGAGGTCCCTTCCGACCCTGTCCTTCTATGATTCCGTAAGGATTTGGACATCCAGACTCCTTCGTTGGGACCTCCCGCCCATTCCGCTCCCGGCTGGCTCGACATCTTACCTCTTCTACATGAATTCAAGGAGAACATCTCTGGCAGACCCAAAGGATCCAATTCCTGGAAAAAAAGGAGAAGGAGAGAGGGGAGAAAACTCTGATCAATTTATATCATCGATACCAATATAAAACTCTATAAATTTCCACAATCTGTCAATCAATCAATCAATGTAATAAAGGCAGTTCTCGACTTCCGACAACAGTCAAGGGAGGCGTTCGTGAAATGAATTCGGCCCTCCCCCTTCGACGACTTTTCTGGCCACCGTCGGTAAGTGAGTCACGGCAGCGGTTCAAGGAGTTCCCACAGTTGTTAAGTGAATCTGGCCCGGCCCCTCCCTCGCTCCCCCACCTGACTTTGCTCCTGTTGGAAGGTTGCAGAAACCGATCACGTGACCCTGGGAGAACGAAACCGTCGAATAGGTGAGTCAGTTGCCAAGCCTCTGAAGTTGGACCACATGGCGGGAGGGGAGGGGGAGGGGAAATGCACGCAACGGTCGTTTAGTGAGTGGACGGATGAATGTACGAGTGACGCTCTCCATCAGGAGACGAATGGAGTCAACGAACGAACCAACGGATCCAGGAGTTATATTCTCCCGCAGGATTAAAATCTAAGGAAGGACGGATGAGTGACGCTCTCCATCCATAGACGAATGGAATCAACGAATGAACCAACGAATACAGGAGTTATATTCTCCCACAGGATTAAAATATAAGGAAGGATGGACAAGTGACACTCTCCATCCGTAGACGAATGGAATCAACGAATGAACCAATGAATACAGGAGTTATATTCTCCTGCAGGATTAAAATCGAAGGAAGGATGGACGAGTGACGCTCTCCATCCGTAGACGAATGGAATCAACAAATGAACCAATGAATACAGGAGTTATATTCTCCCGCAGGATTAAAATCGAAGGAAGGATGGACGAGTGACGCTGTCCGTCCGTAGATGAATGGAATCAACAAATGAACCAACGAATACAGGAGTTATATTCTCCCGCAGGATTAAAATTGAAGGACGGACGGACGAGTGACGCTCTCCATCCGTAGACGAATGGAATCAAGGAATGAACCAACGAATACAGGAGTTATATTCTCCCGCAGGATTAAAATCTAACGAAGGACGGACGAGTGACGGTCTCCATCCGTAGACAAATGGAATCAAGGAATGAACCAACGAATACAGGAGTTATATTCTCCCGCAGGATTAAAATCTAACAAAGGACGGACGAGTGACGGTCTCCATCCGTAGACAAATGGAATCAACGAATGAACCAACGAATACAGGAGTTATATTCTCCCGCAGGATTAAAATCGAAGGACGGACGAGTGACGCTCTCCATCCGTAGACGAATGGAATCAACAAATGAACCAACAAATACAGGAGTTATATTCTCCTGCAGGATTAAAATCTAAGGAAGGACGGACGAGTGATGGTCTCCATCCATAGACGAATGGAATCAACGAATGAACCAACGAATACAGGAGTTATATTCTCCCGCAGGATTAAAATCGAAGGAAGAAAGGAAGGACTGAATGTATGTATAAGAGGGAGGGAGGGAGGGAGGGAGGAATATATGAGTTAATGCTCATTTGTTGTATAAGCCTCAAATGATTGAATATCTCAGTTACGCTCTCCTGCAGGATTAAAAATATAATGAACGAACAAACGAACGTATGAGTTATATTTTCTCATGGAATGAATGGAGTGAATGAACGGTTTACATTTTCCGATAGAAATTTAATGAATGAATGGGTTACATTTTCTTATAGAAATTGAAGGAATGAATGAATCAACCCATGGGTTACATTTTCTTGTAGAAATTTAAGGAATGAGTGAATAAACCCGTGGGTTACATTTTTTGATAGAAATCTAAGGAATGAATGAACCAACGAATGGGTTACATTTACTTATAGGAACTGAATGAATGAATGAACGAATGAATGGGTTACATTTTCTTATTGAAATTTAAGGAATGAATGAATGTATGGGTTATATTTTCTTATAGAAATCGAAGGAATGAATGAACAAAGCGTTTACATTTTCTGATAGAAATTGAAGGAATGAATGAACTAATGCATGAGTTATATTTTCTTATAAAAATTTAAGGAATGAAGGAATCAAGGAATGTGTAAGTTATGTTCACCGGCTGGACAAAACTTAAACAAACGAAGGAACGAAGGAACGAACAAACGAATGTTGAAGTTACGCTCAGTGGCAGGGCAAAAATCAAATGAACGAATGTCTCTGGAGACTCTCGACCTGGGACAGGTAGAAAGCAAAGCCCTAAATTCCTCCACGGAAATTCCACCCCTTCCTCCCCGCGATAGGTAATGAGGACCAGATACTTGGGTTAAGATCCAAACGCGGGAACTGGAAGCCTTCACCAAACATGATCAACTCGGCAGGCAGATAGATCAAATTCCCGCGGGAAGACGTTAAGGAAGCTAGTCTGGGCAGCCTGGACTGGACAGCCATTCGTCTGAAATGGTAAGATAGGGGTTTCCTTCCTGAGCAGGGGGTTGGACTGGATGACCTCCGAGGTCCCTTCCAACTGTATTTTTATTATTATTTTGTTATTATTATTAGTTGAGCCTTCCTGGACGCTGCAGTATACATTGAGGAAGACAGAAGACTTCACACTGAACTTTATAGAAACACACACACACACAAAACCAAATCCATAATGGAAAAACAAGAGAACAACCGATGAGGCAAGGCTGTCAATTCTTCACATTGCGGGAATGTCGGATAAAGCTCCGGAGGTTCTTTGGACAACACGACGTACGTGCACGCTTCCAAGCCAAGGATATGAACAGAGTATACAGGGTTTCCTGCCTAAGCAGGGGGGTTGGACTAGATGACCTCCGAGGTCCCTCCCAACTCTGTCCTCCTGTGAGACTGTAAGGGTCTCCCGCTCGAGCAAGGGGGATGGACTAGATGACCTCTCGGGTCCCTTCCATCTCTGACATTCTGTGATTCTGTAAGGATCACTTGCTCGAGTAGGGGGTTGGACTAGATGACCTCCAAGGTCCCTTCCACCTGTCATTCTGTGAATCTGTAAGTCTCTCCTGCTCGAGTAGGGGGTTGGACTAGATGACCTCCCGGGTCCCTTCCATCTCTGTCATTCTGTGATTCTGTAAGGATCACTTGCTCGAGTAGGAGGTTGGGCTAGAGGACCTCCGAGGTCCCTTCCAGCTCTGTCATTCTGTGATTCCCTAAGGGTCTCCTACTCAGGCAGGGGTTGGACTAGATGACCTCCGAGGTCCCTTCCAACATTATCATTGTAGTTTTGTTGTTATTGCTATTATTATTGTGAAGGCACAAATTTGTCCACCCTAGGGATAAAACACACAAACTGAGCAATTATTATTAACACTACTACTACTACTTCTACTTTATCATTACAAAGGCAAAAGCTTGTCCACCCTAGGGATAATAAACCCAGATACTGAGCTGCTGTTGTTGTTATTATTATTATTGTTATTACAAAGGCAGAAGCTTGTCCACCTCATGGATAAAACACTCAAGACACAAACTAAGTAACAACAACATCATCATCAAGACATTGCAGCTTCCTGCAATAACTCCAGCAAAGCTACAAAAAACTGCGCTACTCGGAACATCTTACATTTTAAGGAGGTTCCCGTGTTCATACCTAGGATGCTGGCAGCAACCCGTGTCAGCCATGAGTGCCAGTCAGTTTGAGTGTTCAATTGACTGAGTTTCGTGTTTTATGAATAATAATAATAATAATAATAATAATAATAATAATAATAATCCGAGATACCTGGTTGATACCTAGGATGCTGGCAGCAACCCGTGTCAACCGTTAGTGCCAGTCAATCTGAGTGTACAGTTGACTGAGTTTCATGTTTAATAACAACAACAACAACAATAATAATATAAGGATGCTGGCAGCAACCCGTGTCAACCGTTAGTGCCAGGCAATTTGAGTGTTCAGTTGACTGAGATTCATGTCTAATGAACAACAACAACAAAGGCAGAAGCTTGTACAGCCCAGGGATAATACACCCAGACACAAACTGAGCAATTATTAATTATTCTCTATTATTCTCTACTACTACTACTACTACTACTACTACTACTACTACTACTACGAAGGCAGAAGCTTGTCCACCCGAGGGATAAAACACCGAGACCCAAACTGAGCTATTGCTATTATTATTACTGTTATTACTGTTGTTGTTTTGTTGTTTTTTATTATTATTATTTATTATTATTAATTATTATTATTATTATTATGGCAGAAGCTTGTCCACCCCAGGGATAAAATACCCAGACCCAAATCGAGCATTATATTATTATTTTATTTATTATTATTATTATATTATTATATTATATTATATTATATTATATTATATTATTATTATTATTATTATTATTATTATTATTATTATTATTATTACAGAAGCTTGTCCACCCCAGGGATAAAATACCCAGACCCAAATCAAGCATTATATTATTATTATTATTATTATTATTATTATTATTATTATTATTAGGGCAGAAGCTTGTCTACCCCAGGGATAAAACACCCAGACCCAAATTGAGCATATTATTATTATTATTATTATTATTATTATTATTATTATTACAGAAGCTTGTCCACCCCAGAGATAAAACACCCAAGACCCAAACTGAGCATCATCATCATCATCATCAAGGCAGAAGCTTGTCCACCTCAGGGATAAAACACCTAGACACAAACTGAGCAATTGTTATTGTTATCATTATCATCATCATTATATAATATTATTATTACTACTACAATTACTACGAAGGCAGAAGCTTGT
Source organism: Vipera latastei (assembly GCA_024294585.1). Taxonomy (NCBI): domain Eukaryota; kingdom Metazoa; phylum Chordata; class Lepidosauria; order Squamata; family Viperidae; genus Vipera; species Vipera latastei. Next base: position 1,729,805 of record CM044371.1, read on the forward strand.
CCACCCCAGGGATAAAACACCTAGACACAAACTGAGCAATTGTTATCATTATCATTATCATCATCATTATTGTTATCATTATATAATATTATTACTACTACTACTATTACTACGAAGGCAGAAGCTTGTCCACCCCCGGGATAAAACACCCAGACACAAACTGAGCAATTGTTATTGTTATCATTATCGTCATCATCATCATCATCACTATTATTAGAAAGGCAGAAGCTTGTCTACCCCAGGGACAAACCCCCCCCCCCCGAAAGACCCAAACTGCGCAACGGGGCGCACGCAGCACGAGGCAGTCAGCCACGGGCAGGCCGCAACGTTGGGGAAACGACGCAACCCTTTCCTTCGCCCAGCTGGTGGCGCCACACAGCAGAACCAACCCGACCGGGACGGGATTCACAGCCGTCAAATCCGCGTTTGGCAGACAACGGCCGCTTTCTTTCGAAGGGCCGCAAAAGTCTTCCTGTCGGGCCGAGAGGACGGGCGGGCTGGAAAGAGGGCTCCGAGAGGCCATCTAGATCGAGCCCGAAGGCGACACCCTCCCTTTCCAGCCCGCAACCCAATCCTTCCGGCGTGTTTCAAGGTGGCTCCGGGCCCGTTTGCGAGCGCTCGGACGACTGCCCGAGGACGACACCCGGCTCCAAGAAGGCAAAGTTACCGGCTCTTTGCAAGGAGGATAAATCCTCCCATTTTTTCCCCCACCATCCCGGCAGAGCCGAAGAAGCTTCTCGGGGGAAGAAGGTGGGGGGAAAAAAAGAAAAGAAAAGAGAAGTCCCGTCGCCTGCTGAAATAAAAGCACCTTTGGAGTGGAGGGAGGAATGGATGAACGGGTAAGGGATGCTCACCTACAAGACATAAATTGGATGAATGAATGAATGAATGAATGTATAAGTTATGCTCACCTACAGGAAACAAATTGAATGAATGAATGATGAGTGATTGAATGAATGAACATATAAGTGATGTTCACCTACAGGACACAAATTGAATGATGAATGAATGAATGAATGAATGAATGAATGAATGAATGAATGTATAAGTTATGCTCACCTACAGGAAACGAATGAATGAATGAATGAGGAATGATTGAATGAATGAATGAATGTATAAGTGATGTTCACTGCAGGACACAAATTGAATGGATGGATGAATGAATGAACGAACGTATAAGTGATGTTCACTGCAGGACACAAATTGAATGGATGGATGAGTGAATGAATGAATGTATCAGTTATGCACACCTACAGGACACGAAAGAATGAATGAATGATTGAATGAATGAATGAATGTATAAGTGATGTTCACCTACAGGACACCAATTGGATGAATGAATGAATGAACAAACGTATAAGTGATGTTCACCTACAGAACACAAATTGAATGAATGATGAATATATGTTATGCTCACCTACAGGAAATGAATTAATGAATGAGGAATGATTGAATGAATGAATGAATGTATAAGTGATGTTCACTGCAGGACACAAATTGAATGGATGGATGAATGAATGATCGAACGTATAAGTTATGCTCACCTATAGGACACAAATTGAATAAACGAATGATGAATGAATGAATGAATGAACGTATAGGTTATGCTCACCTACAGGAAACAAATTGAATGAATGAATGATGAATGATTGACTGACTGACTGAATGAATGAACGTATAAGTGATGTTAACCTACAGGACACAAATTGTATGAATGAATGAACGAACGAACGTATAAGTGATGCTCACCTACAGGACACGAAAGAATGAATGAATGAATGAATGAATGAATGAATGAACAAACGTATAAGTGATGTTCACCTACAGGACACAAACTGAATGATGAATGAATGTATAAGTTATGCTCACCTACAGGAAACGAATGAATGATGAATGATTGAATGAATGAATGAATGTATAAGTGATGTTCACTGCAGGACACAAATTGAATGGATGGATGAATGAATGATCGAACGTATAAGTTATGCTCACCTATAGGACACAAATTGAATAAACGAATGATGAATGAATGAATGAATGAACATATAAGTTATGCTCACCTACAGGAAACAAATTGAATGAATGAATGATGAATGATTGACTGAATGAATGAATGAATGAATGAACGTATAAGTGATGTTCACCTACAGGACACAAATTGTATGAATGAATGAACGAACGTATAAGTGATGCTCACCTACAGGACACGAAAGAATGAATGAATGAATGAATGATTGAATGAATGAAAGTATAAGTGATGTTCACCTACAGGACACAAACTGAATGAATGATGAATGAATGTATAAGTTATGCTCACCTACAGGAAACGAATGAATGAATGATGAATGATTGAATGAATGAATGACTGAACGTATAAGTGATGTTCACTGCAGGACACAAATTGAATGATGAATGAATGAATGAATGTATAAGTTATGCTCACCTACAGGAAACGAATGAACGAATGAATGGATGAATGAATGAATGAATGAATGAATGAACGTATAAGTGATGTTCACTGCAGGACACAAATTGAATGGATGGATGATTGAATGAATGAATGTATGTTATGCACACCTACAGGACACAGATTGAATGAATGAATGATTGAATGAATGAATGAATGAATGAATGTATAAGTGATGTTCACCTACAGGACACCAATTGGATGAATGAATAAATGAACGAACGAACGAATGAACGAACGAACGTATAAGTGATGTTCACCTACAGAACACAAGTTGAATGAATGATGAATGAATGTATGTTATGCTCACCTACAGGAAACGAATGAATGAATGAGGAATGATTGAATGAATGAATGAATGAATGAATGAATGTATAAGTGATGTTCACTGCAGGACACAAATTGAATGGGTGGATGAATGAATGATCGAACGTATATGCTCACCTATAGGACATAAATTGGATGGATGAATGAATGAATGAATGAACGTATAAGTTATGCTCACCTACAGGAAACAAATTGAATGAATGAATGACGAATGATTGACTGAATGAATGAACGTATAAGTGATGCTCACTGCAGGACACAAATTGAATGAATGAATGATTGAATGAATGAACGTATAAGTGATGTTCACCTACAGGACACAAATTGTATGAATGAATGAACAAACGAACGTATAAGTGATGCTCACCTACAGGACACGAAAGAAAGAATGAATGAATGAATGATTGAATGAATGAACGTATAAGTGATGTTCCCCTACAGGACACAAACTGAATGAATGATGAATGAATGAACGAATGTATAAGTTATGCTCACCTACAGGAAACGAATGAATGATGAATGAGTGAATGAATGAATGAGTGAACGTATAAGTGATGTTCACTGCAGGACACAAATTGAATGGATGGATGGATGGATGGATGAATGAATGAACGAACGTATAAGTTATGCTCACCTACAGGACACAAATTGAATAAATGAATGATGAATGAATGAATGAACGTATAAGTGATGTTCACTGCAGGACACAAATTGAATGGATGGATGAATGAACGAACGTATAAGTGATGCTCACCTACAGGACACAAATTGAATGAATGAATGATGAATAAATGATTGAATGAATGAATGATTGAATGAATGAACGTATAAGTGATGCTCACTGCAGGACACAAATTGAATGGATGAATGAATGAAGGAATGTGTAAGTTATGCTCACCTACAGAAAACAAATTGAATGAACGAATGAATAATGAATGAATGAACGAATGAATGAACATATAAGTGAAGCTCACTTGCAGGATGAAAACTGAAGGAATTAAGGAAGGAAGGAAAGAAAAAAGGAAAGAATGAACATATAAGTTATGCTCATCTGCAAGACGAAAATTGAATGAATGAATGAACGAATGTATAAGTTATGCTCACCTACAGGAAACCAATTGAATGAATGAATGATGGATGAATGAATGAACGAACATATAAGTGATGCTCACTTGCAAGATGAAAATTGAAGGAAGTAAAGAAAAAAGGAAAGAATGAACTTATAAGTTATGCTCACCTGCAAGATGAAAATTGAATGAAGAAAGGAAGGAAGGAAGGAAGGAAGGAAGGAAGGAAGGAAGGAAGGAAGGAAGGAAGGAAGGAAGGAAGGAATAAGTTATGTTCACCTGCAGGAGGAAAATTGAAGGAAGGAAAGAAGGAAAGAAGGAAAGAAAAAAAGGAAGGAAGGAACATGTAAATTATGCTCACCTACAGGACGAAAATTGAAGGAGAGCAGGAAGGAAGGATAGAAGAAAAGATGAAAAGAAAAAGGAGGGATGGAATGAACTCCTAAGTGACGCTCACCGGCAGGACATGAATGAATGAATGAACGAACGAACGAACGAATCAGTGAATGAAGGAACGTATAAGTGACGCTCACCTGCAGGAGGAGAATTGAAGGAAGGAAGGAAAGAAAAAAGGAACGAACGGAGGAACTTGTAAGCTATGCTGCCTTGCAGGACAAAAATCGGATGAATGAATGAATGAATGAACGTATAAGTTCTGCTCACCTGCAGGAACAAAGAACGAACAAACGAACGAACGAACGAGCGTAGCAGTTCTGCTCACCTGAAAGATGAAAACTGAAGGAAGGGAGGAAGGAAAAAAAAAAAAGGAACGAACCAACGAACCAACGAACGTATAAGGGACGTTCCCCTGCAGGAAAAAAAAAATAAATCCAAAATTCGCCAAAGGGGAATCTCACGAGCCCGGGACGCCGCGGCCGTCATCAACACGAGTCAGCGGGGCGGCGCCGGCATTTCGATCCCGGGACCGCACGGGGAGGCGGCGGCGACGGTCCCGAAGGGTGGGGGAAAAACAACAACGGCCAAAGGCATCGTTTCCATGCCGCCAGGAACTTCGCCCGGTCGCGAAGTGAACCCGTCGTGCCGGCGGATTGTGCCCGTGAGGATGGAGCACCACCCAGAGACCCCTTTGAGAGTCCAAACGCGCAGGGGAAAGCCACACGTTTTGGGTGGCTTGGGAAGCCAACGGGAGCGTCTTTGAGCGTCGTGTCGGAAATCTGGGAGCAGAAACGTATCGTCGGGAAATGCCGGAGGTCCCCGGGATATCCGAGCAAGGCAAGGAATCGGGGAATAAAAAAGGGTTGGAAGGGACCTCGGAGGTCATCCAGTCCAGCCCCCTGCTCCAGCAGGAGACCCTTACAGAATCACGGAAGAACAGAGTGGGACGGGATCCTGGAGCTCGAGCAGGGGGTCGGACTAGATGGCCTCCCGGGGTCGCTTCCAGCTCTGTCAATCCGCGATTGTACAAGAGAAGAAGTCGAGGAGGGAGGAGGAGTGAGAAAGGAAGGAGGAAGAGGAGGAGGAGGAGAAGGAGGAGGAGGAGGAGGAGAGGAGGAGCGTAGGGTTTGCATAAGCAAACTAGGTAACCTCATGAGGGCTAGAAGAAAGCAGACGCCTGCAAGAGTAAAAAGCCGGCTCAGAGTCTCTTTCTTTCTTTCTTTCTTTCTTTCTTTCTTTCTTTCTTTCTTTCTTTCTTTCTTTCTTTCTTTCTTTCTTTCTTTCTTTCTTTCTTTCTCCTTCCTTCCTTCCTCCCTTCCAGCCCAGATGACGTTCCCTAGTTGGGTCACGAGACGTCTGCAAGGAAACCCCCCAGCTCAGAGTCCGTCCTTCCTTCCTTCCTTCCTTCCTTCTTTCTTTTCCTTCCTTCCTTCCTTCTAGCCCTGATGACGTTCCCTAGTTGGGTCCTAAAACGTCCGCAAGGAAACCACCCAGCTCAGAGAGCACACAGGGACCCCACAATCCTTTTCTTTCCTTCTTTCTTTCTTTCTTTTCTTTCTTTTTCTTTCTTCTTTCCTTCCTTCCTTCCTTCCTCCTCCTTCTAGCCCTGATGACGTTCCCTAGTTGGGTCACGAGACGTCCGCAGGGAAACCCCCCAGCTCAGAGAGCACACACGGACCCCACAATCCTCTTCTTTCTTTCTTTCTTTCTTTCTTTCTTTCTTTCTTTCTTTCTTTCTTTCTTTCTTTCTTTCTTTCTTTCTTTCCTTTCCTTTGGGTCATGAAACGTCTGCAAGGAAACCCCCCAGCTCAGAGAGCACACAGGGACCCCACAATCCTCTTCTTCCTTCCTTCCTTCCTTCCTTCCTTCCTTCCTTCCTTCCTTCCTTCCTTCCTTCCTTCCAGCCCTGATGACGTTCCCTAGTTGGGTCCAGAAACGTCCACAAGGAAACCCCCCAGCTCAGAGAGCACCAGGGACCCCACAATCCTCCTCTTTCCTTTCTTTCTTTCTTTCTTTCTTTCTTTCTTTCTTTCTTTCTTTCTTTCTTTCTTTCTTTCTTTCTTTCTCCTTCCTTCCTTCCTTCCTTCCTTCCTTCCTTCCTTCCTTCCTTCCTTCCTTCCTTCCTTCTCCTTCTAGCCCTGATGACGTTTTCTGGTTGGGTCACGAAACATCTGCAAGGAAACCACCCAGCTCAGAGAGCACCAGGGACCCTACAATCCTCTTTCTTTCTTTCTTTCTTTCTTTCTTTCTTTCTTTCTTTCTTTCTTTCTTTCTTTCTTTCTTTCTTTCTCCCTCCCTCCCTCCCTCCCTCCCTCCCTTCCTTCCTTCCTTCCTTCCTCCTTCTAGCCCTGATGACGTTCCCTGGTTGGGTCACGAGACGTCCGCAAGGAAACCCCCCAGCTCAGAGAGCACCAGGGACCCCACAATCCTCTTTCTTTCCTTTCTTTCTTTCTTTCTTTCTTTCTTTCTTTCTTTCTTTCTTTCTTTCTTTCTTTCTTTCTTTCTTTCTTCCTCCCTCCCTCCCTCCCTTCCTTCCTTCCTTCCTTCCTCCTTCCTTCTAGCCCTGATGACGTTTCCTGGTTGGGTCACGAGACGCCCGCAAGGAAACCCCCCAGCTCAGAGAGCACCAGGGACCCCACAATCCTCCTCTTTCTTTCTTTCTCTTTCTTTCTTTTTCTTTTTTCTTTTCTTTCTTTCTCTTTCTTTCCTTCCTTCCTTCCTGCATTGATGACGTTCCCTAGTTGGGTCACGAGACGTATGCAAGGAAACCCCCCCTGAAAAAGTAAGTTTAATCTTACAGGCGCCCCCCCAACCCCCATATTAGCTCGACCTAGACAGACACCCCCTTCCTCTCGTCCCCCTCCCCGACCCGTTGCCCCCCCCTCAAAAAAAAAAAAAAACACAGCTCCACCAAACCGTCCCCCCCCCACCGCCCTCTTCTGCAAAATCCAGACACCCCCCCCCTCTGGAGAGTCGCCCAATTTGGGGGGTGGGGGGGGTGGCCCCCTCTCCCCCCAAAAGGCAGAAGATTCCCAAGCCGGGGAGGCGATCCAAGGGCGAGAGAGGGGGGGGGGCCCTCAAGAGGATAGACCCCCCCTTCCCCCCCCCAAAAAAAATCAGTTTCGTCTTCCCGACCCCCCCCTTCGTTCGCCGCCCCCCTCCCCCCGGCAAAAGAACGGCGGCCCCTTCCCCCCCCCAAAAAAAAATACAACCCCCCCCCAAAAAATAATCATTTACGGGACGCTTTCGTTTTTTTTTCAGCCAGCCCCCCCAGAACGATCAGAGGGAAGGCCCCCCCCACCTCCGTTTGCAAAACCCAGCCCCCCCAATTTGAAAGAAGGCCCGAAGCCAAGGTGGGGGGGGGTGGGGGTGGGTCGGTCTCCGTAGCCCCCCCCCTCCAAATCCCAGCGGATCCAATTTGTGGGGAGGGTGTGTGTGTGTGTGTGTGTGTCGGGACCCCCCCCCACCCGGAAAAAAAACAATCAGTCGTAAAAGGACCCCCGCCATCTTTCAGCCAGCCCCCCCTTCCTTCCTTCCTTAGCCCCGCCCCCCTGGACCCCTTTTTGCAGAAGCCCCCCCCCTCCAAAAAAAAAAAAATTTCATTTAATCCCACCCACCCAATTTCAGGGCCCCTTCCCCCCCCCACCGGGGAAAAAAAAAAATAGAAGCCCCCCCTCCTGTATCCCCAAATAAGACGAGATCCGCACGGGAGGGGCCCCCCCTCAAATCGTTGATGGGGGGGCCCCTCTTCGATCTTCCGGCGAAAGCCCCCCCACCCAATATCAGACGGCCCCCCCTCCTCTCCCAGACAGACCCCCCCCCTGAAAAGCCCCCCCACCCTCTCAAAATAAAGCCGGATACACGCCCGGCGCCCCCCCCCTCAAATCATTTCTGGGACCGGTTAGGACCCCCCCCCCACACCCCATATCAGAACTCCTCCCCCCTCCTCAGCCCCCAGACCCATTCCTCAAATGACCCCCTGTCCCCCCCCCACCACCCTTTGGCAATCCCCTCGGCCCCCCCCAATCGTTTCTGGGACCCCCCCCTTCATCTCTCAGCTAGCTCTCCCCACACATCAAAACCCTCCCCCCTCCCTCAGCCTGCAAAGACCCCCCCCCCGCAAAAAAAGAGTAGCAGCCCCCTCCCCTCAAAATGAAGACAGGATCCAGAGGCCAGACCCCTCCCCTATTTATTCCACTCCCAGGTAGCCCCCCCACCCCATATCAGACCCCCTACCCCACACACAGAGAGAGACCCCCTCCCTCAGCCTGCAAAACCCCCCCTCCTCCCAGAAAGAGCAGCAGCCCCCTCCCCTCAAAAGAAAGACAGGATCCAGAGGAAAGACCCCTGCCCCAAAATCATTTCTGGGACCCCTTCCTCTCTCAGGTAGCCCCCCACCCACCCAATATCAGACACCCCCCCTTCCTAAGCCTGCAAAGACGACCCCCCCTCCCAGAAAGAGCAGCAGCCCCCTCCCCTCAAAAGAAAGACAGGATCCAGAGGAGAGACCCCTCCTCAAATCATGTCTGGGACCCCTTCCAGTTAGCCCCCCCCACCCAATATCAGACCCCCACATACACAGAGACCCCCTCCCTCAGCCTGCAAAGCCCACCCCTCCCAGAAAGAGCAGCAGCCCCCTCCCCTCAAAAGAAAGACAGGATCCAGAGGAAAGACCCTTGCCCCATTTATTCCTCTCCCAGGTAGCCCCCCCACCCCATATCAGACCCCCTACCCCACACACACAGAGACCCCCTCCCTCAGCCTGCAAAGCCCACCCCTCCCAGAAAGAGCAGCAGCCCCCTCCCCTCAAAAGAAAGACAGGATCCAGAGGAAAGACCCTTGCCCCATTTATTCCTCTCCCAGGTAGCCCCCCCACCCCATATCAGACCCCCTACCCCACACACACAGAGACCCCCTCCCTCAGCCTGCAAAGCCCACCCCTCCTCCCAGAAAGAGCAGCAGCCCCCTCCCCTCAAAAGAAAGACAGGATCCAGAGGAGAGACCCCTCCCCAAAATCATGTCTGGGACCCCTTCCTCTCTCAGGTAGCCCCCCACCCACCCAATATCAGACACCCCCCCCCTCCTAAGCCTGCAAAGACGACCCCCCCTGCCAGAAAGAGCAGCAGCCCCCTCCCCTCAAAAGAAAGACAGGATCCAGAGGCCAGACCCCTCCCCCATTTATTCCTCTCCCAGGTAGCCCCCCCACCCCATATCAGACCCCCTACCCCACACACAGAGAGACCCCCTCCCTCAGCCTGCAAAAACCCCCCCTCCTCTCAGAAAGAGCAGCAGCCCCCTCCCCTCAAAAGAAAGACAGGATCCAGAGGCCAGACCCCCTCCTCAAATCATTTCTGGGACCCCTTCCTCTCTCAGATAGCCCCCCCACCCCATATCAGACCCCCCCCCACACACAGAGACCCCCTCCCTAAGCCTGCAACCCCCCCTGCCAGAAAGAGCAGCAGCCCCCTCCCCTCAAAAGAAAGACAGGATCCAGAGGAGAGACCCCTCCCCAAAATCATGTCTGGGACCCCTTCCTCTCTCAGGTAGCCCCCCACCCACCCAATATCAGACACCCCCCCCCCTCCTAAGCCTGCAAAGACGACCCCCCCTGCCAGAAAGAGCAGCAGCCCCCTCCCCTCAAAAGAAAGACAGGATCCAGAGGCCAGACCCCTCCCCCATTTATTCCTCTCCCAGGTAGCCCCCCCACCCCATATCAGACCCCCCCACACACACAGAGACCCCCTCCCTAAGCCTGCAACCCCCCCTGCCAGAAAGAGCAGCAGCCCCCTCCCCTCAAAAGAAAGACAGGATCCAGAGGAGAGACCCCTCCCCCATTTATTCCTCTCCCAGGTAGCCCCCCCCCACCCAATATCACACACACACACACACACACACACACACACAGACCCGGCTTGAGCCCCCAGACCCATTCCTCAAATGCCCCCCCTCCCCCACTTTGGCAACCCCTTTTTTTGAAAGCAGACCCCCCCCCCAAACGATTCCCCTTCCGGTTAGCCCCCCCCACCCCATTTTAGAGACCCCCCTCTCTTCCCAGTCACCCCCCTCCCCCCCTTGAAGGCGAGGGGGGGGGGAGGTCGGAGGCTCCCTCCCCCGCAGGGGAGACCCTCCCCCTCCCTCGCCCCCCTCCACCCTCCCCTCCCCGAGACAGACAATGGCGGCGTCTGCGGCCTACCCGGAAAGGTCTCGCCCGCCGACCGGCTTTTCCACCCCCCCCACCGCGGCTCTGTAGCCAGCCAGGCGCCGGGCGAGCGGAGGCGGCGAGCGCCGGAGGAACGTCTGGCTGGCTGGCCGGCCGGTGCGCGGCTTTGGTCCTTCCCCCTCGCCGGAGGCCGGGACTACGATTCCCGGCGTGCCCCGCGCGAGGCCCCGCGCGCGCGCGCGCGCGCGCGCCGACGTCGGCGTCGGGCAGACCGGGCGAGAAGAAAGAGGGCGGGGCCTGCGCGTCTCTCTTTTCCTTCTCCTCCTCCTCCTCCTCCTCCCCCCTCTGAACAAATCTCGGACTACGATTCCCGGCGTGCCCCGCGCGCGACGTCGGCGTCGGGCAGGCCGGGCGGGGGAGGGAGGGGCCTGCGCGTCTCTCTTTTCCTTCTCCTCCTCCTCCCTCTCTGAACAAATTTCGGACTACGATTCCCGGCGTGCCCCGCGCGCGACGTCGGCGTCAGGCAGACCGGGCGAGAAGAAAGAGGGCGGGGCCTGCGCGTCTCTCTTTTCCTTCTCCTCCTCCTCCTCCTCCTCCCCCCTCTGAACAAATCTCGGACTACGATTCCCGGCGTGCCCCGCGCGCGACGTCGGCGTCGGGCAGGCCGGGCGGGGGAGGGAGGGGCCTGCGCGTCTCTCTTTTCCTTCTCCTCCTCCTCCCTCTCTGAACAAATTTCGGACTACGATTCCCGGCGTGCCCCGCGCGCGACGTCGGCGTCAGGCAGACCGGGCGAGAAGAAAGAGGGCGGGGCCTGCGCGTCTCTCTTTTCCTTCTCCTCCTCCTCCTCCCCCCTCTGAACAAATCTCGGACTACGATTCCCGGCGTGCCCCGCGCGCGACGTCGGCGTCGGGCAGGGCGGGGGAGGGAGGGAGGGGCCTGCGCGTCGCTTTTCCTTCTCCTCCTCCTCCTCCCCCCTCTGAACAAATCTCGGACTACGATTCCCGGCGTGCCCCGCGCGCGACGTGGGCGTCGGGCAGGGCGGGCGGGGGGAGGGAGGGGCCTGCGCGTCGCTTTTCCTCCTCCTCCTCCTCCTCCCCCCTCTGAACAAATCTCGGACTACGATTCCCGGCGTGCCCCGCGCGAGGCTGCGCGCGCCGACGTCGGCGTCAGGCAGGGCGGGCGGGCGAGGGGAGGGAGGGCGGGGCCTCCGCGTCGCTTTTCCTTCTCCTCCTCCTCCTCCCCTCTCTGAACAAATCTCGGACTACGACTCCCGGCCTGCCGCGCGACGCCAAGTGACGTCGCCGTATGGGCGGGGCCAGTGTGTTGCTTTTTTTCCCACCCACCACCCACACAAACACACAAACAAACACACACACAAACACACACAAAAAAACAAAAACACCACCTCCAATCACAGGTCAGGACTACGACTCCCGGCCTGCCGCGCGACGCCAAGTGACGTCGCCGTATGGGCGGGGCCAGTGTGTTGCTTTTTTTCCCACCCACCACCCACACAAACACACAAACAAACACACACACAAACACACACAAAAAAACAAAAACACCACCTCCAATCACAGGTCAGGACTACGACTCCCGGCCTGCCGCGCGGCGCCAAGTGACGTCGGCGTATGGGCGGCGCCTTTGTGTTGCTTTCCCCCCCACCACACACACCACCTCCAATCACAGGTCAGAACTACGACTCCCGGCCTGCCACGCGGCGCCAAGTGACGTCGGTCTATGGGCGGGGCCGGTGTGTTGCTTTCCCCCCCCACCACACACACCACCTCCAATCACAGGTCAGGACTACGACTCCCGGTCTGCCGCGCGGAATGAGAGGACAGGGAGGCGGCTTCCTTGTTCCCCCCCCCCCCCCTACATTCACAGTAGTCCCGGCGTGCGTCGCGGCGCCCGCTGGCGCGTCGGGAAAGGAAAAGACCCGGCTTTCCCCTCATTGGACGCAAGGAGTCTGACGCCCGCGCGCGCTGACGTCAACGGACGAACAGGCCGCTTTCTTTCCTCCTCCTCCTCTCCTCCTCCTCCTGCCCACAGTCGGCCCGGACTACGACTCCCGGCATGCCGCGCGGCGCGACAAGACGTTCGCCCTGACGGGAGGGCGGGGGGCAGGGGCCCGGGGCGCTGCTAGGCGACGGAGCACGCCGACGGAGGGCGGAGCCGCGCCGAGGAGGGAGGGGGGAAAGCGAGGAGGAGGAGGAGGAGCGGCGGCGGCGGCCGGTAAGTGGAAGGAGGCCGCGGCCTGGCAGGCATGAGTCCGTCAGGTCGAGCTCTGGACGGGGCCTGCTTTCCCTTCCCTCTCCCTCCCTCCGCCTCCCCCCGAAAAAAAGTCCTGGCCGGGACGGTGCGTGGGAGGGAAGAGGTGGGATTTCCCCCCCCCCCCCTATTTCTGAGGAGATTTTCAAGCCTGTCAGATTTTCTCCGCAGGGAGTCCTCCACTTACGACCGTCGCCGGAGGGGGAGTCCTCGTCGCCCCCCCCTTCGCCGCTGAGGGGGAGAGGCTTGGGCGGCCGCTCTTTTCCCCCTCCCTCTGCGACCGTCTTTCCCGCTTAACGGCCCTTTTTCTCCCTCAGCGACCGTTTTCCTCGCCGAACGACCGTTTTTCTCCCTCAGCGGCCGTTTTTCTCCCTCAACGACTGTTTTCCTCGTTCAACGACCCGTTTTTCTCCCTCAAAGACCGTCGACCTCACTGAACGACCGTTTTTCTCCCCGCCCCCCCCCCGCCGCCGTGACCGTTTTCCTCACTGCACGGCCATTTTTCTCCATGTCCGTTTTCCTCGTTCGACAACTGTTTTTCTCCCTCGACGACGGTTTTCCTCGTCGAACGACCGTTTTCCTCATCGAACCTTTTTTTTTCCTCACTGAACGGCCGTTTTTCTCCCTTAACGACCGTTTTCCTCGCCGAACGACCGTTTTTCTCCCTCAGCGACTGTTTTCCTTGTTCAACAACCATTTTTCCCTCACTGAACGGCCCTTTTTCTCCCTCAACGACTGTTTTCCTCGTTCAATGACCCGTTTTTCTCCCTCAACGACTGTCGACCTCACTGAACGACCGTTTTTCTCCCCGCCCCCCCCCCCCGCCGCCGTGACCGTTTTCCTCACTGCAGGGCCATTTTTCTCCCTCATGTCCGTTTTCCTCGTTCGACAACTGTTTTTCTCCCTCGACGACGGTTTTCCTCGCCGAACGACCGTTTTCCTCGCTGAAAGGCTGTTTTTCCTCCCCTGACGATGTTTTTCTCCCTCAACGGCCATTTTTCACACTTAACGACCATTTCCCAGAACTCAACGAAACGGCCTTTGTTATCTCACAATGGCTGTTTTCCTCGTTGAACGGCCATTTTTCTCCCTCAATGACCGTTTTCCTCGCATTTTTTTCCCTCGACGACCATTTTCCTCACTGAACGGCCATTTTTCACCCTCAACGACTGTTTTCCTCATTGAATGGCCGTTTTAATCCCTTAATGATTATTTTCCTCGCGGAGCGACCGTTTTTGTCTCTCAACAAACGTTTTCCTCCTTGAACAACCATTTTTCAGCCCCAACTACTGTTTTTCACACTTAGTGACCATTTCTCAAGTCAGTGGCCATTTTTCTCACTGAATGACTGTTTTCCTCACTGAACGACCATTTTCCTCACTAAGTGAGCATTTTTCACTCTTAATGACCATTTTGTATAATGAATGGCCATTTTTCACCCTTAATGACCGTTTCTCACACTTAACAACCATTTTTTATACTCCGTGGCCGTTTTTCAGCCTCAATGACCGTTTTTCAACCTCAATGGCTGTTTTTCACACTTAATGACCATTTTTCACACTTAGGGACCCTTTTTTTTAGGCTCCACTGCTGTTTTTCACCCTCAATGACCGTTTTTCACCCTCAACCGCTGTTTTTTATACTTAATGGCAGTTTTTCACACTGGACCTTTTTTTACACTTGACGATTTTTTTTAACCTCCACCGGCATTTTATTTATTTATTTATTTATTAGATTTATATACCGCCCTTTCCCGGAGGACTCAGGGCGGTTTACAGGGCATTTTAAAATCATACCAATACAAAATACAAGTTAAAAGACAAATAAAAGATTAAATTATCCCTGAAAATAAAACCCCAGTTAAAATTCTCAGCCTGGGTCAGAGAGCTCAAAGAGCCAAGTCTTCAGGTCTCGGCGGAATGAACGTAGGTCAGGGGCAGTTCTGAGCTCCACGGGCAGCTGGTTACAGAGGGCAGGCGCACCTACAGAAAAGGCTCTCCCCCTGGGTGTTATCCGCCGGCAATCTTTTATCGGCGGCACCCTGAGAAGACCCTCCCTCTACGAGCGCACTGGACGAAGGGAACTTGAAGCTGGCAGCAGGTGTTCCCTTAAATATCCCGGACCCAAGCCATTTAGGGCTTTATAGGTCATCACCAGCACCTTGAATCTCACCCGGAGGGCAACCGGAAGCCAGTGCAGCTCACGGAGTAGAGGTGTTACATGGGAGTATCGGGAAATCCCCATCACAACTCGCGTGGCCGCATTCTGCACCAGTTGAAGCCTTCGAGTGGTCCTCAAGGGCAGCCCCATGTAGAGAGCGCTGCAGTAGTCTAAACGGGAGGTCACGAGTGCATGAGTGACTGTGCATAGGGCATCTCGGTCCAGGTAGGGTCGCAACTGGTGTACCAGGCGAACCTGGGCAAAATTTTAGTGCCTCGACTGCCGTTTTTCACCCTTAATGACCATTTTTCATACTCAAGGGCCTTTTTTCAGCCTCAATGACTGTTTTCAACCCTCAGTGGCCATTTTTCTCACTGAACAAATGTTTTTCAACCTCAGCTATGGTTTTTCATCCTCAACTGTCATTTCTCACCCTTAATGACCGTTTTTCACCCTTAATGACCATTTTTCACCCTCAAGTACTGTTTTTCATTCTTAACGACCGTTTTTTCAGTCTCTATGACCATTTTTCTCCCTTGACCGTTTTTGTCACTGAATGACTGTTTTACAGCCTCAATGATCGTTTGTAACTCTCAACCGCCATTTTTTTACTCTTAATGCCTTTTTTCACGCTTAACGAACATTTTTCCTACTCAATGGCCGTTTTTCACACTGAATGACCATTTTTCACTCTCTGACCATTTTTCACTTTCAGTGACCGTTTTTTTAACCCTTAATAATGTTTTCACACTTAATGACCATTTTTTCAGTCTGTATGACCGTTTCTCTCCCTCAACAACCGTTTTTCACACTCAATGCCATTTTTTACCCTGAATGGCTGTTTTTCACAATCATTGACCATTTTTAACACAATGGCCATTTTTAACACTGAACGACCATTTCTCACCCTCAACCATTTTTCACCCACAGCGACTGTTTTTCACACTCAGTGACCATTTTTCGCCTTTCACAACCCTTTTTCACCCGACCTCAACATCAGTTTTTCATACTCGGTGGCCATCGTAGCATCCTCCCGGTCGTGTGATCAAAATTTGCGACCTTCCAACAAAGCAAGAAAGCCTGATTCATTTAACAGCCATGGTACTAATTTCACCAGTGCTGGGATTCACTTAACAACCCTGGCAAGAAAGGTCACAAAAGGGGGTCAAATTCTCTGAACAAATGTTTTGCTTAGGGAAACCGAAATGTGGGACACAATTGTAGTCATAAGTCGAGGGCTTCCTGTATTTCTCAGCTTTGGCCACTTTCTGATGTTGACTCCAACTCCCAGAATTCCCTGGCTGGGCCCAAGATTGAGAACCGCTTCTATTCATTTTTGCTTGAGTGATTTGGATGCTTAGATTGTTTTGTCTGGGACTTCTGATTCGAAATCCGCCCTTAATTTTAACTCTTTTTCCCATCCAGGTTGAACGTGGGAATGTGTCTTGGCGTGAACATAGTCAGCTGGTAGAATTGGGTCAAGATGAAGGTAAGAGCCTGTTAGAATTGTTGGCCTTTTAGACAAGACTTTATTGCATATATATATAAAGGTAAAGGTTCCCCCGCACATGCATGCTAGTCGTTTCCAACTCAGGGGCCGCTGAGCGCTGTTACCTTCCTACCGTAGTGGTCCCTATTTTCCTACTTGCATTTTTACGTGCTTTCGAACTGCTAAGTTGGCAGAAGCTGGGACGAGTAGCAGGTGCTCACTCTGTTACGCGGCACTCGGGATTTGACCCGCCAAACTACCAACCTTCTGATCGACAAACTCAGCCTCCTAACCCACTGAGCCACCGCGTCCCTGTGTGTGTGTGTGTGTGTGTGTGTGCGTGTGTGTGTGTGTGTGTGTGTGTGTGTGTGTGTGTAAATCTCATCCGTCATCCTCAGGCTGGTGGCTTCAGCTTCGTTCTTCTGGGAGAAGTGTGTGGTAGTGGCCGTTTATTCCTCTTTTTTAAACTGCCAGAGGGGGTGTGTTCTGTGGGTGGAGGTGTGCTCTGATTGGGTGGGGGGTTAGCTGTTTTCTGATTGGGTGGGAGTGTGTTTTGAATGGGGGCTGTGTTCTGATTGGATGTGTTTTGAGTGGATGGGCTGAGTACATATGCATGCTTATACTTTTTGGAGGTCCGATATTGTTTTATGTACACTCCTGTTGTCAAAAGTGAATTGCTGATAGTTCCGTGTGTTGTAGCCATAGCTCTAGTCATTGCCCATGTTCTCATACCAGAGGCCCTAAATGGTTGTTGCTCTTCTTCCCTGTGTTCTACATTGCAGGGTGGTTGTGTATTGGTGCAGGCTTGATTTTGATGCCATGAGGCGCTCTGTGCATCGCGCACGTCATTCCTCTTCCTAATTCCTTAGTGCCTGGTATGCATGGGGGAGGGCTACATGCCGGTTGATAGAGGAGCTTCCTTAAACAAGTGGCCGCCTTTAGCAATTGCCTCGGTCTCTGTCAGATAAAAGACGTGGTTGTGTGTAGCCATGTGTGCCCACACCTGTGACTGTTGTTCTTGTCTTCCAATAGCGAGCTTGTTTTATACACAGGTATAAAACACACATATATGAATGTAAATAGATACGTAATCTGTTTGGGGGTGTGGGTGTGAGTATTGCACAAATACATAAAAGGTAAAGGTTCCGCCGCACGTGCGTGCTAGTCGTTTACAACTCTAGGGGCCGGTGCTCATCTCCATTTCAAAGCCGAAGAGCCAGCGCTTGTCCGAGGACGTCTCCGTGGTCATGTGTCCGGCATGACTAGACGCCAAAGGCGCATGGAACACTGTTACCTTCCCACCTTAGCGGTCCCTATTTTTCTACTTGCATTTTTTACGTGCTTTCGAACTGCTAGGTTGGCAGAAGCTGGGACGAGTAACAGGCACTCACTCTGTTACGCGGCACTCGGGATTCGACCCGCCAAACTGCCGACCTTCTGATCGACAAGCTCAGCGTCCTAACCCACTGAGCCACCACGTCCCTATGCACAAATACATATACAAATACAAATATACATCCCATCTCACAGAGGGGTTTCACTTTGTACACCGCGCTAGCCCTAGCACCGTGGGCTCACTCCTCCCAGCGACTACAATCAATCTAAGCCTCTCCAGGTGGGTGCCTGCTTTGCCCCTTACTAGCTCAGGCAGGCAGGTAGTTGGCACCCCCGCCCCCCCACCCCCACTCTAGACCTGTCCAACTGGGAAAACGCCATGGGTCATTTTAATTTTCCCGCAATTTTGACGACCCTGGCCATCATCGGGATGACGGTACCACTCGGGTCGTATTCCCCCTCGCTGTCAGTCTCGTAGGAACTGTGACCCACTCGAGTGGTGATCCACGTTCTCTCTTCCTCACTGGATTTGGGGGGGGGGATAAACTCCTTGACCTGCTGCTGTACCAGTGTCTTTTTCTTCAGCTTTGCCAGGGGGGGGAAACTCTTCCTTTTGGCTTGACCGGCAGGTGGAGGAGCAGACGTTAGATGCGGCGCGAGGCCCTCAGCTGCTTATGGCCCTCCTTCCCACATGTTCCTTGGTTCCAGCGAGGCTCCCGTCCTCTGGCAGGGGGGGGGGTTGTGCCTTCTTTGTCCGCTCTGGGATCCAGCCGTCTTGCTGGGATTGGTTCTTTTGCATGGCGTGCTCCCTCGGGTTGATCTCCGCTTCGCTGGCCACTCAGAACCGTGCTTGTAGGATGCGCGGCTCCCATTCAGGGTATGCCGTTTTGGTGTCGTTCTCGGTTCACCCTTTCTCAGAAGTAGTACACCAGTGTGCGCTTGGACTGGTCCCTCAAGTGTATTCTGTCACCGACCGCTTCCCCTTGCTTGATGGCATGGATACAAGCTTCTGCGCTTCAGGCCTCCACGAGGTCTCCCAACCACACTCGTAGAATCAGCGTGAACACATCCAGCTAGCCCAGCTCCGGCGCTCCTCCTTTGTGTAGGGACAGTAGCCATCTGGCAGCACCGCCTTCCGGGTTGTGTGAAACTCCGCAGCCCCTTCCCCTGTAGCGCTCCATGTGATGCAAACGTCTGGGCCAGGAAGTGAGCCAGCTCGTCTGGATCCCCATCAAAATGGAATATCAGAGGGGGTGTGGGAGTCCATTCGTCTGTTACCACGATGTATCCTGGCGGACGCCGATGATGAACCTATGGAGATCGCTTGGTGCTACCCCGGGGTAAAGGTGGCAGAGCTCGCTACCTCGGCTCAGGCTGGCGACCCAATCGTCTCGGCATTCGTTGGCACCATTGGTTACAGGAAGGTAGCAGATGGGTCGATCACAGACTTCGTTTCTCCACCAGTCTCAGTCACCACTGCCGTAGCTCCCGGTGACATCAGTCCCTCGATCTTTAACCTGCCAATGGGCTGCAGGCAGCAACTGGAAGCTTCCACTCGATCAGCTCGTCCCACTCAACCGGTCATCTTGCCTTCCACTTGATCCCTCGGATCACGTGGACAACATCGTGCCGTAAGGAATCCTCGGCTTCCGTCGCCTTCCCCAATTTCGCTGCCCACCAGCGGGTCTTCCGGTCTCCGGTAGGGGGCATCTCTCAGTCTCTCTTTTAGGTTCGCTGGCTGCGGCTTCAGTTTTTCGCCGCTCTGTTTGAGAGACTCAACGGCTGGTTGCGCTGCCGTCCCAGACTATAACGCTGAGGGTTCCTCGAGCTTCTTCCTCTCTAACGACTACTTGTCTGTCGCCGACATCTGGGGGTTACCGGGGGTGGGTGGGGGGGGTCAGTTGGCAAAGAGCCTGAACGTTTGATCACGTGGGGATGCCGCAATGGATGTAGTTCTGAGAAACGGTCCTAATTCGCTTTTCCCCCCAGTGCTGTTGCAGCTTTGAACGGTCGCTAAATGAACGGTTGTAAGTCGAGGACTCCCTGTGCGTCACCCGGCATTAAATGAGCAGGGCCTAGATGCTTGACAGAAAGAGCTCATTCCATTTGTAGCCTGCTTGGAAATATATGCTTAGTGCTTAAATCCAGGATTTGGATTTGAATGTTTGTCGATGGAGATTCTTACAGGTTCATGGTTGTCCCAAAGGTGGTTTTCTTCACGAGGCAACTGGACTTTCTTGTTTGTTTTCTTCGAAGATGTTTCGCTTCTCGCTCAAGAAGCTTCTTCAGTTCTGACTGGGTGGTAGGGAATGGAAGGAGTTCTACTCTGCTGCCGGCATCAAGCTCCCTGCGCCCTGTGCGTTCCCACAGAGAGGGCCTCCTCAGGGTGCCACCGATCAGAGAATGTCGATTGGTGGCCCCCAGGGGGAGATCCTTCTCTGTGGGCGCTCCGGAGCTGTGGAATCAGCTGCCGGTAGAGCTCCGGATGGCGCCCGATCTTCGCTCCTTTCGTCGCGATCTAAAGACGTTTTTGTTTGTTCAAGCCGGCCTAGCCTGATGGGGATCGGTGGGGTTGTTTTATTTTTGCTGTCTTAATTTTATTTTAGGGTTTTTAGAATTGTATTTTTATTGTTTTTACTTGGGCAATTATTTAATTTCTTTTTAATGTTTGTAATTGGTATTTTATTCTGCCCTGTGAACCGCCCTGAGTCCTCAGGGAGAAGGGCGGTATATAAATATTATTAAATTAAATTAAATTAAATTACTCCTTGCAGACAGCTGGTCAATTGCATTCTTTTAAACAGTCGTTGAGGCTCCTTGGAGGTTTACCTGAGTGATGCAAATGGGTGTGGAGCTTTCTTGGCTGCAGGAGGGAGACACAGCAGAAAACACCCATTTGCACCACTCAGGTGACCCTGAGGACAAAGATAAACCTCCAAGGGGCCTCAACGGCTCTCTAAAAAATGCAAATGACCAGCTGTCTGCAAGGAGTATCAATCCTCCCATTCCCCCACCATCCGGTCGGAGCTGAAGACGCTTCTTGGATGAGAAGGGAAATGTCTTCAAGGGAAAAAAAACCAAGCTCTGACCGGATGGTAGGGAATGGAAGGGTTTATACTACTTGCAGACAGCTGGTCATTTGCTTTCTTTTCGAGGGCCGTTGAGGCTACTTGGAGATTTTATCAGTGGCCTCAGGGTCACCCAAGTGGCGCAAATGGGTGTGTTGTTGACCGGTTCTTTCAGCAGTTCCAAGAAGTCTCCACACCCATTTGTGCCACTCAGGTGACCCTGAGGACACAAATAAACCTCCAAGTGGCCTCAACGACTCTCCGAAAGAAGGCAAATGACCAGCTCTCTGCAAGGAGTAGAAATCCTTCCATTTCCCACCATCCGGTCAGAGCTGAAGAAGCTTCTTGGATGAGAAGGGAAATGTCTTCAAGGGAAAAAAAACTAAGCTCTGACCAGATGGTAGGGAATGGAAGGATTTATACTCCTTGCAGAGAGCTGGTCATTTGCCTTCTTTTAGAGAGCCGTTGAGGCCACTTGGAGGCTTCTCTGTGTCCTGGTGGGACTTTCTTATTATTCTTCGAACACGTTTCGCTTCTCGTTCTTCAGCTCCGACCGGATGGTGGGGAATGGGAGGATTTATACTCCTCACAGAGAGCTGGTCATTTGCCTTCTTTTAGAGAGCCGCTGAAGCCCCTTGGAGGCTTATCTGTGTCCTGGCGGGACTTTCTTATTATTCTTCGAAGACGTTTCGCTTCTCGTTCTTCAGCTCCGACCGGATGTTGGGGAATGGGAGGATTTATACTCCTTGCAGAGAGCTGGTCATTTGCCTTCTTTTAGAGAGCCGTTGAGGCCACTTGGAGGCTTATCTGTGTCCTCAGGGTCACCTGGGTGATGCAAATGGGTGGGGAGCCTTCTTTGCTGTAGGATGTTTTCTGCCCTGGGTCCTGCCTGCAGCCCAGAAGGCTCCCCACACATTTGCACTCTGGTTTAGAGAACAGACAAACCTCCAAGTGGCCTCAACGGCTCTCCAAAAGAAGGCAAATGACCAGCTCTCTGCAAGGAGTATAAATCCTTCCATTCCCTACCATCCGGTCAGAGCTTGGTTGCCCTCCTCCACCCACCCACCCACCCCGTGTACTTCCAGGTCAGGCTCCATTCACACATGTCCCCAGGTCAGGCTCCATTCACACGTGTGGAAATATGTCAGGCTCCATTCATATTTGCAGACAGCCAGATCACGCTCCAATCACACATGCATCTGTACTATCAGGCTCCATTCACACGTCTCCACGCCCAGCTCAGACTCCACTCACACGCATGTATCCCCAGCTCAGGCTCTATTCACATACGTACACAGGTCAGGCTCCACTCCCCCATGTAACTCTACATCAGGCTCCTTTCACATGTGTCGACAGGTCAGGCTTCACTCACATGCATATATCCCCAGCTAAGTCTTCATTCGCACATATACACAGGTCAGGCTCCACTCACACGCATAGATGCCCAGCTCAGGCTCCATTCACACCTCTACACAGGCCAGGCTCCCTTCACACGTGCATCAACCCATCATCTCAGGTGCCTTTGCCACGCATAGATGCCCAGCTCAGGCTCCATTCACACCTGTACACAGGTCAGGCTCCGCTCCCCCATGTATCTCTTATATCAGGCTCCATTCACACGTGTACGCAGGCCAGGATCCGCTCACATCCATATACCCCAGCTCAGGCTCCCCTCACACTTGTCCACACCAAGGGCAGGCTGCCTTCCCACGCATGTATCCCCAGCTCACACATGTACAAAGGTGAGGCTCCCTTCACACGCATAGATCCCCAGCTCCAGGCGCCCTTCCCAGCCATAGATGCCCAGCTCAGGTTCCCTTCACACCTGTTCACGTGTCAGGCTGCACGTATATCCCCATCTCCAGCTCCACTCCCAGGCGTACACAGGTCAGGCTCCCTTCCCACCCATGTATCCCCAACTCAGGGTCCCTTCCCACCTGCACGTATCCCCATCTCAAGCTCCACTCACACGTGCACACGGGTCAGCCCGCCTCCCCTCACACGTGCAAACCCTCTCGGGCTGCCTCCCCACGCATAGATCCCCAGCTCAGGCTCCCTTCAGACGTGCACATATCCCCCATCTCCCAGAATTCCTCAGCCGGGATGCTTTAAGACAAGGGTCTTCAAACTGGGCCCTTTTAGGACTTGGGGACTTCAACTCCCAGAATTCCTCAGCTGGGATCCTTTAAGCTGGAGGTCTTCAAACTTGGCCCTTTGGTGACTTGGGGGACTTCAACTCCCAGAATTCCTCAGCCGGGAGGCTTTAAGACAGGGATCTTCAAAGTGGGCCTTTTTGTGACTTGGGGGACTTCAACTCCCAGAATTCCTCAGCTGGGATGCTTTAAGACAGGGGTCTTCAAACTGGGCCCTTTGGGGACTTCAACTCCCAGAATTCCTCAGCCGGGACGCTTTAAGACAGGGGTCTTCAAACTTGGCCCTTTGGTGACTTGGGGACTTCAACTCCCAGAATTCCTCAGCCAGGATGCTTTAAGACAGGGGTCTTCAAAGTGGGCCCTTTGGGGACTTCAACTCCCAGAATTCCTCAGCCAGGATGCTTTTAAGACAGGGGTCTTCAAAGTGGGCCTTTTTTGTGACTTGGGGGACTTCATCTCCCAGAATTCCTCAGCCGGGAGGCTTTAAGACAGGGGTCTTCAAAGTGGGCCTTTTTGTGACTTGGGGGACTTCATCTCCCAGAATTCCTCAGCCAGGACGCTTTAAGACAGGGGTCTTCAAACTGGGCCCCTTTGGGGACTTCAACTCCCAGAATTCCTAAGCCGGGACGCTTTAAGACAGGGGTCTTCAAACTGGGCCCTTTGGGGACTTCAACTCCCAGAATTCCTCAGCCAGGATGCTTTTCAGACAGGGGTCTTCAAAGTGGGCCTTTTTGTGACTTGGGGGACTTCAACTCCCAGAATTCCTCAGCTGGGATGCTTTAAGACAGGGGTCTTCAAACTGGGCCCTTTGGGGACTTCAACTCCCAGAATTCCTCAGCCGGGACGCTTTAAGACAGGGGTCTTCAAACTTGGCCCTTTGGTGACTTGGGGACTTCAACTCCCAGAATTCCTCAGCCAGGATGCTTTAAGACAGGGGTCTTCAAAGTGGGCCCTTTGGGGACTTCAACTCCCAGAATTCCTCAGCCAGGATGCTTTTAAGACAGGGGTCTTCAAAGTGGGCCTTTTTTGTGACTTGGGGGACTTCATCTCCCAGAATTCCTCAGCCGGGAGGCTTTAAGACAGGGGTCTTCAAAGTGGGCCTTTTTGTGACTTGGGGGACTTCATCTCCCAGAATTCCTCAGCCAGGACGCTTTAAGACAGAGGTCTTCAAACTGGGCCCCTTTGGGGACTTCAACTCCCAGAATTCCTAAGCCGGGACGCTTTAAGACAGGGGTCTTCAAACTGGGCCCTTTGGGGACTTCAACTCCCAGAATTCCTCAGCCAGGATGCTTTTCAGACAGGGGTCTTCAAAGTGGGCCTTTTTTGTGACTTGGGGGACTTCATCTCCCAGAATTCCTCAGCCGGGAGGCTTTAAGACTGGGGGGTCTCCACTCTGTGTGTGTGTGTGTGTGTGTGTGTGTGTGTGTGTGTGTGTTCAAACTTTGGCCCTTTGATGCCTTGGCGACTTCAACTCCCAGAATTCCTCCGCCGGGCAGTCTTGGCTGAGGCATGCTGGGAGTCGAAGTCCCCACCACCACCACCCCCTAAGTCAGGGGTAGGCAACCTCGGCTCTTTTATGACTGGTGGACTTCAACTCCCAGAATTCCTGAGACAGCTATGCTATGCTATGCTGACTCAGGAATTCTGGGAGTTGAAATTCACGAGTCATAAAAGAGCTGAGGTTGCCTACCCCTGGCCTAGGCCGCCTTATGGACTTCAACTCCCAGAATTCCTGAGCCAGCCACGCTGAGGGGAAAGGGAGACGTTTCCAAGCTGAGCCAGGCTGGCTGAGGAATTCTGGGAGTTGAAGTCCACCAGTCAGAAAAGAGCCGAGGTTGCCTACCCCTTGCCCTAAGTCACCAAAGGGCTGGGCTTCAAAGAAAAGGAGAAGAAAAAAAAAAAAAAAGAAAGATCGATCTACATCCGGGGCCTTTTCACCGCGCGCATGCGCACCCAGCGTCCGATCTCCCCGCCCTCCCGCAAAGTAGTAAGTTTCGGAAGGAGTCAAGTGTGGCCAAAGAGGGGGGGAACCCCAAGACGGGCGCAGGCGCAGTTTCTTTCCAAAAAAAAAAAAAAAAAAAAAAAAAAACCAAGGCGGGCGCAGGCGCAGTTTCTTTCCAAAAAAAAAAAAAAAAACCCCAAGGCGGGCGCAGGCGCAGTTTCTTTCCAAAGAAAAAAAAAAACAACACAAAAATCCCCTCCTTCCCTTCCCAAAACAAAAAAAAAAAACAAGGCGGGCGCAGGCGCAGTTTCTTTCCCCCAAAAAACACAAAAAACCCCTCCTTCCCTTCCCAAAACAAAAAAAAAACAAAAACCAAGGCGGGCGCAGGCGCAGTTTCTTTCCAAAGAAAAAAACAACAACACAAAAATCCCCTCCTTCCCTTCCCAAAACAAAAAAAAAAAAACCAAGGCGGGCGCAGGCGCAGTTTCTTTCCCCCAAAAAACACAAAAAACCCCTCCTTCCCTTCCCAAAACAAAAAAAAAAACCAAGGCGGGCGCAGGCGCAGTTTCTTTCCCCCAAAAAACACAAAAAACCCCTCCTTCCCTTCCCAAAACAAAAAAAAAAACCAAGGCGGGCGCAGGCGCAGTTTCTTTCCCCCAAAAAACACAAAAAACCCCTCCTTCCCTTCCCAAAACAAAAAAAAAAAACAAAAACCAAGGCGGGCGCAGGCGCAGTTTCTTTCCAAAAAAAAAAAAACAACGCAGAAAACCCCTCCTTCCCTTACCCCCCCAAAAAACCAAGGCGGGCGCAGGCGCAGTTTCTTTCCAAAGGAAAAAAAACCAACAACGCAGAAAACCCCTCCTTCCCTTCACAAAAAAATAAAAAAAACCAAGGCGGACGCAGGCGCAGTTTCTTTCCAAAGAAAAAAAAAACAACGCAGAAAACCCCTCCTTCCCTTACCCCCCCCAAAAAAACCAAGGCGGGCGCAGGCGCAGTTTCTTTCCAAAGGAAAAAAAACCAACAACGCAGAAAACCCCTCCTTCCCTTCACAAAAAAATAAAAAAAACCAAGGCGGGCGCAGGCGCAGTTTCTTTCCCCCAAAAACACAAAAAACCCCTCCTTCCCTTCCCAAAACAAAAAAAAAAAACAAAAACCAAGGCGGGCGCAGGCGCAGTTTCTTTCCAAAGAAAAAAAAACAACGCAGAAAACCCCTCCTTCCCTTACCCTCCCCAAAAAAAACCAAGGCGGGCGCAGGCGCAGTTTCTTTCCAAAGGAAAAAAAACCAACAACGCAGAAAACCCCTCCTTCCCTTCACAAAAAAAACAAAAAAAAACCAAGGCGGGCGCAGGCGCAGTTTCTTTCCAAAAAAAACCCCAACACAAAAATCCCCTCCTTCCCTTCCCAAAACAAAAAAAAAAGCAAGGTGGGCGCAGGCGCAGTTTCTTTCCAAAAAAAAAAAAAAGCCAACACAAAAAAACCCTCCTTCCCTTCCCCCCCTCCCCCCCAAAAAAAAACCCAAGGTGGGCGCAGGCGCAGTTTCTTTAAAAAAAAACAAACCCAACAACACAGAAAACCCCTCCTTCCCTTCCCCCCCCAAAAAAGCAAGGCGGACGCAGGCGCAGTTTCTTTCCCCAAAAAAAACACAAAAAAAACCCACACACGAAACCCCTTCCCCCTCCCCCCCCCTCAATCCGGCTCCTCCCATCGGGCGTCTTCTTCCTCCTCCACCTCCTCCTCCTCCTGGCCTCGCGCGGCGTCGCGCGAGCGGAGGCGCATGCGCCCTGCCGCCGAGGCCTAGCCCTGGCATTGTGTTTGGCGCGCGCGCGCGCGCTCTCGCGCCAGCCAGCCAGCTATGGAGAATCCCGGCCCGCCCTGAGGGGAAAAAAAAAAAATTAAAAAAAAATTATTTTTTATTTTTTGGCGCCACCGTCATGGCGGCCGCCGTCTCCTCAGACGACGACGAGGCGGCGGCGGCGGCTGAGGCGAATCTCCGTCGTCGCCGGGCCGCCGCCCGCCTCCGTCAAGCCGCTTTGCGAAGCCGGGCCCGAAGCCTTTGCCGTCGCCTCAGGGCTCTGCAAGCCCGTCAGGTCGAACGGCACGTCCGGCAGCAACTCAGCGGTTTAGCCGGCCGGCTTGGAGGCCCGAAACCTCGGCCTGGTCGAAACGGGCCCGAGCTGAGGCGTTTGGCGGCCGGCGCTTCGGCTCGTCTGCGGGCCGCTCAGCGAGGCTGCGACTCGGACGCCACGGAGAGCGCCTCGGCCTCCTCTTCTTCTTCCTCCTCTTCTTCCTCCTCTTCCTCCTCTTCGTCGTCGTCGTCGTCGGGCTCCTCGTTGGGCAACTCCTCCTCCGACAGCGAAGGCCCTCAGCCGGGCCCCGGGCCCCGACGCAGCGCCCGAGTTGGGTGAGTGTCTCTGGCCGGCGGAGAGAGAGAGAGAGAGAGAGAGAGAGAGAGAGAGAGAAAGAGACGTGAGAACGGGGCCCCGAGCGGGCTGACGACACGGGTGTGAGCTGCGTGTGGGGATTCTGCGCGTGGGAAGGCAGCCCGACACGGGTTTGCACCTGGGAGACGGAAGGGTGGGCGGGGGGCGGGCTGACCCGTGTGAGCGGAGATGGATACGTGCAGGTGGGAAGGGAGCCTGCTCGGGAGGGTTTGCACGTGGGAGTGGGAGGGGGGCTGACCCGTGTACACGAGGGAGGGGAGATGGGGATATACGTGCACGTCTGAAGGGAGCCTGTTGGGGATCTAGGCGTGGGGAGGCAGCCCGAGAGGGTTTGCACGTGGGAGACGGAAGGGTGGGGGGTGCTGACCCGTGTGCAGGTGTGAGCGGAGATGGGGGATACGTGCACGTCTGAAGGGAGCCTGAGTTGGGGATCAAGGCGTGGAGAGGCAGCCCGACACGGGTTTGCACGTGGGAGTGGGGGGGGCGGGTTGACCCGTGTGCACGTGTGAGCGGAGATGGGGATACACGTGCACGTCTGAAGGGAGCCTGAGTTGGGGATCAAGGCGTGGAGAGGCAGCCCGAGAGGGTTTGCACGTGTGAGACGGAAGGGTGGGGGGGGTGATGACCCGTGTGCACGTGTGAGCGGAGATGGGGGATACGTGCACGTCTGAAGGGAGCCCGAGTTGGGGATCAAGGCGTGGAGAGGCAGCCCGAGAGGGTTTGCACGTGTGAGACGGAAGGGTGGTGGTGGGGTGCTGACGCGTGTGCACGTGTGAGCGGAGATGGGGGATACGTGCAGCTGGGAAGGGAGCCTGAGCTGGGGATCAAGGCGTGGAGAGGCAGCCCGAGAGGGTTTGCACGTGTGAGACGGAGGGTGGGGGGGGTGCTGACCCGTGTGCACGTCTGAGCGGAGATGGGGATATACGTGCACGTCTGAAGGGAGCCTGTTGGGGATCAAGGCGTGGAGAGGCAGCCCGAGAGGGTTTGCACGTGGGAGACGGAAGGGTGGGGGGGGGTGATGACCCGTGTGCACGTGTGAGCGGAGATGGGGGATACGCGCACGTCTGAAGGGAGCCTGAGTTGGGGATCAAGGCGTGGAGAGGCAGCCCGAGAGGGTTTGCACGTGGGAGACGGAAGGGTGGGGGGGGTGATGACCCGTGTGCACGTGTGAGCGGAGATGGGGGATACGTGCAGCTGGGAAGGGAGCCTGAGTTGGGGATACCTGGGTGGGAAGGGAGCCTGACCTGCGTACGCGTGGGAGTGGAGCTGGAGATGGGGATACACGTGCACGTCTGAAGGGAGCCTGAGTTGGGGATCAAGGCGTGGAGAGGCAGCCCGAGGGGGTTTGCACGTGGGAGTGGGCGGGGGCGGGCTGACCCGTGTGCACGTGTGAGTGGAGATGGGGGATACGTGCAGGTGGGAAGGGAGCCTGCTCGGGAGGGTTTGCACATGGGAGTGGGAGGGGGGTTGACCCGTGTACACGTGTGAGCGGAGATGGGGATATACGTGCACGTCCGAAGGGAGCCCGAGTTGGGGATCAAGGCGTGGAGAGGCAGCCCGAGAGGGTTTGCACGTGGGAGACGGGGGGGGGGGGGGGGAGGGCGGGTTGACCCGTGTGCACGTGTGAGTGGAGATGGGGATATGTGCAGGTGGGAAGGGAGCCTGCTCGAGAGGGTTTGCACGTGGGAGTGGCTGACCCGTGTACACGCGGGAGGGGAGCTGGAGATGGGGGATATACGTGTGCACGTCTGAAGGGAGCCTGAGTTGGGGATCAAGGTGTGGGGAGGCAGCTCGAGAGGGTTTGCACGTGGGAGACGGAAGGGTGGGGGGGTGCTGACCCGTGTGCACGTGTGAGCGGAGATGGGGGATACGTGCAGCTGGGAAGGGAGCCTGAGTTGGGGATACTTGGGCGGGGGGCCTGCTCGAGAAGGGTTTGCACGTGGGAGTGGGAGGGGCTGACCCGTGTGCACGTGTGAGCGGAGATGGGGGATACGTGCACGTCTGAAGGGAGCCTGAGTTGGGGATCAAGGCGTGGAGAGGCAGCCCGAGAGGGTTTGCACGTGGGAGACGGAAGGGTGGGGGGTGCTGACCCGTGTGCAGGTGTGAGCGGAGATGGGGGATACGTGCACGTCTGAAGGGAGCCTGAGTTGGGGATCAAGGCGTGGGGAGGCAGCCGGAGAGGGTTTGCATGTGTGACCCGTGTGCACGTGTAGGTAGGTGTACACGGGGCAGGGGAGCTGCAGATGGGGGGATAATATACGTGCGCACGTCTGAAGGGAGCCTGACCCGTGAAGAGGTGGGAAGGGAGCCTGAGCTGGGGATCTAGGCGTGGGGAGGCAGCCCGAGAGGGTTTGCACGTGTGAGACGGGGGGGGGGGGGAGGGCGGTTTGACCCGTGTGCACGTGTGAGCGGAGATGGGGGAATACGTGCAGGTGGGAAGGGAGCCTGCTCGGGAGGGTTTGCACGTGAGAGTGGGAGGGGCTGACCCGTGTACACGCGGCAGGGGAGCTGGAGATGGGGCATAATATACGTGCGCACGTCTGAAGGGAGCCTGACCCGTGAACAAGGGTGGAAGGGAGCCTGAGGTGGGGATGTCTGCGCGGGGAAGCAGCCCGAGAGGGTTTGCACGTGTGAGGGGGGGCGGGCTGACCCGTGTGCATGTGTGAGTGGAGCTTGAGATGGGGATACGTGCAGGTGGGAAGGGAGCCTGAGGTGGGGATACATGGGTGGGAAGGGAGCCTGACCTGTGTACTCATGTGAGTGGAGCTGCAGATGGGGATATATGTGCACGTGTGAATGGAGCCTGACCTGTGGACAGGTGGGAAGGGAGCCTGAGCTGGGGATCTCTGCGTGGGGAGGCAGCCTGATAGGGTTTGCATGTGGGAGGGAGGGTGCTGACCCGTGTGCATGCGGGAGGGGAGCTGGAGATGGGGGATAGACGTGCACGTCTGAAGGGAGCCTGACCCGTGAACAGGTGGGAAGGGAGCCTGAGCTGGGGATCTATGCGTGGGAAGGGAGCCAGATGTAGAGTTACATGGGGGAGTGGAGCCTCACCTGTGTACATATGTGAATAGAGCCTGAGCTAGGGATACATGCGTGTGAGTGGAGTCTGAGCTGGGCATGGACACGTGTGAATGGAGCCCGATAATACAGATACACGTGCGATTGGAGCGTGATCTGGCTGTCTGCAAAATATGAATGGAGCCTGACATATTTCCACCCACGTCAATGGAGCCTGACCTGCGGACACGTGCGAATAGAGCCTGACCTGGAGGTACACGGGGGAGGGCAGCCTGACCTGTGGACACGTGAATGGGGCCTGATCTAGAGGTACACGGGTGAATGGAGCTTGAGCTGGGTGTGGAGACGTGGGAAGGGAGCCTCGGCTGAGCGTACATGCGTCTGAAGGGAGACCGAGAGGTTTGCACGTGTGAAGGGTGCCTTGACCTGTGTACATGTGTGAGCTGGGCTTATATGCGTAGGAAGGCAGCCTGCCCTTGGTGTGGACACGTGTGAAGGGAGCCAGAGCGGGCATACATGCTTGTGAGTGGAACCTGACCTGCATACATGTGTGAATGGAGCCTGATATAAGAGGTACATGGGGGAGCGGAGCCTGACCTGTGTACAGGTGTGAACGGAGCCTGAGCTGGGCATCTATGCATGTGAGTGAAGCCTGACCTGTCGACACGTGTGAAAGGAGCCTGATATAGAGGTACATGGGGGAGGGGAGCCTGAGCTGGGGATACATGCGTGTGAGTGGAGCCTGGCCTGTGTACACGTGTGAAAGGAGCCTGATATAGAGGTGCATGGGGGAGGGGAGCCTAAGCTGGGGATACATGCGTGTGAGTGGAGCCTGGCCTGTGTACACGTGTGAAGGGAGCCTGAGCTGGGCATCTATGCGTGGGAAGGGAGCCTGGCCTTGGGTGTGGACCCATGTGAATGGGGCCTGATAACAGAGGTACACGGGTGAATGGAGCTTGAGCTGGGGATACACGCCTGTGAAGGGAGTCTGACCTGTGTAGCTGTGTGAATGGAGCCTGATATAGAGGTACACGGGGGAGTGGAGCCTGAGCTGGGGATACACGCCTGTGAAGGGAGTCTGACCTGGGTAGCTGTGTGAATGGAGCCTGATATAGAGGTACATGGGGGAATGGAGCGTGACCTGTGGACACGTCTGAGGGGAGCCTGGGATGGATATATGTGCACGTGTGAGTGGAGCCTGACCTGTGTATATCTGTGAATGAAGACTTAGCTGGGGATATATGCATGTGAGTGAAACCTGACCTGTCGACACGTGTGAAAGGAGCCTGATATAGAGGTGCATGGGGGAGGGGAGCCTGAGCTGGGGATACATGCGTGTGAGTGGAGCCTGGCCTGTGTACACGTGTGAAGCGAGCCTGAGCTGGGCATCTATGCGTGGGAAGGGAGCCTGCCCTTGGGTGTGGACGCATGTGAATGGGGCCTGATAAACAGAGGTACATGGGGGAGTGGAGCGTGACCTGTGGACACCTCTGAGGGGAGCCTGGGATGGATATATGTGCACGTGGGAAGGGAGCCTGACCCACAGGCATGTGGGAAGGGCGCCTATCCCCAGCTCAGGCTCCACTCACCCGTGTACCTCTATGTCAGGCTCCCTTCACATGGCTACCCAGGTCAGACTCCCTTCGCAGGCGTGTATCCCCAGCTCAGGCTCCAATCACCCGTGTACCTCTAAGTCAGGCTCCATTCACACGGCTACACAGGTCAGACTGCCTTCACAGGCGTGTATCCCCAGCTCAGGCTCCACTCACCCGTGTACCTCTATGTCAGGCTCCCTTCACACGGCTACACAGGTCAGACTGCCTTCACAGGCGTGTATCCCCAGCTCAGGCTCCAATCACCCGTGTACCTCTATCTCAGGCTCCCTTCACACGGCTACACAGGTCAGACTCCCTTCACAGGCGTGTATCCCCAGCTCAGGCTCCACTCACCCGTGTACCTCTATATCAGGCTCCCTTCACACGGCTACACAGGTCAGACTCCCTTCACAGGCGTGTATCCCCAGCTCAGGCTCCACTCACCCGTGTACCTCTATGTCAGGCTCCCTTCACACGGCTACACAGGTCAGACTGCCTTCACAGGCGTGTATCCCCAGCTCAGGCTCCAATCACCCATGTACCTCTAAGTCAGGCTCCCTTCACACGGCTACGCAGGTCAGACTCCCTTCACAGGCGTGTATCCCCAGCTCAGGCTCCACTCACCCGTGTACCTCTATGTCAGGCTCCCTTCACACGGCTACGCAGGTCAGACTGCCTTCACAGGCGTGTATCCCCAGCTCAGGCTCCAATCACCCGTGTACCTCTATATCAGGCTCCCTTCACACGGCTACGCAGGTCAGACTCCCTTCACAGGCGTGTATCCCCAGCTCAGGCTCCAATCACCCGTGTACCTTTATGTCAGGCTCCCTTCACACGGCTACCCAGGTCAGACTCCCTTCACAGGCGTGTATCCCCAGCTCAGGCTCCAATCACCCGTGTACCTCTAAGTCAGGCTCCATTCACACGGCTACACAGGTCAGACTCCCTTCACAGGCGTGTATCCCCATCTCAGGCTCCACTCACCCGTGTACCTCTAAGTCAGGCTCCATTCACACGGCTACACTGGTCAGACTCCCTTCACAGGCGTGTATCCCCATCTCAGGCTCCACTCACCCGTGTACCTCTATGTCAGGCTCCCTTCACACGGCTACGCAGGTCAGACTCCCTTCACAGGCGTGTCTTCCCAGCTCAGGCTCCAATCACCCGTGTACCTCTATATCAGGCTCCCTTCACACGGCTACGCAGGTCAGACTCCCTTCACAGGCGTGTATCCCCAGCTCAGGCTCCACTCACCCGTGTACCTCTATGTCAGGCTCCCTTCACACGGCTACACAGGTCAGACTCCCTTCACAGGCGTGTATCCCCAGCTCAGGCTCCAATCACCCGTGTACCTCTATGTCAGGCTCCCTTCACACGGCTACCCAGGTCAGACTCCCTTCACAGGCGTGTATCCCCATCTCAGGCTCCACTCACCCGTGTACCTCTATGTCAGGCTCCCTTCACACGGCTACGCAGGTCAGACTCCCTTCACAGGCGTGTCTTCCCAGCTCAGGCTCCGTTCACCCGTGTACACAGGTCAGGCTCCACTCGCACGCATGTATTCCCCACTTCAGGCTAGAGGTACATGGGGGAGTGGAGCCTTGAGCTGGGGATCGGTGCGTGGGAAAGGAGATCGAGAGGTTTGCACGTCTGAATGAAGCCTGAGATGGGTGTGTGCGTGGAAGAATGGAGCCTGACCTGCGTGCACGTGTGAAGGGTGTCTGAGCCTGGGTGGGGAGACGTGTGAACGGAGCCTGAGATGGGGGTGTCCGTGTAAGAACTGAGCTT
>CM044371.1:1768484-1798484 GCA_024294585.1 Vipera latastei
TCTCTCTGTATAAATCTATATCCATCTATATTTCTATCTCATCTATGTCTATTTTTCTGTTGTCTATATGTATCTATATACGTCAAATCTAGCTACATCCATCCATCTCTCTACGTATCATCTATACATATGTCTATGTATCTGTGTCTCTATTTCTATCATCTATCTATAATATTCTTTCTCTTAATCTATATATCTGTCCATCTTTATATCTAATCTACGTCTATTTTTCTATCTGTGTTATCTACATGTATCTCTGTGTAGTTCTGTGTGTGTGTGTGTATGTATATGTATATACACACACACATCCATCCATCTCTGTGTGTATCATCTATATTTATGTATCTCTTTATCATATTCTCTCTCAAACTGTCTGTATAAATCTACATCCATCTATATTTCTATCTAATCTATATGTCTATTTTTCTATCTATGTTATCTATATGTATCTACTATATACCTCAAATCTAGCTACATCCATCCATTTCTCTCTGTATCATCTCTATGTATCTCTATGTGTCTGTGTATCTCTATTTCTATCATCTATCTATAATATTCTTTCTCTTAATCTATAGCTATCTGTCCATCTCTATCTCTATCTAATCTACGTCTGTTTTTCTGTCTATGTTATTTACATGTATCTCTCTCTGTGTGTATGTAGTTCTGTGTGTGTATGTGTGTGTTTGTGTATGTATGTATATATATATATGTGTGTGTGTGTATATATATGTGTGTGTGTGTGTATACACACACATACACACATCCATCCATCTCTGTGTGTGTATCATCTATATGTATGTATCT
Organism: Vipera latastei; assembly: GCA_024294585.1. Taxonomy (NCBI): domain Eukaryota; kingdom Metazoa; phylum Chordata; class Lepidosauria; order Squamata; family Viperidae; genus Vipera; species Vipera latastei. Next base: position 1,769,289 of record CM044371.1, read on the forward strand.
CTTTATCATATTCTCTCTCAATCTGTCTGTATAAATCTACATCCATCTATATTTCTATCTAATCTATATGTCTATTTTTCTACCTATGTTATCTTGGGAGGCCGGTGTGTGGTGTAGTGGGTTCACATAGTGTGGTGGGATGGAGGGTTTGTTGTCACTGTGTGTTGGGGGGAGAGAGGACAGGGGGAGGCTCAGCTAATCTCAATGTACACATGTTGTACTTTGACAATAAATAATAATAATAATAATAATATAATAATAATAATAATAATAATAATAATAATAATAATAATAATTATTATTATTATTATTATTTGTATCTACTATATACATCAAATCTAGCTACATCCATCCATTTCTCTATGTATCATCTCTATGTATCTCTATGTGTCTGTGTATCTCTATTTCTATCATCTATCTATAATATACTCTTAATCTATATATCTCACTCCCTCTCCTTACCTATCTTATCTATCTGTCTGTCTATCAATCTTATCAACTCTTTTGAGGGATGAGGAGACGGTAACCCCGCTCTGGCGATGCTTCCGTTTCAGGCGGCGGCTGGCGCAGCGTCAGTGGGCGCTGGAGAGGGCGGCCATCATCTGTCGCTGGACGTGGCTCCAAGCTCAGGTCCTGGATCTGGAATATCGGATCAGGCAGCAGACCGACGTTTACAAGCAGCTCCGGGCCAACAAGGTAAGGCAGGTTTGGCTTTCTCTACCCGCCGGCCGCCTTCGTACGCGCCCAGAGAGCTACCGGTTGAAACGGCGCTTTCTTTAGCGACCGTTCGAAGGCGCCTCAAAACGACGGGCTGCGGACCGTTTTTTTCCCCCCGCACTCAACGACCGTCGCGGCCGCCCCTCCGGATCCCGTGCCGAAAATGCGGGCGCTCGGCAACTGACGCAGTGCTCTGGCTCTGTGTGTGTGTGTGTCTGTGTGTGAAACGCGATCCCCTTTTGCAGCCGTCGGACAAGGGGAAGCCCGTTGACTGAACAGCGATTTGTTTAACGACTTAGGCGAGGGAGGTCTTAAAAGGGGGGGGGAGAGCGGAGCCGAACCCAGAGCTGAGGAGAAGTATCCTGAGGGTTGGAGCCGTTTAATCCGTCGGAACTCCCTGCCACCGGAAGCCGCGAATGCTCCAACCCTGGAAGTTTTGAAGAAAGAGACCGGGACCGACCTTTGTCTGAAATGGCATTCGCTCTCCTGCCTGAGCTAGGGGGTTGGACTAGATGACCTCCGAGGGCCCTTCCCGCTCTTGTCATTTTGCAAGGGTCTCCTGCCTGAGGAGGGGGTTGGACTAGATGACCTCCCAGTCCCCTTCCCACTGTCATTCTGCAAGGCTTTCCTGCCTAATCCAGGGGGCTGGACTAGATGACCTCCCAGGCCCCTTCCCACTCTTGTCATCCTGCAAGGCTTTCCTGACTGAGCCAGGGGGCTGGACTAGAAGACCTCTGAGGCCCCTTCCCACTGTCATTCTGCAAGGCTTTCCTGCCTAAGCCAGGGGGCTGGACTAGATGACCTCTGAGGCCCCTTCCCACTCTTGTCATTCTGCAGGGGTTTGGACTAGATGACCTCTGAGGCCCTTTCCCACTCTTGTCATTCTGCAAGGCTTTCCTGCCTAATCCAGGGGGCTGGACTAGATGACCTCCGAGGCCCCTTCCCACTCTTGTCATCCTGCAAGGCTTTCCTGCCTAATCCAGGGGGCTGGACTAGATGACCTCCGAGGCCCCTTCCCACTCTTGTCATCCTGCAAGGCTTTCCTGCCTAATCCAGGGGGCTGGACTAGATGACCTCCGAGGCCCCTTCCCACTCTGTCACCCTGCAGGGGGTTGGACTAGATGACCTCCCAGGCCTCTTCCCACTCTGTCATCCTGCAGGGGGTTGGACTAGATGACCTCCCAGGCCCCTTCCCACTCTTGTCATCCTGCAAGGGTCTCCTGCCTGAGCCGGGGGCAGGGGGGGCTGGACTAGATGACCTCTGAGGCCCCTTCCCACTCTGTCACCCTGCAGGGGGTTGGGCTGGATGACCTCCCAGGCCCCTTCCCACTCTGCATCTCTGCCCGCTAAAGAGTTTCAGCTTTAAATTCGGTAGAGACCGGCGATCGATCCGCTCAGTTTTACCCCGCAAATCTTTTGTTGTTGTTGTTGTTTTGGTGTTTTTTTTCATTCGATCTTTTGATGTTAGGTTTGACAGCCATGTCTAAGTTCGCATTTGAAAATCCAAAGTCTGTTCTACCTGATTAAAAAATTATATATATATGTATATGTATATATATATATATATATATGTGTATATATATATATATATATATATATATATATATATATATATATATATATATATATATGATATATGTGTGTATGTATATGTGTGTGTATGTATATGTGTGTGTATGTGTGTGTGTATATATATATATATATATATATATATATATATATATATATATATATATATATATATATATATATATATATATATAAATATAAAAATTCGGGTTTCAAATTGACGTGGTTTTCTCCACGCTTCTTTTTTTTCCTTTCCCCCCCCCTGCCGCCCCCCCCTCCGTCTTCTCCCAGGGCCCAGTTATCCTGGGCAACCTCCAGCCGGAAGATGGGCTAAAGCCGGCCGCTCGCCTGGCTGCCTCTCCCGCCGCCACCACGGTGGCGGCCGTCAACTCTCGGAAGAACCCGCCTGCCGCCTCCTCCCCTCACCTCAAGGCGCCCGGCGGCGTCTCGGCCTGCATCCCTTCCTACCTCCTGCAAAATGCCGAAAAACAGGTGAGCCTCCTGGGCGGATGATCGGAAGATAGGGAATGGCTGGGGTGGGGGGGGGAGGGAGGAAAGGCCTGCTTTGGATCGAGCAGCGTGAAAAAGATGGAGGGAGAGCTTAGATCAGGGGACTTATTTTGTAGAGCTGCGGACTTCCGCTCCCAGAATCCCCCAGCCAGGCATGCTTGAAGAGGAGTGGACTTCAACTCCCAGAATCCCCCAGCCAGGCATGCTTGAAGACGAGTGGACAACTCCCAGAATCCCCCAGCCAGGCATGCTTGAAGAGGGGGGGAGGACTTCCACTCCCAGAATCCCCCAGCCAGGCATGCTTGAAGAGGGAAGACTTCAACTCCCAGAATCCCCTAGTTAGGCATGGTTTAAGAGGGAGGACTTCAACATACATACATATATATATACAAATATAGAGATAGATAGAGATAGATATAGATAGATGATAGATATACACGTGGATAGATCAGATAGATATAGATATAGATGATAAGAGAGATAGAGATAGATTATAGATAGATAGATAGATAGATTGATGGATTGATTCTCCTCCGGCTTTAGAATTGATAGATAGATAGATAGATGAGATAGAGATGATAGATATATGTAGATGATAGATAGATAGAGATAGATGATAGAGAGAGATAGAGATTATAGAGATAGATGATAGATATACATATGGATAGATCAGATAGATATAGATATAGATGATAGAGAGATAGAGATAGATGATAGATTATAGACAGATAGATAGATAGATAGATAGATAGATAGATAGATAGATAGATAGATAGATAGATAGATAGATTCTCCTCCGGCTTTAGAATTGCGAGAGACAGAGAGAGAGAGAGAGATGATAGATATAGGTAGATGATAGATATAGGTAGATGATAGATATACATATGGATAGATCAGATATAGATGATAGAGAGATAGAGATAGATGATAGATGATAGATGGATGGATGGATTGATTGATTGATTCTCCTCCGGCTTTAGAATTGCTAGAGAGATAGAGATAGAGATGATAGCTATAGGTAGATGATAGATAGAGATAGATAGAGAGAGAGAGAGAGAGAGATGATAGATTATAGATAGATTGATTGATTCTCCTCCGGCTTCAAAATTGCGAGAGAGAGAGAGAGAGAGAGAGAGAGAGAGAGAGAGAGAGAGAGAGAGAGAGAGAGAGATGATAGATATAGGTAGATGATAGATATACATATGGATAGATCAGATATAGATGATAGAGAGATAGAGATAGATTATAGATAGATAGATAGATAGATAGATAGATAGATAGATAGATAGATAGATAGATAGATAGATAGATTCTCCTCCGGCTTTAGAATTGCTAGATAGAGATAGATATAGGTAGATGATAGATATACATATGGATAGATCAGATAGATATAGATGATAGATAGAGATAGATGATAGATTATAGATAGATAGATTGATTGATTGATTCTCCTCCGGCTTTAGAATTGCTAGAGAGAGAGAGAGAGAGAGAGAGAGAGAGAGAGAGAGAGAGAGATGATAGATATAGATAGATGATAGATGATAGAGATAGAGTTATAGATAGATATAGATAGATGGTAGATATAGATATGGATATGGATAGATGATATAGATAGAAATATAGATACTGATTGATTGATTGATTCTCCTCCGGCTTTAGAATTGCTGGGGGAAAACCCCCCACATTTTTCTCGGATAGATTCTCTCTGCCCAACCGCTTCCGTCAACCTCAAATGTTTGCATTTTTCCTTTTTTCTTCATGTCTAGAATTCTCACCTCGCCCAGTCCTTGAGGAACCTGGTCTGTCAGAATCCCTCCTGCGCCCCCATCAACGGCTCGCCGGAGCCCCCCAAAGCCTGCGCAAACCCCCATCAAGTCAACGGAATAAGCAACTGGTGAGTGGGTCCAGGCTCTTAGGATCGGATTCCGCTCTGCGATTCCGTGACTCTGGTCAGGATTTCCTGCTCGAGCAGGGGGCTGGGCTGGATGACCTCCCAGGTCCCTTCCAACTCTTACGATTCTGTAAGGATCTCCTGTATGAGCATGGGGTTGGACTAGATGACCTCTAAGCTCCCTTCCTAGTCCATTTGTCAATGATTCTGTCAGGGTCTCCCGCTCAAGCAGGGGTTGGACTGGATGACCTCCCAGGTCCCTTTCTGCTCTGTCATTGTATAGTTCCCTAAGGGTCTCCGGCTTGACCTCCGAGGTCCTTTCCAACTCTTGATTCTGTCAGGGTCTCCTGCTTGAGCATAGGGTTGGACTAGATGACCTCCACGTTCCCTTCCAAGCCTGTCATTCTATGATTCTGTCAGGGTCGCCTGCTCGGGCAGGGGGTTGGACTAGATGACCTCCAAGTTCCCTTCCAAGCCTGTCATTCTATTATTCTGTCAGGGTCGCCTGCTTGAGCAAGGGGCTGGACTGGATGACCTCCAGGGTCCCTTCCAACTCATTCTATAATTCTGTATGGGTCTGCTGCTTGAGCAGGGGGGCTGGACCAGATGACCTCCCAGGTCCCTTCCTGCTCTGTCATTGTTTAATTCTCTAAAGGTCTCCTGCTTGAGCAGGGGGTTGGACTGGATGACCTCCAGGGTCCCTTCCAACTCTTTCTATGATTCTGTAAGGGTCTCCCGCTCGAGCAGGGGTTGGACTGGATCACCTCCCAGGTCCCTTTCTGCTCTGTCATTGTATAGTTCCCTAAGGGTCTCCGGCTTGACCTCCGAGGTCCTTTCCAACTCTTGATTCTGTCAGGGTCTCCTGCTTGAGCAGAGGGTTGGACTAGATGACCTCCACGTTCCCTTCCAAGCCTGTCATTCTATGATTCTGTCAGGGTCGCCTGCTCGGGCAGGGGGTTGGACTAGATGACCTCCAAGTTCCCTTCCAAGCCTGTCATTCTATTATTCTGTCAGGGTCGCCTGCTTGAGCAAGGGGCTGGACTGGATGACCTCCAGGGTCCCTTCCAACTCATTCTATAATTCTGTATGGGTCTGCTGCTTGAGCAGGGGGGCTGGACCAGATGACCTCCCAGGTCCCTTCCTGCTCTGTCATTGTTTAATTCTCTAAAGGTCTCCTGCTTGAGCAGGGGGTTGGACTGGATGACCTCCAGGGTCCCTTCCAACTCTTTCTATGATTCTGTAAGGGTCTCCCGCTCGAGCAGGGGGGCTGGACCAGATGACCTGAAGCCTGTCCTTCTTTCCCACACAACGACATCCCTGCCAAGCTGTCCGGTACCTTTCCCATTTCTTCTCTTTCACCCCTCCTCCCCACTCCATCACGCCATAATCCACAGCCACTCCATTCCCCCGCAGACCGTCCAGCCGGCCACATAATCCTCAGCCACTCCATTCCCCCGCAGACCGTCCAGCCGGCCCCATAATCCTCAGCCACTCCAATTCCCCCGCAGACCGTCCAGCCGGCCCCATAATCCTCAGCCACTCCAATTCCCCCGCAGACCGTCCAGCTGGCCCCATAATCCGCAGCCACTCAATTTCCCTGAGACTGTCCAGCTGGCCACATAATCCTCAGCCACTCCATTCCCCTGGACCATCGAGCTGACCCCATAATCCACAGCCACTCCATTCCCCGCAGACCAGCCGGCCCCATAATCCTCAGCCATTCCATTCCCCCGCAGACCGTCCAGCCGGCCCCATAATGCTCAGCCGCTGCATTCCCCTGCAGACCGTCCAGCCGGCCCCATAATCCTCAGCCGCTCCATTCCCCCGCAGACCGTCCAGCCGGCCCCATAATCCTCAGCCGCTCCAATTCCCCCGCAGACCGTCCAGCCGGCCCCATAATCCTCAGCCACTCCAATTTCCCCGCAGACCGTCCAGCCGGCCCCATAATCCTCAGCCACTCCAATTCCCCCGCAGACCGTCCAGCCGGCCCCATAATCCTCAGCCACTCCAGTTCCCCCGCAGACCGTCCAGCCGGCCCCATAATCCTCAGCCACTCCAGTTCCCCCCCCAGACCGTCCAGCCGGCCCCATAATCCTCAGCCACTCCATTCCCCCACAGACCGTCCAGCCGGCCCCATAATCCTCAGCCACTCCAGTTCCCCCCCAGACCGTCCAGCCGGCCCCATAATCCTCAGCCACTCCAATTCCCCCGCAGACCGTCCAGCCGGCCCCATAATCCTCAGCCACTTCAATTTCCCCGCAGACCGTCCAGCCGGCCCCATAATCTTCAGCCACGCCGGCCCCATAATCCTCAGCCACTCCATTCCCCCGCAGACCGTCCAGCCGGCCCCATAATCCTCAGCCACTCCAATTCCCCCACAGACCGCCCAGCCGGCCCCATAATCTTCAGCCACACTGGCCCCATAATCCTCAGCCACTCCATTCCCCCCCAGACCGTCCAGCCGGCCCCATAATCCTCAGCCACTCCAGTTCCCCCACAGACCGTCCAGCCGGCCCCATAATCCTCAGCCACTCCAGTTCCCCCGCAGACTGTCCAGCCGGCCCCATAATCCTCAGCCACACCGGCCCCATAATCCTCAGCCACTCCAATTCCCCTGCAGACCGTCCAGCCGGCCCCATAATCCTCAGCCACTCCAATTCCCCCACAGACCGTCCAGCCGGCCCCATAATCCTCAGCCACACCGGCCCCATAATCCTCAGCCACTCCAATTCCCCCGCAGACGGTCCAGCCAACCCCATAATCCCACACAACGACATCCCCGCCGAGCTGTCCGGTAGCTTTACCTTTTCTTCTCTCCCTCTCCCTCCCTCTCCCTCCCCGCACAGCCTGAACGCCGTCGCCGCCGGCGGCGGCACCTGCCCTCCGGAAGGCCCGACCTCCGACCGGCCTCTCAAGAGACCCATCCCGGCCAACCACAGCCTGCCCGGCGTGGCCTCTGGCCTGGACAGCAGCTGCGTGGCGGCCCGGATCCGTCCCATCTGCCGATACAAGAAGCGCCGGCTGGTGAGAATCAATTCCATCGCCCACCTGAACCGAAAGGTACGTCGGAGCGCTTCAACCGCTCCGCAGGCCAGGCGGACCTGGCGAGCGGGCTCCTCGGAGGAAGAGGAGGAGGAGGAGTTGGGGGGTTTCCTTGCAGACGTCTCGTGACCCAACTAGAGAATGTCATCAATGCAGGAAGGAAGGAAGGAAGGAAGGAAGGAAGGAAGGAAGGAAGGAAGGAAGGAAGGAAGGAAGGACTGTGGGGTCCATGATGCTCTCTGAGCTGGGTGGTTTCCTTGCATACGTCTCGTGACCCAACTAGAGAACGTCATCAATGCAGGAAGGAAGGAAGGAAGGAAGGAAAGAAAGAGAAAGAAAGAAAGAAAGAAAAAAGGATTGTGGGGTCCCTGGTGCTCTCTGAGCCGGGGTGGTTTCCTTCCAGACGTCTCATGACCCAACTAGGGAACGTCATGAGGGCTAGAAGGGAGGAGAAAGGGGAGGGAGGAGGAGGAGGAGGAAGAAGAAGAGGAGGAGGAGGAGAGAAAAAGAAAGGAAAGGGGAGAAAGAAAGAAAGAAAGAAAGAAAGAAAGAAAGAAAGAAAGAAAGAAAGAAAAAGAGAAAGAAAGAAAAAGAGAAAGAAAGAAAAAGAGAAAGAAAGAAAGATAGATTGGACTGTGGGGTCCCTGGTCTTCTTTGAGGTGGCTGGTTCCCTTGCAGACGTCTTGTGACCCAACTAGGGAATGTCATCAGGGCTAGGAGGAAGGAAGGAAGGAAGAAAAAAAAAGAAAGAAAGAAAGAAAGAAAGAAAGAAAGAAAGAAAGAAAGAAAGAAAGAGAGAGAGAGAGAGAGAGGACTGTGGGGTCCCTGGTGCTCTCTGAGCTGGTTGGTTTCCTTGCAGATGTTTCAGGACCCAAGTAGGAAACTTCATCAGGGCTAGGAGGAAGGAAAGAAGGAAGGAAGAAAGAAAAAAAGAAAGGGAAGGAAGGAAGGAAGGAAGGAAGGAAGGAAGGAAGGAAGGAAGGAAGGAAGGATGGATGGATTGTGGGGTCCCTGGTGCTCTCTGAGCTGGTTGGTTTCCTTGCAGACGTCTCAAGACCCAAGTAGGGAACATCATCAGGGCTAGGAGGAAGGAAGGAAGGAAGGAAGAAAAAAAGAAAGGAAGGAAGGAAGGATGGATGGATGGATTGTGGGGTCCCTGGTGCTCTCTGAGCTGGTTGGTTTCCTTGCAGACGTTTTGTGACCCAACTAGGGAACGTCATCGGCGCCGGAAGAGAGGGGGGAACTTATGGAGAGGAGGAGGAAGAGGATAAGGGAAAGAGGGGGAGGAAGGAGAGGGGTGAGGAGGAGGAGGAGGAGGAGGAAGGCCTGCGAGCGACCCTTCGCTCTTTCCGCCTTTCAGCCGGCCAAGCCGCTCAGCCTGAGGTGCAGCTGCGAGCAGCCCAACTCCTGCGTCTTGTGCGAGTTCAAGGCCTCGTTCCAGACCCTCCGTCCGGAGAGCCTGTCCTTGGAAGAGCGGATCGCCCTGCTGGATTCCGGCTTCCACCCCATCCTCTCCTTCCCGCACAGTGAGTAAACTTTACTCCGCGTCTGCCCAACTCGTGACACATTACAACCCCGGGGCCGGCTTCTTCGCTCCTTCCGTTCGGTGGGGTTTTTTGTGTGTGTGCGTGTGTTTTGTTTTGTTTTTTGTCAGAAGGACGGAGCGGACTCCTTGGCGAAGCGCAGGTCGCCGTCCTCCTCCTCCTCCTCGGCTTGGAACGGGACACACACACCCCGCCCCGTTCCCGTCAGTAAGCGAGACAGTCGCTCCCGGCACCCGTCAACAGCCGCTCTAAGCGAATCTTGTTCAATTCGTTGCAACCAAGTTCGATCAGTCGCCGGGCCGTTCGGCGAATCGGCCCCCCCCCTTTTTTTTTTCCCCTCTCCCCCCTCCGTCCCCCTTCCCCCCTTTTTTGGCTTTGCCGGATGGAAGGTCGCAAAAGGGGAGGGGGTGGATCGGCAGGAGGGCGTGTCCGTGCGACGGTCGGCGAGACCGTCGGAATGTGGGTTGCTGTGTCCACGGTCGAAAATTTAAAAAAGTGTGTGTGGGGGGGGTCCTGTCCCTTTTTTTTTAGTTCATTGCCGTTCGAACGTTGAACGGTCGGGATTTATCCGTCGAGGAACGTTTTTCAGACGGGGGGGGGGGAAAGGTTGCACGAAAGGATCATTTTCAAAGAGAGAGAGAGAGAGAGACAGACAGACATGCAGAAAGAAAGAAAGAAAGAAAGAAAGAAAGAAAGAAAGAAAGGAAGGAAGGAAGGAAGGAAGGAAGGAAGGAAGGAAAAAAGAAAGAAAGAAAAGAAAAAGAAAGACAGGAAGGAAGGAAGAAAGAAAGGAAGAAAGAAAGAAAGACAGGAAGGAAGGAAGGAAGAAAGAAAGACAGGAAGGAAGGAAGAAAGAAAGAAAGAAAGAAAGAAAGAAAGAAAGAAAGACAGGAAGGAAGGAAGGAAGGAAGGAAGGAAGGAAGGAAGGAAGAGAGAAAGAGAAAGAAAGGAAGGAAGAAAGGAAGAAAGTCACATGCAGAAAGAAAGAAAAGACATGCAGAAAGAAAGAAAAAGAGAAAAAAGAAAGAGACTTGCAGAAAGAAAGAAAGAAAGAAAAAAGAGACGCAGAAAGAAAGAAGGGAAAAAAGAAAGACAAGACTTGCAGAAAGAAAGAAAGAAAGAAAAAAGAGACGCAGAAAGAAAGAAGGGAAAAAAGAAAGACAAGACTTGCAGAAAGACGAAGGAAATGACAGACATGCAGAAAGAAAGAAAAAGGAAGAAAGAAAAAGAGAAAAAAGAAAGACAGATGCTGAAAAAAAGGCACATGCTGAAAGAAAGAAAAAGGGATGCAGAAAGAAAGAAAGAAAGAAAAAGACAGGAAGGAAGGAAGACAGACAGACAGACAGACATGCCTCCCTGCGGCAAGGTCCCTTCGAACTCTGTAACTCTGGAAGGGTCCCCTGCCCAAGGGTCCCCTGGCAGGGGGCTGGACTAGAGGACCTCCGAGGTCCCTTCCAGCTCTACCGTAGCCGTAGTCCGTGTACTCCAGCCCTCCTGAAGTAAATTTCATCGCTCTCTCTCTCTTTTCTCTCTCTCTTTCTTTCTCTCCCTCTCTTTCTCCCTCTTTCTTTCTCTTTCCCTCTTCCCTCTCTCCTTTCTCTCTATTTCACTCTTCCTGTTTCTTTCTGTTTATTTCTTTCTCTCTTTCTCTCCCCCTCTCTCCCTTTTTCTTTCTCTTTCTCTATTTCTTTCTCCCTCTCTCTCCCTCGCTCTCTCTCTGTTTCACTATCTTTCTTTCTTTCTTTCTCTTCCTTTCTCCCTCTTTCTCTCTTTCCCTCTTTCTCTCCCTCTCTCCCCTTTTTTATTTCTCTTTCTTTCTCTCTTCCTCTTTCTCCCTCTTTCTCTCTTTTTTACTTCTTTATCTTTCTCTTTCTTCCTCTCTCTCTCTCTCTGTTTCCCTATCTTTCTTTCTTTCTCTCTCTTCCTTTCTCCCTTTCCCTCTTTCTCTCCCTCTCTCCCCTTTTTTATTTCTCTTTCTTTCTCTCTTCCTCTTTCTCCCTCTTTCTCTTTTTTACTTCTTTCTCTTTCTCTATTTCTTTCTCGCTTTTTTTGTGTATATTTCTTTATTTCTTTCTCTCTTTTCCTCTTTCTCCCTCTCTTTTTTCTTTACTTTCTCTATTTCTTTCTCTCTCTTTCTCTATATTTCTTTCTTTCTCTCTCTCCCTCTCTTTCTCTCTTTCATTTTTACTTCTTACTCTTTCTTTTTTTCCCTTTACTTTCTCTTTTTCTCTTTCTCTTTTCCTCTTTCTCCCTCTCTTTCTCTCTTTTTTTCTTTACTTTCTCTATTTCTTTCTCGCTCTCTTTCTCTCCCTTTCTCTCTTTCTTTCTCTCTCTCTCTTTTCCTCTTTCTCCCTCCCTCTCTTTCTCTCTTTTTCTTTTACTTCTTTCTCTTTTATTGCTTTCTCGCTCTCTTTCCCTCCCTCCTCTTTCTCTCTCTCTTCCTCTCTCTCTTTTCCTCTCTCTCTCTCCCTCTTTCTTTCTCTTTCTTCCTCTTTCTCTTTTTCTCCCTCCCTCCCTCCCTCCCTCCCTCCCAACAGGCAACCCTCTGCATTTGCACCTCGAGGCCTTGCTCCGAGAAGACCACTGGCCGAGCCCCAAACCCCAACCTCGGAAGCCGCCCCACGGCCGCTTGAAAGACCTGACCAACAGCGTCTGCTCCCCTTCGCTCGCCGCGCCGGGTAAAGTCGCGCCGGGCAACGGGGCTCCCCCTGCAGGATGGGCGGTGTAGTTGGAAAGGGGATCCTGGTTTTGCTTCAGCTGGCTTATCTCCGGTCCCCCAACAACGATAGCTAGATTCTCTCTCTCTCTCTCTCTCTCTCTCTTTCCATCTCATCCTCTCTCCATCTTTTCCCTCCCTTTTGTCTTTTCTCATTCTCTCTCTCCGTCTTTTCTCTCTTTCCATCTCTTTCTCTCTCTCCTTTTCTCTCCCTTTCTCTCGTTCTCTCTTTGCCCATCCTGTCCCTCCATCTCTTCTCCATCTTTCTTTCCATCTCGTTCTCTCTCTCTCCATCTTTTTCCTCCCTTTGTCTTTTCTCATTCTCTCTCTCTGTCTTTCTTTCTTTCCATCTCCTTCTTTCTCTCCCTTTGTCTTTTCTCATTCTCTTTCTCCGTCTTTCTCTCGTTCCATCTCTTTCTCTCTCTCCTTTTCTCTCCCTTTCTCTCTTTGTCCATCCTGTCACTCCATCTCTTCTCCATCTTTCTTTCCATCTCGTTCTCTCTCTCCCTCTTTTCTCTCCCTTTTGTCTTTTCTCATTCTTTCTCTCCGTCTTTCTTTCCGTCTCTTTCTCTCTCTCCTTTTTTTCTCTCCCTTTCTCTTTCTCGTTCTCTCTTTGTCCCTCATTTCCTGTCACTCCATCTCTTCTCTCCGTCTTTCTCATTCTTTCCATTTCCATCTCTCTCCTCTATCCGTCTATATCTTGTCTGTATCTTTACCTCTAGCTAATCTATATTTTATTTTATTTTATTTTAATTCCATTTATATCCCGCCCTTCTCCGAAGACTCAGGGCGGCTTACAAGCTTAGCAGTAGCCTTCATTCTATGTATATGCCTGCTTATTAGGGCTTTCACACACACCCCAAGCGGCATTATTACAAAGTCAGCTTAATTGCCCCCAACAATCTGGGTCCTCATTTTACCTACCTCGGAAGGCTGGAAGGCTGAGTCAACCTTGAGCCTGGTGGGACTCGAACCTGCACTAATTGCAGGCAGCTGGTGTTACTTAAGGAGGCATTAGCCCACTGCTCCACCAAGGCTATATGTATGTATGTGTCAACATATCAACTCTGTTGTCTGTCTCTAATTTGTCTTAATCTATTTCTGTCTAATCTACCTAGCTATATCCGATCTTATTGCTATCTAGTCCACGTCCCTTTCTATTTAATCTATCTAATCTCTATCTCCATGTTGCCTGTCTGCATGATCATCTGTCTATCTGTTTCTGTTTAATTCTCTAAGCTCTTATCTAGTTGTCTGTCTAAATCATCATCTGTCTTATCTGTTGTCTGCCTAATTTATCATTTGGGGGTGGGTGGGGGTGGGTGGGTGGGTGTATTGTCTGTCTAATCTCGTCTGTGCCTAATAATCTAGTCCAGTGATGGGAGACCGAGTGCCCAAGCTCTAACCCGAAACCCACTCATGTATCGTGGGCGTGGCCCGTTGGGTGGGCATGGCCCGTTGGGTGGGCGTGGCCCGTTGGGTGGGCGTGGCCGGGGTGGTAACAGCAGACTGGATGGGACTAAAAAGTTCAATCAAGTCCGACTTTGCAAGATCTTTCCCCCCCCCCCCCGCCCCGCGAGAAGTTGACATTGATTGATTGGTGTTTTTCCGTGGGTTTTTTGCGGAGGCCTAAAACGCAAAGGTTTTATAAAAGCCAGCTGAAGGCCTAGGACTGGGGCGACGGCGCGCGTGCCCACAGAGAGGGCTCTGCGTGCCGCCTGTGGCACGCGTGCCATAGGTTCGCCACCACGGATCTAGTATGTAATCTCTTGTCTACCTACCTACCTACCTATCATGCATCTATATCATGGGTCTTCAAACTCGGCCCTTTTATGACTCATGGACTTCAACTCCCCGAATTTCTCAGCCAGGCATGCTGGCTGAGGAATTCTGGGAGTTGAAGTCCATGAGTCATAAAAGGGCCGAGTTTGAAGACCCCTGATCTATATCATCCCTCATCTATCTTTCTATCATACATCTATATCAATATCTATCATGCAACTATATTATCTATCTACCTATTTATCATACATCTATATTTATCAATATCTATCATGCACCTACATCATCTCTATATCTACCTACCTATGACTGCCTATATCTATCTATCACCTCTATCTACATATCTATCTACCTACTTATCATGCATCTATATATCATCTATCTATCATACATCTATATTTATCACTATCAATATCTATCATGCAACTGTATCATCTACCAATCACACATCTATACTTATCAATATCATGCACCTATATTATCTATGTATCTATCATACATCTATATCAATATCAATATCATGCACCTACATCATCTCTATATCTACCCACCTACCTACCTACCATGCATCTATATCATTCCTCTATATCTTATCTATCTGTCATCTATATTTATCAATATCATGCAACTATATCATCTGCCTATCGTACATCTATATCAATATCTATCATGCAACTATATCATCTGTATTGTACATCTGTATCAATATCATGCAACTATATCATCTGTCTATCATACATCTATATCAATATCATGCAACTATATCATCTGTCATACATCTATATCAATATCAATATCCTGCAACTATGTCTTTATATTATCTTTATCTTTATTAGACTTATATACCGCCCTTCTCCCGTAGGACCTGTCCCGTAGGACCTGTCCCGTAGGACCTGTCACATTTATATTTATCAATATCATGCAACTATATCATCTGTCTATCATACATCTATTTCAATATCATGCAACTATATCATCTGTCATACATCCATATCAATATCGTGCAACTGTATCACCTGTCACATTTATGTTTATCAGTATCATGAAACTATATCATCTGTCTGTCATCTATATTTATCATTATCATGCAACTATATCATCTGTTTGTCATATTTATCAATATCATGAAACTATCATCTGTCATAAATTGTATCAACAACAATATCATGTAACTGTCATACATTTATATTTATCAATATCAATATCATGCAACTATCATCTGTCTCATACATTATATTTATCAATATCATGCAACTATATCGTCTGTCTATCGTACATCTATATCAATATCTATCATGCAACTATATCTGTATTGTACATCTGTATCAATATCAATATCATACAACTATATCATCTATCTTTCATCTATATTTATCAATATCAATATCATGAAACTATATCCTCTGTATCCAAACTCATATATCAATATCAATATCTCATGCATCTATATCCTCTTATTATACATCTATACTTATCAATATCTATCTCATCTGCATCTATCTATCAATCATACATCTACACTTATCAATATCTATCATGCACCTACATCATCTCTATATCTCTCTGTATCTATCTAAACTATCATAAAATTTATATTTATCAACATGCATCTGTATCGTCTCCATCATACATCTATACTTAACAATATCAATCATACATCTATATCACCTCTATATGTATCATCTATATCTGTCATCTATATCACACAACTATACTTACCAATATCAGTATCTTATGCATGTATATCGACTATCTATCTATCTGTATATCTTATCATCTCTCAATCTTTCATCTATCGATCATCTCTATATCATCTATCTATCTCGATGTCTGTCTAATTTGTCGATGTCGGTTGACGTTTCAACGGTCGTTAAGCGTGAAAACGGTCAGGAGTGCCCTCCTTTCCTCCCCCCCCCCCGCAAATGCCCCTGTAACTTTGCTCACTCCACGGACCGTTATAAGTCGAGGACGACCCGTGTGATAAAGGGACGCCCAAAGGCATCCAAACACCGTTCCTATCTGCATTAGCACTCGCCTCCCCCCCTCCCTTTTGGGAACTGTCAACGGTCGCTAAAGGGAGCGTGTTTTTCTTTAAGCCGAGGCCTTGCCGGTATTTCTAGCCGAAAGGCAGACTTGCCAACGCCCTCGTTCGGATCGGGATTCTCGGCGAGCCAAAAATTGAGTTTCGGGGTGGGTGGGAGGCCAGGCGGACGAAGGAATTTAATTACCAATTTCTTATTCCCCCTCCTTCGTTGAAGCCCCCGGCCCTGGGGCGGAACTGTCTCCGACTTACAACGCTTTCTCTTCTCTCCTCTCCTCTCTTTCCCTTTTGTCAGCTGCTCTGCTGAAAGGGCTGGCCAGGTACAGCCTCTGCGCCCCTCCCCATCGTCCTCGCAGCAAGCCCGGCACTTCGCATCCGGCGCCGTCTTCCTTCTGCCTCGAAAACTCTCCTGGTCCAGCCGCCAACAATGTTCCGGGTCATCCCACCGCGGCCGGCAGCTCAGCGCTGGTGAGTGAGCGGGAACGGGATCCTTTGGGGGACACACACACACACACACACACACACCTCTTCCCTTCTAGCGCTGAGGACGTTCCCTAGTTGGGTCACGAGACATCTGCAAGGAAACCACCCAGCTCAGAGTCCTTCCTTCCTTCCTTCCTTCCTTCCTTCCTTCCTTCCTTCCTTCCTTCCTGCCCTGATGACGTTCCCTAGTTGGGTCCTGAAACATCTGCAAGAAAACCACCCAGCTCAGAATCCTTCCTTCCTTCCTTCCTTCCTTCCTTCCTTCCTTCCTTCCTTCCTTCCTTCCTTCCTTCCTTCCTTCCTTCCTCTTCCTCCTAGCCCTGATGACGTTCCCTAGTTGGGTCCTGAAACGTCTGTAAGGAAACCACCCAGCTCAGAATCCTTCCTTCCATCCTTCCTTCCTTCCTTCCTTCCTTCCTTCCTTCCTTCCTTCCTTCCTTCCTTCCTTCCTTCCTTCCTTCCCTGATGACGTTCCCTAGTTGGGTCCTGAAACATCTGCAAGGAAACCACCCAGCTCAGAATCCTTCCTTCCTTCCTTCCCCTTCCTTCCTTCCTTCCTTCCTTCCTTCCTTCCTTCCTTCCTTCCTTCCTTCCTTCCTTCCTTCCTTCCTCTTCCTCCTAGCCCTGATGATGTTCCCTAGTTGGGCCCTGAAACGTCTGCAAGGAAACCACCCAGCTCAGAATCAATCCATCCTTCCTTCCTTCCTTCCTTCCTTCCTTCCCCCCCTCCTCCTCCTCCCTTCTAGCCCTGAGGATGTTCCCTAGTTGGTTCCTGCAAGGAAACCACCCAGCTCAGAGAGCCCCAGGGACCCCACAGTCCTTCCTCCTCCTCCTCCCTTCTAGCACTGACGACGTTCCCTAGTAGGGTCACAAAACGTCTGCAAGAAAAACAGCAAAACTCTTTGAGAATGTCAAGGAGCCCACAGTCATCTCCTCCCCCTCCTCCCCCTCCCAAATCCCCTTCCCACCTAGTACTGATAACGTTCCCTAATTGGCTCGAGAGACGTCTGCAAGAAACCCCCACCCCACCCCGTCCCCCAGGCTCCGAGACCACCGAGCACCCCTCGGTTCAACCCCTAGCTTTCAAAACCCTTCCCCCTGTAATCCACCCCAGGGCGGTCCCAGGGAAGTCGGCCTCGCCTCTCTGTCCATCCATTAAAAAAAATCAAAAAGACCGTTTTGGGGATGCGGCGAACCAGACGCGCGCGATATCAAGCGCTACCGTAAAAGCAGAGAGGTTGAATTAAGGCGGTGTCTGTCTCTCTCTCTCTTTTTTTAAACGATTGTGGTTTTGTTTTTTTTTTCTTTTTTAAAATTTTCCTCCCGATCAGCCCGCCAAGAAGAAGAAAGCGGAGACGTCCTACGATATCAACAACATCGTCATTCCGATGTCGATGGCTGCAGCGACCCGGGTGGAGAAGCTGCAGTACAAAGAGATTTTAACCCCGAGGTCAGTTGGTTTTGAGAGACACAGCTAGAAAGAAAGAAAGAAAGAAAGAAAGAAAGAAAGAAAGAAAGAAAGAAAGAAAGAAAGAAAGAAAGAAAGAAAGAAAGAAAGAAAGAAAGAAAGAAAGAAAGAAAGAAAGAAAGAGAAAGAAAGCTTGGAGGAAAGTCTTGTCGATTTTAACAGACGAACTTTTTTCCCCGTTCCAAAAGAAAGACGGTGGTTTTCGTGGGATTGGCTTTCCTTTTTTTTTTTCGCGCTTTCCCACCCGCTGCCGTTCGGGGGAATGAACGGCGCTCGTGCGGGAGTTGCCTGGCTCTTCAGCAAAGCGTTTTTCTGCAGCCCCAGCAGGTGGGGGCGTCCTTAACAGCTTGCTGAATGCCTGCCAGCCACCCTGAGCACCCCGCTCAATTTCCTTGGATCGTATCCCCTTCCGTTGAGATCCATCAGCTGACG
Source organism: Vipera latastei (assembly GCA_024294585.1). Taxonomy (NCBI): domain Eukaryota; kingdom Metazoa; phylum Chordata; class Lepidosauria; order Squamata; family Viperidae; genus Vipera; species Vipera latastei. The sequence goes on from CM044371.1 coordinate 1,787,484, forward strand.
TATCTGTAGTGTTCTACTACATCTAGTTCTTCTCTAGATAGAATTTTTTTTTCATACAGACATGGAAACACACACACACACACACACACACACACACACACACACACACAGATATACACAAACACATAACCGTTATATCTATATCTATATAGAGAGAGAGGTAGGTAGGTAGGTAGATAGATGAGAAAGAGGGATGATAATGAGAGATGATGGATGGATAGATAAGAGATGAGAGAAGTGATAGATGATAGATTAGATAGATGAGAAAGGGATGATAATAGACGAGAGATGATGGATAGATGATAGATAATGAAAGACGAAAGAAATGATACATAGGGATGATGATAGACGAGAGATGATGGATAGATAATAGAGAGATGATGATGGACGACAAATAATGGATAGATGAGAGATTAGATGGGTGATAACGATAGACGAGAGATGATGGATGGATAGATGATAGATAATGAGATAGATGAGGGATGATAGATAATGATAGATGAGAGAAATGATAGGTAAGAGTGATGATAATGATAGACGTAATAGATGAGATGATGGATAGATGATAGATAGATAGGTAGATATAGATATATAAATGAAAGGTAAGAGAATAGATAGAAAAGTGATAAAGAATGGAATAGGAATAGATACAATAGACATACCCGTATTTCCACGAAAGTAAGACCGGGTCTAATATTAATGTTTGCTCCAAAAGATGCATTACGGCTTATTTTCCGGTTAGGTCTTATATTTGGGGAAACAGGGTAGATAGATCTAGATAGATCATAGTTATACATAGATGATAGAGATAGATAATAGATAGATAGATAGATAGATAGATAGATAGATAGATAGATAGATAGATATTGAAAGATGATATTGATAGATAGAGTATATATCTACATAGATGATAGGACCCAGATTGTTGGGGGCAATTAAGCTGACTTTGTAAAAATGCCGCTTGGGGGTGTGTGTGAAAGCCCTAATAAGCAGGCATATACATAGAATGAAGGCTACTGCTAAGCTTGTAAGCCGCCCTGAGTCTTCGGAGAAGGGCGGGATATAAATGGAATTAAAATAAAATAAAAATAAATAGCGATAGAGATAGATAGATAGAGATAGATAGATAGATAAATATAGATAGATAAATAAATAGCCTCACTTACTGTCTGCCCGCAGCCGAGGTGAACAGGAGCCCTGTCCAAATTGCTAACAGCAAAAAGCTCTGAGTGTGTCCGTGCTTTGTGTGTGTGTCATTTTGCTCCGGAGGAAGAGGAATACGGGAATAACACCCCACCCCCGACTTCACCTCTTTGTTTTCTCCCCCTTCCTTAGCTGGAGAACAGTGGATCCCAAAGAGTTGGTGATCTTAGAAGAGGCAGACACGGAGGTAAGAGACGGATCTCCATCAGGGCGCACCTCTGGCTGAGGAATTCTGGGAGTTGAAGTCCACCAAGTCATACAAGGGCCCACTTGGAAGACCCCTGTCTTAAAAGCATCCCGGCTGAGGAATTCTGGGAGTTGAAGTCCCCCCCCCCAGTCACCAAAGGGCCCCCGTCTTCAATGCCTGCGCACACCTGCCCCTCGCACAAAATCATGCCATCACGTGCTCACTCGTACCGGGCCGCCAACCTGGAAACGTCTACAAGAAGGCTATCCAGAGAGCACCTCCAACCCCCCCGTCCCTCCTAACCCTGATGAGGATCCCTAGTTGGGTCCTGAAACGTCTGCAAAGAAACCACCCAGCTCAGAGTGGAGCAAGGACTCCACAGTCCTTCCTCCTCCTCCTCCTCGCCGTTCTCCTTCTCTTCCTTCTCTTTGCTGACCTCGTTGACCTCCGCTTTCTTTCCTTGTAGCTGGAAGACACATCGGATGAAACGTATCTGAACTATCACCAAAAATTTGAAGAGCTGGAACGGGCCCGCTGGGATTCCTGGACGGGAACGTCCTCCCACCGACGAGGCAACAGGTATTTGTTCCCGCAGGGTTTCCCTCCACCGGAGAGGCTCCTTCCACACGAGAAGATGGCAGGTCAACCTTTGGGGCACCAGGGACCGCTTCTGTGGAGAAAGCTTTTTTTTTTTCCCCTGCGGATCGGAGAGTGGGCGGTATTGTGTGCTGCCTGCGTCCCATGAATGGAACTGGTTTGTGCGGACTGGTTGCTGGCATGCCACGGCCCGCTACCGGACCGGGGGTTGGGGAATCCCCTGCTCTAAAGAGGTCTTAGGTATGCTGAGGTTGCAAGTTGATGAAGGAGATGATGAAGGAGTTGATGAAGGAGAGAGTTGATGAAGGAGAGAGAGAGAGGAGAGAGAGAGAGAGAGAGAGAGAGAGAGAGAGAGGTGTAAGGTAGATTAGATGGATAGGTGGGTAGGTAAGAATTGGTAGATTGATTAGGTAGGTGGATTGGTAGAAAGGTAGATGATAGGGATGGATGGATGGAGATTTAGGTAGGTAGAAGATAGCTTGGGTAGGTGGATTAATGGATGGATGGATAGATAGCCGGACAGATATTTAGGTAGATAGATGATAGCTTAGGTGCGTGGATGGATAGGTAGGTAGGTAGGTAGATAAAGAGATGATAGACAGACAGAGGGAGATGATAGATACAGATACATGGAGATGATAGATAGATAGATAGATAGATAGATAGATAGATAGATAGATAGATGATAGAGGGAGATGATAGATACAGATAGACAGACAGACAGACAGATAGATAGATGATACAGATAGAGAGATGATGGATGGATAGATAAAGGGAGATGATAGATACAGATACATAGGTAATAGATGACATAGATAGGATAGAGAGATAAAGGGAGATGATAGATACATAGATGGAGGATAGATAGATGATAGAGATGATAGACACAGATACATAGAGGAGAGAGAGAGATGGAGATGATAGATACAAATACATAGAAGGAGATAGATAGATAGATAGATAGATAGATAGATAGATAGATAGATAGATAGATAGATAGATAGATAAATGATAGATAGATATTTAGGTAAATATTTAGGTAGATATTTAGGTAGACAGATGATAGATAGCTTGGCTGGATAGATAGGTAGAACATAGCTTGGGTGGGTGGGTGGATGGATGGATACATAGATACAGACAGACAGATATAGATAGAGTGAGATGATAGATACATAGATAGATACATAGAGGGAGATGGATGGATGGATGTGGTAGATCGATGTGGATTGAATAGGTTGATGGAGAGTTATAGGGAGGTAGAATATTGATAGGTAGATAAGACACACAGACCGGCAAACATAGTTGAATGGATGGATGAGACATGATAGATGACAGCTATAGATATGATGGATGGAAGGATCAGACAGGAGAGATGACAGCTGGAGAGATGATAGCTAGAGAAATGATGGGTGGGTGGGTAAATGGATGGATGGATGGAAGGGTTCATGGATGATAGCGAGATAGATGATGTGGATGGATGGATGCATAGATGCGTGATAGATGATAGATAATGATAGATTGAGATGAATGGATAGACAAGAGATATGACAGCTAAAACAGAGAGGGGGGGATGAATGTATGGATTGGATGGACGGAGGGACAAACTAATTGCCCCACGGCTGGCTTGGCAATCCTGCTTTAGGGATAATAATGCAGCAGGGACAAGCCCCTGGAAGCTAATCACCAGGGTGCGGCAAACGAGACACCCGGTGTGGTGCGGTGTGGCATTACACGCCATCTAAATTCTACAAACGAACGATTGGGTAATGTCTCTAGATCAGATGCTTGGGGGGAGGGGGCGGCTTAGAAGAGAGAAGTCACCAACCATTCAATCCGTTGCCTGACCTGCTTCCCTCACCGCCCCAGGAAATCCAATGGATCTTTTTTTTTTCCTGGAACAGTTCAACCCTGATTGGGAGCTGGCAGGCCGTGGAGCTTTTCTCTCTTCCCGGCGTGTCTCGCGCACCCTACAATTTTCCCCACTTGTGGTCACCTTTTGGAGAGGCACCTGTCGATGGACACTGCCCTTTCCGTCTTTGGGGTGGAAGGAGTAAGATTGCCCACCTCCCCCGCCCACCCCCCCTAGCTCCCCCACCCGCCATCTTGGCGTCTTTCCAGAGAGCTGCCTTTTTTCCCCCCTGGCTGCTAAGTTAATTCAGGTGCTCGACGGGCTTCCCTATTCTGTCCTCCTCGCAGGAGCTCCCACAAAGCTGACGGGCGCTGGGCGCCTCCTCCCGGCTGCCAGGAGAGCGGGCCGAATAGCCTTCACTACCCCCAGGGGGCCAACTCTCCGACCGCATCGCTCAGCCCGGACCCTTCCGGCGTCCTGACGCCCCTCTTGCTAAGAGGCCGAGGAGGGAACTCCTTCAGTGAAGACTCTTCCTTCAGTACCGACGAGGTCCAGGTGAGGCCACCGGGGCTGGTTCCAAGAGAACGTGGCCTCCCGTCCGTGGGTAACTCCGTTGGGCAGATCGTCCTCGGCTTAGGGCAGCCCGTCGGGAACGCAATTTGGGGTCTGTCTTTGAAGAGATGCGTATTCTGTCCCAGCCTACTTGACAGAAACTCGATCCTCAACACGAGCGGTGTCCTTCGGCAACCATCCTCTACCACACCTTCCCTTTTGTTATTCAACCTAATGCCTTCTCCTTTGCCTTTGGAGCCGCCCCGTTGCGTTCCTCTGTCCTACTCTTTTTTTTTTCCTGCCGGCGCTTTCGTGCATCCTGGATATCTCCCAGCTGTGCTTCGTCACTGTCCAACTCAAGACTCCCAGCACAGCTGTGTCTCAGCCTGAGCGCATGTAGAGGGGCCAGGCTCCTCGTCAGGCTGTAAGTCTTGGGAACCCCCTCAGATGCCCCACGATTGCTTAACGATAGCCGTTCCCATTGCTGCCCTTAAGCCCCACAGTCTCATGTAGCCACGGCTTCCCGCCGGCTTCCCCACTGACTTCCTAGGGCAGGGGTCCGCGACCTTAAACCCTCCAAAGAGCCACTTGGACCCGTTTTTCCCCAGAGAAAAGAAAACACTGGGAGCCGCAAAACGTGCGCGCGAGGGGGGAGAAGCTTGATTGAAGAATTTAATTAAAAAGAAATAGAGGCTGCTGTGCATGAGTTCTCTCTCTCTCTCTCTCTCTCCCTCTCCCTCCTTCTCTCTCTCTCTCTCCCTCCTTCTCTCTCCCCCCTCTCCCTCTCTCCAATTTTCTGCTCACCTGGCAAGCTGGCTTCACGTCGTTCTCCGACAAGCTGACACACATTCTTATTGGGCTGGCTCTCCTACCCTTGTTCTGCCAGTCCTCTTCCTCCACTCAGTGTGTGTGTGTGTGTGTGTGAGAGAGAGAGAGAGAGACAGAGAGACAGAGCTGCTGCTTCCTGCGGAGACGCAGCAAAGGCAGGAGCCCCAGCCAATAAGCTTGTCAGCTTGTCGGAGAACAGTGTGAGGCCATTCCTTTTACACACACACACACACACAGAGAGAGAGAGAGAGAGAGAGAGAGAGAGAGAGAGAGAGAGAGAGAGAAGCGCATGTGCCTCTTTCTGTCTCTCTCTCTCTGCAAATGGAGTGGGAGCCGCTCAAGGCTGAAAGAGCCGCATGCAGCTCCAGAGCCGCAGGTTGCCGACCCAATAAGCAGGCATATACATAGAATGAAGGCTACTGCTAAACTTGTAAGCCGCCCTGAGTCTTCGGAGAAGGGCGGGATATAAATGGAATAAAATAAAATAAATAATAAATATCCTAGGGGAAGCCAGCGGGGAAACCGTTGCAAATTGAAATCGCAGCAGTCCTCGACTTAACAGCTTGGTTAGCGATCGTTTGACGTTCCGACGACCGAGGGCCATTTTTTTCCCCCCACACTGACGACGGTTGCAGCATCCCCCTGGTGACGAAATTCAGACGCTTGGCACCTCACTCCTATTTATGACGGTTCCGGTAACCCGAGTCGTGGGCTCAAACTTTGGACACTTAGGAACTCCTGTTTATGACCGGTCACAACGTCGGAGGGGTGTGTGTGTGTGTGTCACGTGATCCCCTTTTCCGACCTTCCGACGAGCAAAATCAAAAGGGGAAGCCAGATTCGCTTAACAACCGCGCCATTAACAACTGCAACAATTCACTTAATAAGTGTGTGGGGAAAAAAGTCCTAAATCACTTTTTTCCTGTGCTGCGGTAACTTCGAGCGGTCGCCAAATGAATACGTTGCACGTCAAGGACATGCATGCATTCCTGCAGAGGTCTGTTGTGACTGCAAGCAGTCATTTAAGCAACAGGTCATAAGTCGAGGACTACCTATATACGCCTTCTGTTCCTCTTAACTCTGCCGTTCTTCCTCTTTTCTCCAGAATGTGCCGCCTTGGGACCCCCGCACCTTCCCTCTTTCCGACGCCGACTACCGGGCGCTTCAGGGCCCCTCCCACAAAACCTTTGGCCAGCCGCGGGACGAAGCCTTGAGGACTAACCACCTCAACGTCGCCGGCTTCCCTCACTCGAGGGAGGCGTTCCTGGCCAAGCGCCAGGTGCCTCACGAGCACGGCGATCGGCAGCGCCCGGCCGAGCCCTTCGTCCCGCCTACCCTGAACAACAGATGACCTCTTGGGCCCCGGAGAGAAGACGTCGGGAGAGTGGCACACCCACACGCTAAGAGAGGCATCACCGAGCTCGGCTGGCGAGCCAGGCGCCGGGCAAGTTGGGCGCAAAGCGGAGGTCCGTCTTTGGACTCGGAAGCTCCCCACGACCGGCGAAGAAGGGCCGGCAGGGGCCGTGAGCCGAGCCTCTGTGGGGGCGGGAAGAGGGGGCGACCTGGAGAAGCCCGTCGGCAGGTGGGAGAATTCGGGAGCACCACAACAGGAAGGAAAGGTTAAGGGCTGTGGGAGACCCCCCCCCACACACACACATACACTCAAAAAAATAAATAAATAAAGGGGGACGCTAAGAGGCTGCATCACACACCCAGATGGGACGCTTGGGAATGGACGCCGTCGACCGGAACCTCGAAAGCAAGAGGGAAGTGTGGATTGATTTGGAGAGATTGGTTAGTGGATGATGGGCTTCGTTCCCCTGAGCCGCTGTTGTCGGGGGTGGGGGCTTGCGAAGAAAGGGCGATCAATTTCACACAGTTTATCCTTTTTAAGCTATCTATGCCGTTCTGGAATCCGCGCTTTTCCGAACGCAAAAATCCCGTTCCGGAATCGGCGGTTGTTATTATTATTATTTTTTTCTCCTAACTTTGGAAATCATGGTTCTCCTGATCTTGGGGGGGAGGAGAAAAACGAAAGAAAAACGAGCAATCATGGTTGCAACCGGCGCTTTCTAGACTTTTCTATCCAGAAAAGTGGTCGATCCTATGCAGTTGTACGGAAATGCTAATTTAATCAATAAAAAAAGGAAACTTGACCGGATGAATTAAGAATGAAGGCTCCGAAGTGGTCATTGGGTGGTTTGCTTGGGAATGCTTTTTTTAAAAAAAATAATATTTTTTTAAAAAAATTAAAAATATTTTGTCAAATCTCTCTGTCGTCCAGGTCTCAGATGTCCCAAAGGTGCTTTTTTTTTTTTTCAAGAGGCAACTGGATTTTTTTGGTTTTTTTTTTTCTTAGAATTGCTTTCGCTTCTTGTCCGAGAAGCTTCCTCCGGTTCTGACTTCACTTTTCGATCCTTCAGTCAGAATCGGAGGAAGCTTCTCGAGTGAGAAGGGAAACCTCTTCACGGGAAATAGACTGGATGGTGGGGAACGGAAGGATTTATATTCCTTGTTCTCCCTCTTGAGAGCCATCGAGGCCGCTCGGAGATTGATCTGTGTCCTCGGGGGGGGGGGTTCATCCGAACGGTGCAAATGGGTGTGGAGCCTTCTCGGAGCTGCTGAAAGAACAACAATGTTGCAGAGCAGGCGTGTCAAAACCCGCATCGTGCCGGTTCCATCGTGCGGAGGCCGCACCCACCCCAGCTCCGGCAACGCCAAAAAAAACCAAAGTCGCAATACGTCGCGGTGACTTTTGACACCCGTGTGGTAGATGGAAGATCGTTGATGTCGTTTTCCGTCCCGGGAGGGCCGTTCAATTTCGACCTGGCGTGGCCTCTTGCACCCCGGTCTTTCAAAAACCAGCCGCCCTCTCGGTCCAAAATGGAGGACTGTTGCGCCCCCTCGAAAGAGAGCCTCCCTTGTCTCTCGAACGCAGGGCGGACGGCTGCATCGTGCCCCGGTTGGGTTTGTTCTGCTGCCTTGCGCCAGGAGCTGGCGAAAGGGGGTCATGTTTCCCCTGACGTAGTGATCCGCACGTGGCTGCCTGCCTTCTGCGTGTGCCACGTGGCTCGGTTTGCGTCTTCGGGGCGGGGTTTTATCCCTGGGGTGAACAAGCTTCCCTTCCGAAGTTGGGGATGCTCCAACCCTGGAAGTTTTTAAGAAGAGATTGGACACTCATTTGCGTTAAATGGTATACGGTTTCCTGCCCGAGCAGGGGGTTGGACTAGATGACCTCCAAGGTCCCTTCCAGCTTTGTTCTTTTCTGTGTTCTATGTTCTGTTCTATAATCTGTTAGCTCCTATTCTATGCTATTTATAATCCATTATCTCCTATTCTATAATGTTATACCGCATTCTACGTTCTATTCTATGTTCTATTCTGTAATGTTATCCTATTCTACACTATTATCTCCTATATTATAATCTGTTATCTCTTATAATCTGTTATCTCCTACACTATTCTACAATCGATTCTCCTATTCTATAATGTTATCTCCCATTCTACCCTATTCTATGTCCTATGTCCTATTCTGTTCTGTAATGTTATCTCCTATTCTACACTATTCTATAATCTATTATCTCCTATTTTATAATCTGTTATCTCCTATAATCTGTTATCTCCTACACTATTCTATAATCGATTATCTCCTATAATCTGTTATCTCCCATTCTACCCTATCCTATGTCCTATGTTCTATTCTGTTCTATAATGTTATCTCCTATTCTACACTATTCTATAATCGATTATCTTCTATTCTATAATCTTGTTATCTCCTACACTATTCTGTTCGATAATCGATTCTCTCCTATTCTATAATCTGTTATCTCCTACACTATTCTGTTCGATAATCGATTCTCTCCTATTCTATAATCTGTTGTCTCCTACACTATTCTATAATCGATTATCTCCTATTCTATAATCTGTTATCTCCTACACTATTCTGTTCGATAATCGATTCTCTCCTATTCTATAATCTGTTGTCTCCTACACTATTCTATAATCGATTCTCTCCTATAATCTGTTATCTCCCATTCTACCCTATTCTATGTCCTATTCTGTTCTATGTTATCTCCTATTCTACACTATTCTATAATCTGTTATCTCCTATAATCTGTTACCTCCTACACTATTCTATAATCGATCTGTTATCTCCCATTCTGCCCTATCCTATGTCCTATGTTCTATTCTGTTCTATAATGTTATCTCCTATTCTACACTATTCTATAATCGATTATCTTCTATTCTATAATCTGTTATCTCCTACACTATTCTGTTCGATAATCGATTCTCTCCTATTCTATAATCTGTTATCTCCTACACTATTCTGTTCGATAATCGATTCTCTCCTATTCTATAATCTGTTATCTCCTACACTATTCTGTTCGATAATCGATTCTCTCCTATTCTATAATCTGTTATCTCCTACACTATTCTGTTCGATAATCGATTCTCTCCTATTCTATAATCTGTTGTCTCCTACACTATTCTGTTCGATAATCGATTCTCTCCTATTCTATAATCTGTTATCTCCTACACTATTCTGTTCGATAATCGATTCTCTCCTATTCTATAATCTGTTGTCTCCTACACTATTCTATAATCGATTATCTCCTATTCTATAATCTGTTATCTCCTACACTATTCTGTTCGATAATCGATTCTCTCCTATAATCTGTTGTCTCCTACACTATTCTATAATCCCATTCTCTCCTATAATCTGTTATCTCCCATTCTACCCTATTCTATGTCCTATTCTGTTCTATGTTATCTCCTATTCTACACTATTCTATAATCTGTTATCTCCTATAATCTGTTACCTCCTACACTATTCTATAATCGATCTGTTATCTCCCATTCTGCCCTATCCTATGTCCTATGTTCTATTCTGTTCTATAATGTTATCTCTTATTCTACACTATTCCATAATCGATTATCTTCTATAATCTGTTATCTCCTATAATCTGTTATCTCCTACACTGTTCGATAATCGATTCTCTCCTATTCTATAATCTGTTGTCTCCTACACTATTCTATAATCGATTCTCTCCTATTCTATAATCTGTTATCTCCCATTCTACCCTATTCTATGGCCTATGTCCTATTCTGTTCTATAATGTTATCTCCTATTCTACACTATTCTATAATCGATTATCTCCTATAGTCTGTTATCTCCTATTCCAGCGATGGGGAACCTTTTAGATACCGAGTGCCCAAACTGCAACCCAAAACCCACTTGTGTATAGCAAAGTGCCAGGGATGCGTCAGCATTGTGGTGCCCGTGGGGGCGTGGTCCGCTGGGTGGGCGTGGCTGCAGTGGTCACGGCAGACTGGGTGAGCACGGCCGGGTCCAGTCCCTCGCCATCTCCACGGGGGCGGGCAACGCCGCTTGCTCGCTCACTTCCTGCCCTGTTGCATCCCAACGTCGTGTGCTCGCTACTCTGGCAAACTTTGCCGGGGCAACGGCGCGCGGGCCCACAAGAGAGTGCTCCGAGTGCCGCCCCTGGCACACGTGCCATAGGTTTCGCCACCAGTGCCCTATAATTTTTTAATCCTAGTCTATAATCTGTTATCTCCTATTTCTACACTGTTCTATCATTGATTTATCTCCTATTCTATTCTATAATCTGTTATCTCCTATAATCTGTTATCCCCTATTCTATGTTCTATGTTCTCTTCTGTTCTATAATGTTGTCACCTATTCTACACTATTCTGTAATCTGTTATCCTATTCTATAATCTGTTATCTCCTATTCTACACTATTCTGTAATAGGTTATCTCCTA
>CM044371.1:1803484-1844422 GCA_024294585.1 Vipera latastei
GGCGCCACAAAGGCTCCCCTCCTCCTTTGGCTCTCTGCCCCAAGGAGCCCCCCCTCGAGTAGGAGGGAGAGGGTCTGGCCGGAGGACTAGGCCGCTGACCTCTGACCTCGCCTCCCCTCAGCGCCGCAAAGGCTCCCCTCCTCCTTTGGTTCTCTACCCCTACTCCCTCAAGTAGCAGGGGGAGGGTCTGGCCGGAGGACTAGGCCGCTGACCTCTGACCTCGCCTCCCTTCGGCGCCGCAAAGGCTCCCTTCCTCCTTTGGCTCTCTGCCCCAAGGAGCCCCCCTCGAGTAGGAGAGGAAGGGTCTGGCCGGAGGACTAGGCCGCTGACCTCTGACCTCGCCTCCCCTCGGCGCCGCAAAGGCTCCCCTCCTGTGGCTCTCTGCCCCTCGAGTAGGAGAGGAAGGGTCTGGCTGGAGGACTAGGCCGCTGACCTCTGACCCCGCCTCCCCTCCTCCCAGCCCGCCCCCCCAAAGGGCTCAATCAGGCCAGGAGACTCTTGGGGAGGAAGGCTAGGTTAGCCGGGCCGGGCAGGCAGTCCCATCATCCACAGCCCGGGGGAGGATGGCTGTGGATGATGGGGGCTCTCTGCCCCAAGGAGCCCCCCTCGAGTAGGAGGGAGAGGGTCTGGCCGGAGGACTAGGCCGCTGACCTCTGACCTCGCCTCCCCTCGGCGCCACAAAGGCTCCCCTCCTCCTTTGGCTCTCTGCCCCAAGGAGCCCCCCCTCGAGTAGGAGGGAGAGGGTCTGGCCGGAGGACTAGGCCGCTGACCTCTGACCTCGCCTCCCCTCAGCGCCGCAAAGGCTCCCCTCCTCCTTTGGTTCTCTGCCCCTACTCCCTCGAGTAGCAGGGGGAGGGTCTGGCCGGAGGACTAGGCCGCTGACCTCTGACCTCGCCTCCCCTCGGCGCCACAAAGGCTCCCCTCCTCCTTTGGCTCTCTGCCCCAAGGAGCCCCCCCTCGAGTAGGAGGGAGAGGGTCTGGCCGGAGGACTAGGCCGCTGACCTCTGACCTCGCCTCCCCTCAGCGCCGCAAAGGCTCCCCTCCTCCTTTGGTTCTCTGCCCCTACTCCCTCGAGTAGGAGGGAGAGGGTCTGGCCGGAGGACTAGGCCGCTGACCTCTGACCTCGCCTCCCCTCGGCGCCGCAAAGGCTCCCCTCCTGTGGCTCTCTGCCCCTCGAGTAGGAGAGGAAGGGTCTGGCCAGAGGACTAGGCCGCTGACCTCTGACCCCGCCTCCCCTCCTCCCACCCCGCCCCCCCAAAGGGCCCAATCAGGCCAGGAGACCCTTGGGGAGGAAGGCTAGGTTAGCCGGGCCGGGCAGGCAGTCCCATTATCCACAGCCCGGGGGAGGATGGCTGTGGATGATGGGGGCTCTCTGCCCCAAGGAGCCCCCCTCGAGTAGGAGGGAGAGGGTCTGGCCGGAGGACTAGGCCGCTGACCTCTGACCTCGCCTCCCCTCGGCGCCACAAAGGCTCCCCTCCTTTGGCTCTCTGCCCCTCGAGTAGGAGAGGAAGGGTCTGGCCGGAGGACTAGGCCGCTGACCTCTGACCTCGCCTCCCCTCTGCGCCACAAAGGCTCCCCTCCTTTGGCTCTCTGCCCCTCGAGTAGGAGAGGAAGGGTCTGGCTGGAGGACTAGGCCGCTGACCTCTGACCCCGCCTCCCCTCCTCCCACCCCGCCCCCCAAAGGGCTCAATCAGGCCAGGAGACCCTTGGGGAGGAAGGCTAGGTTAGCCGGGCCGGGCGGGGAGTCCCATCATCCACAGCCCGGGGGAGGATGGCTGTGGATGATGGGGGCCGGCTGGAGCCTTTTGAACCCTAACCTGGGGTCATCCTTTCTCCCAAAATCAATAGTGTCCTATTGCCTTTGCCCTCCTGCCTTTTTTTTGGGGGGGGGGAGTCTGGGAGAGAGGGGGTGGCTGTGGATGATGGGGCCAGCCGGAGAGTCTGGGCCGGGGAATGGAGGGGCTGTGGATGATGGGGCCCGCTGGACATGGGGTCATTCTTCCCCCTCCCCCCGCCAAAAAATAAAGCAATAATCTATTTTTTTTTTTTTTATCCTTCTGCCCTTTGGGGTTTGGTGGCTGTGGACGATGGGGCCCTCTGGACAGTCTGGGACGGGCAACAGCGTAGCTGTGGATGATGGGGCCTGATTTCCCCCCCGCCCCCTTCCTTTTCGAAGCCTTACGTGGGGTCGTTCTTCCCCCCCCCCCAAGTAATAATGTCCTCTTGTCTTTACCCCTCGGCCCTTTGGCGTCGGGGAGGGAAGGTGGCTGTGGACGATGGGGCCAGCCGGAGGGCCTGCGAGAGAGGAGTGGCTGTGGATGATGGGGCCAGCCGGAGCTGGGGCAGGGCTCCCCAGCACCCTTCCCTTTTGAACCCTACACGGGGTCATCTTTCCCCCCCCCCCCAAATCAATAGTGTCCTATTGCCTTTGCCCTCCTGCCTTTTATGGGAGTCCGGGAGAGAGGGGGTGGGGGTGGCTGTGGATGATGGGGCTTGCTGGACCTTTTTGAACCCTACATGGGGGGGGTCTTCCTCCCTCCTTTCCCCCCCCCCCCCGGAAACACAAAAAAAGCAATCTTAATTTTCTTTGCCTTTTTGCCCTTTGGGGTCTGGGAGAGAGAGGGGGTGGTGGTGGCTGTGGATGATGGGGCCGGCCGGAGGGTCTGGGCCAGGGAATGGCGTGGCTGCGGATTATGGGGCCAGCTGGATGTTCTGGGGGGAATGGCGTGGCTGCGGATTATGGGGCCAGCTGGATGGTCTGGGGGGGCCGAAATGGCGTGGCTGTGGATTATGGGGCCAGCTGGACGATCTGGGGGGGAATGGCGTGGCTGCGGATTATGGGGCCAGCTGGATGGTCTGGGGGGAATGGCGTGGCTGTGGATTATGGGGCCGGCTGGACGTTCTGGGGGGAATGGCGTGGCTGTGGATTATGGGGCCAGCTGGATGTTCTGGGGGGAATGGCGTGGCTGTGGATTATGGGGCCAGCTGGATGGTCTGGGGGGAATGGCGTGGCTGTGGATTATGGGGCCGGCTGGACGTTCTGGGGGGAATGGCGTGGCTGTGGATTATGGGGCCAGCTGGATGTTCTGGGGGGAATGGCGTGGCTGTGGATTATGGGGCCAGCTGGATGGTCTGGGGGGGCCGAAATGGCGTGGCTGTGGATTATGGGGCCAGCTGGATGGTCTGGGGGGAATGGCGTGGCTGCGGATTATGGGGCCAGCTGGATGGTCTGGGGGGAATGGCGTGGCTGTGGATTATGGGGCCAGCTGGACGTTCTGGGGGGGAATGGCGTGGCTGCGGATTATGGGGCCAGCTGGATGTTCTGGGGGGAATGGCGTGGCTGTGGATTATGGGGCCAGCTGGACGATCTGGGGGGGCCGAAATGGCGTGGCTGCGGATTATGGGGCCAGCTGGACGTTCTGGGGGGGAATGGCGTGGCTGCGGATTATGGGGCCAGCTGGATGTTCTGGGGGGAATGGCGTGGCTGTGGATTATGGGGCCAGCTGGACGATCTGGGGGGGCCGAAATGGCGTGGCTGCGGATTATGGGGCCGGCTGGACGTTCTGGGGGGGAATGGCGTGGCTGCGGATTATGGGGCCAGCTGGATGTTCTGGGGGGAATGGCGTGGCTGTGGATTATGGGGCCAGCTGGATGGTCTGGGGGGGCCGAAATGGCATGGCTGTGGATTATGGGGCCAGCTGGACGATCTGGGGGGGCCGAAATGGCGTGGCTGCGGATTATGGGGCCGGCTGGACGTTCTGGGGGGAATGGCGTGGCTGTGGATTATGGGGCCAGCTGGACGGTCTGGGGGGGCCGAAATGGCGTGGCTGTGGATTATGGGGCCAGCTGGATGGTCTTGGGGGAAATGGAGTGGCTGTGGATTATGGGGCCGGCTGGACGGTCCGGGGGAAATGGAGTGGCTGCGGATTATGGGGCCGGCTGGACGGTCTGGGGGAAATGGAGTGGCTGCGGATTATGGGGTGAGGGAGTGGAGAGGAGGGGTGAAAGAGAAGAAACGGGAAAGGTACCGGACAGCTCGGCAGGGATGTCGTTGTGTGGGAACGAAGGACGGGCTTCCCGCCAAAAGGCCCTTGCGGAAGGAAATCTCCGGGACACGAGTTAGCCCGACTCGAACCCTCCCTTGACTGGTGACCCTTACAGAATCATAGAATGAGTTGGAAGGGACCAGGGAGGTCATCCAGTCCAACCCCCTGCTCGAGCAGGCGACCCTGACAGAATCACAGAATGACAGGCTTGGAAGGGAACGTGGAGGTCATCTAGTCCAACCCTCTGCTCAAGCAGGAGACGCTTACAGAATAATAAAATGAGTTGGAAGTGACCCGGGAGGTCATCCAGTCCAACCCCCTGCTTGAGCAGGCGACCCTGACAGAATCATAGAATGACAGGCTTGGAAGGGACCTTGGAGGTCATCTAGTCCAACCCCCTGCTTGAGCAGGTCGACCCTGACAGAATCACAGAATGACAGGCTTGGAAGGGAACGTGGAGGTCATCTAGTCCAACCCCCTGCTCGAGCAGGCGACCCTGACAGAATCATAGAACGACAGGCTTGGAAGGGAACGTGGAGGTCATCTAGTCCAACCCCCTGCTCAAGCAGGAGACCCTGACAGAATCATAGAATGACAGGCTTAGAAGGGAACGTGGAGGTCATCTAGTCCCACCCTCTGCTCGAGCAGGAGACCCTGACAGAATCATAGAATGACAGGCTTAGAAGGGAACGTGGAGGTCATCTAGTCCCACCCTCTGCTCAAGCAGGCGACCCTGACAGAATCATAGAATGACAGGCTTGGAAGGGAACGTGGAGGTCATCTAGTCCAGCCCTCTGCTCGAGCAGGCGACCCTGACAGAATCATAGAATGACAGGCTTGGAAGGCAACGTGGAGGTCATCCAGTCCAACCCTCTGCTCAAGCAGGAGACACTTACAGAATAATAAAATGAGTTGGAAGGGACCCGGGAGGTCATCCAGTCCAACCCCCTGCTTGAGCAGGCGACCCTGACAGAATCATAGAATGACAGGCTTGGAAGGGACCTTGGAGGTCATCTAGTCGCACCCTCTGCTCAAGCAGGAGACCCTGACAGAATCATAGAATGACAGGCTTGGAAGGGAACGTGGAGGTCATCCAGTCCAACCCCCTGCTCGAGCAGGCGACCCTGACAGAATCATAGAACGACAGGCTTGGAAGGGAACGTGGAGGTCATCTAGTCCAACCCCCTGCTCAAGCAGGAGACCCTGACAGAATCATAGAATGACAGGCTTAGAAGGGAACGTGGAGGTCATCTAGTCCCACCCTCTGCTCGAGCAGGAGACCCTGACAGAATCATAGAATGACAGGCTTAGAAGGGAACGTGGAGGTCATCTAGTCCCACCCTCTGCTCAAGCAGGCGACCCTGACAGAATCATAGAATGACAGGCTTGGAAGGGAACGTGGAGGTCATCTAGTCCAACCCCCTGCTCGAGCAGGCGACCCTGACAGAATCATAGAATGACAGGCTTGGAAGGCAACGTGGAGGTCATCCAGTCCAACCCTCTGCTCAAGCAGGAGACACTTACAGAATAATAAAATGAGTTGGAAGGGACCCGGGAGGTCATCCAGTCCAACCCCCTGCTTGAGCAGGCGACCCTGACAGAATCATAGAATGACAGGCTTGGAAGGGACCTTGGAGGTCATCTAGTCGCACCCTCTGCTCAAGCAGGAGACCCTGACAGAATCATAGAATGACAGGCTTGGAAGGGAACGTGGAGGTCATCCAGTCCAACCCCCTGCTCGAGCAGGCGACCCTGACAGATTCATAGAATGACAGGCTTGGAAGGGAACGTGGAGGTCATCTAGTCCAACCCTCTGCTCGAGCAGGTCGACCCTGACAGAATCACAGAATGACAGGCTTGGAAGGGAACGTGGAGGTCATCTAGTCCAACCCCCTGCTCGAGCAGGCGACCCTGACAGAATCATAGAACAACAGGCTTGGAAGGGAACGTGGAGGTCATCTAGTCCAGCCCCCTGCTCGAGCAGGCGACCCTGACAGAATCATGGAATGACAGGCTTAGAAGGGAACGTGGAGGTCATCTAGTCCAACCCTCTGCTCAAGCAGGAGACACTTACAGAATAATAAAATGAGTTGGAAGGGACCTGGGAGGTCATCCAGTCCAACCCCCTGCTTGAGCAGGCGACCCTGACAGAATCATAGAATGACAGGCTTGGAAGGAAACTTGGAGGTCATCTAGTCCAACCCTCTGCTTGAGCAGGCGACCCTGACAGAATCATAGAATGACAGGCTTCGAAGGGAACTTGGAGGTCATCCAGTCCATCCCCCTGCTTGAGCGGGAGACCCTTACAGAATCATAGAATGAGTTGGAAGGGACCCTGGAGGTCATCCAGTCCAGCCCCGTGCTCAAGCAGGAGACCCTTAGAGAATTAAGACAATGACAGAGCAGGAAGGGACCTGAGAGGTCATCCGGTCCAGACCCCTGCTTGAGCGGGAGAGCCTAACAGAATCAGAGAGTTGGAAGGGACCCTGGAGGTCATCCAGTCCAGCCCCCTGCTCAAGCAGCAGACCCTAACAGAATCACAGAGTTGGAAGGGACCCTGGAGGTCATCCAGTCCAGCCCCCTGCTCAAGCAGGACATCCTGACAGAATCATAGACTCACATAGCGGGAAGTGACCTCAGAGGTCATCTAGTCCAACCCCCTGCTCAAAGAGGAGACCCTCACAGCCTCGTAAGTCACACAGTTGGAAGGGACCACAAAGGTCATCTAGTCCAACCCCCTGCTCAAGCTGGAGACCCTGACAGAGTTCAGAGAGATGGACGGGACCTTCGGAGGCCATCTAGCCCAACCCCCTGCACCGGGATTAAAACAAACTTAACGATGACCAATCGTTGTGCCCTCCTGTTGTGCCCGATGGTGTGGTTGTGACTCCAGGCAGAAAAGTCACCACAACTACAACAACTGAGGGCCCTCTCCTTTGCTTCACAGTACGTCCAGGCCGACGCGCCGACAAATAAAACCCTGGCTGGGCTGGTGGCTCAGTTGCTGCAGTTCCAGGAAGATGCCTTTGGAAAACACGTGGCCAATCCTGCCTTCACCAAGTTTCCGGTCAGTATTGAGGAACTCTTGAGGGCGCTCGTTGTGGGTGGAACGTCAAATGCCAAAGGTTTGCCCTTGGATTTGAACCTGTTCCCAAGGTTGCGATGCTTCCCCAAGAAAACATTCTGGGACGGATGCCTTAATTTGGGGGGTCATGTCAAAGGCGGGACTAGAACTCACCGTCGCCCGGTGATTGGCTCAAAGTCACCCAGCTCTCTTTCACGCCTAAGGCGGGACTAGAACTCACCGTCTCCTGGTGATTGCCCCAAAGTCACCCAGCTGGCTTTCACACCTAAGGCGGGACTAGAACTCACCGTCTCCTGGTGATTGGCCCAAAGTCACCCACCTGGCTTTCACACCTAAGGCGGGACTAGAACTCACCGTCTCCTGGTGATTGGCCCAAAGTCACCCACCTGGCTTTCACACCTAAGGCGGGACTAGAACTCACCGTCTCCTGGTGATGGGCCCAAAGTCACCCAGCTCTCTTTCTTGCCTAAGGCGGGACTAGAACTCACCGTCTCCTGGTGATTGGCCCAAAGTCACCCAGCTGTCTTTCTTGCCTAAGGCAG
This sequence comes from Vipera latastei, assembly GCA_024294585.1. Lineage (NCBI taxonomy): Eukaryota > Metazoa > Chordata > Lepidosauria > Squamata > Viperidae > Vipera > Vipera latastei. The sequence goes on from CM044371.1 coordinate 1,811,158, forward strand.
GACTAGAACTCACCGTCTCCTGGTGATTGGCCCAAAGTCACCCAGCTGTCTTTCTTGCCTAAGGCAGGACTAGAACTCACCGTCTCCTGGTGATTGGCCCAAAGTCACCCAGCTGTCTTTCTTGCCTAAGGCAGAACTAGAACTCTCCGTCTCCTGGTGATTGGCCCAGAGTCGCCCAGCTACCTTTTATAGCTAAGGCGGGACTAGATCTCTCCGTCTCCTGGTGATTGGCCCAGAGTCGCCCAGTTGGCTTTCACGCCTGAGGCGGGACTAGAACTCACCGTCTCCTGGTGATTGGCCCAAAGTCACCCAGCTGGCTTTCACGCCTAGAGAGGAAGAGAAGGGCAGGGAAGGAGGATGGAGAGGGGAGAAAGAAAGAAAGAAAGAAAGGAAGGAAGGAAGAAAGGAAGAAAAGAAAGAAAGGGAAAGAAAGAAAGAAAGGAAAGAAAGAAAGAAAGAAAGAAAGAAAGAAAGAAAGAAAGAAAGAAAAAGGGAAAGAAAGAAAAAGGGAAAGAAAGAAAGAAGAAAAGAGCAGGAGAGGAAGAAAAAAGGAAGGAAGGAAAGAAAGAAAAAACAGGAAAGAGAAGGATAGAGAAAAGACGAAAGAAAAAGTGTAAGGAAACAGGAAACAAGAAAGAAAAAAGGGGAGGGGAGAAAGAAAAGGAAGGAAGGAAGTAGGGAAGGAAGGAAAGAAAGAAAACAGGAAAGAGGAGTAAGGAAAGAGAAAGAAAAGGAGGGGAGATAGGGAAGGAAGGAAGGAAGTAGGGAAGGAAGGAAAGAAAACAGGAAAGAGGAGTAAGGAAAGAAGAAAGAAAAGGAGGGGAGAAAGAAGGAAGGAAGGAAATAGAGAAGGAAGGAAACAGGAAACAGCGAGGAGAAAAAAAAGATGAACGAGAAAAAAAAGGAAACAGGAAGGAAAGAACGAAGAAAGAGAGAAAGACGCGAGGCTGGAAGAATAAGGGAGGAGAGAGAGAGACGAGAAAGAAAGTTGGGAAGCGAAGGAAGGAAAGCAAAAGGAAAGAGGAAAGTGGTGTTTGGTGGAAGGACCTGGGCACAACCGCTTGGCAGGCTCCTCTCCCTGCCTCCAAGCCCTGTTCGGCCTCGCCCCGTCCTTAAACGAGACGTGCGTTGTGGTTGTGTCGGCGACACCCTGGCACACCAAACAAGCCGGTAAACGGACTTCCCTAAAATCTCTTGGCAGCATCTGCAGATTTGCTGCGCCCCCCCCCCCCCCGCAAAAAAAAAAATCTCCCCTCCGTTGGTTCAATCCTTTGCCGTTGCGGCTGCGTTGCGAGACGGATGCAACTGGAGTTTGCTGCGTTGCGTGTTTGCAAATGTCTCTTTTGTCTTTTTGTTGTGTGTTTTTTTTTTAAGGCCAAGTGCTTCCTGGACTTCAAAGCCGGAGGGACTTTGTGTTACATCCTCGGGGCAGCTTACAAGTACAAGAATGAACAAGGATGGTGAGTGGGTTTTTTCCCCCCCTACCGGAGGTCCTCGACTTACGACGGTCCATTTAGTGACCGTTGACAGTTCCAGCGAGGGGGGGGGTAAAAAAGGGACTTGCAACCAATCTTCCTACTTACGATCGAAATTCGGACGCTTGACGACTGACTCGTGTTTACGACGGTCCCGGGGTCTCGTGAATAACATTTTGTGAGTTTCCCAACACGTCAGTGGCGCAAGCCAGATTCGCTTAACGACCCATGCGGTTCACTTAACGACAGCGATTGCTTAAAACGGGAGCCAAAAAAAATGGTTCTAAAATCAGACAAGTCTCGCTTAACGAACGGCCTTGCTTAGCGACAGAAATTCTCCCCGCTGTGGTCATAATTTGAGGACTACCTACAAGATGACAATAATTTATTGTCATCCTGAATGATAATCGAGGTAGTCCTCAAGTTACCACAGTTTGTTTAGTGGCCGTTCAGTGTTATCACGGCATTGAAAAAAAGTAACTTAATGACCATTTTAAAAATGTGACTTCCGATCGTATTAAAAATGTGATTCATGACTGTTTTTAAAATGTGACAACACTTTTAAAATGTGACATACGGCCATTTTTAAAATGTGATTTACAACTTTTTAAAAATGTGACTTATGACCGTTTTGGAAATGTGACTTATGACCGTTTTGGAAATGTGACTTACGACCGTTTTAAAAATGTGACTCACGACCGTTGTAAAAATGCGACTGAGGACCACTTTAAAAAGGTGACTCAGGACCGTTTTCCACAACGACCGTTGCAGCCTCCTCATGGTCGCGTGATCAAAATCCAGACGCTTGGCAACCGATTCATACTTATGACGGTTGCAGTGTTCTGGGGTTATGTGATCCCCTTTTTTGCGACCGTCTGACGAGGCAAGCCAGATTCCCTTAACAACCGGCTTCCTAAGTTAACCCCCTCAGCGGTTCACAACTGTGGCTAGAACGGTCGTCAAGTGGAGCAAAGCTCCCTGAACCGTTTCACTTAATGACAGAAATTGGGGGCTCCGTTAATGGTCGTAAGTCGAGGACCGCCTGCACTGTCATTGATTTTTCATCCCGAAGCGTAAGAAATATCCAAATATCCTTCCTTCCTCCCGTGTTTTTCGCAGGCGGAGATTCGACTTGCAAAACCCGTCGCGGATGGACCGCAACGTCGAAATGTTCATGAACATTGAGAAGACATTAGTGCAGGCGAGGCGAATAATTTTATTTTGGGATTATGGGATGCGGAAATGGCTTTCCGGGGGTCCTTCTAAAAGACCTGAGCGAGGGGGGGAAAAGTCCGGAAAAGTCCCCGTCTCCGTTTTGTTTAGAATAGAATAGAACTGGGAGGGACCTTGGAGGTCTTCTAGACCAGCCCCCTGCTCAGACAGGAGACCCTATCCCGTTTCAGACAAGCGACTGTCCGATCTCTTCTCGAAAAGCCTCCAGGGGTGCAGCCCCCGCGACTTCTGGTGGCAAGCAGTTCCACTGGTGAACTGTCCTCGCTGTCAGGAACTTTCTCCTGAATTCCAGGTTGCTTCTCTCTTTGATCCGCTTCCAACCGTTCGGCTGCGTATTTATTGCACACAGCGCTTATAAAATCTAAATCAAGCGAATCGTTCTTCAACAATAGAATAATCTTATTCTGTAAGGTAATACCCAATTGCCTTTCTGGGCTAAAGCGGAACTTGAACTCACCGTCTCCAGGTATTTGGCCCAAAGCCACCCAGCCAGCTTTCATCCCTAAGGCGGTACTGTAATTTACCATCGCCTGGTGATTGGCCCAAAGTCACCCAGCCAGGTTGCATTCCTAAGGCGGGACTAGAACTCTCCATCTCCTGGTGATTGGCCCAAAGTCACCCAGCCGGGTTTCCTCCCTAAGGCAGTGCTAGAACTCCCCGTCTCCTGGTCTTTGGCCCAAAGTCACCCAGCCGGCTTTCCTCCCTAAGGCAGTGCTAGAACTCCCCGTCTCCTGGTCATTGGCCCAAAGTCACCCAGCCGGGGTTCCCCCCTAGGGCAGTACTAGAATTCCCTGTCTCCTGGTCATTGGCCCAAAGTCACCCAGCCGGCTTTCCTCCCTAAGGCAGTGCTAGAACTCCCCGTCTCCTGGTCATTGGCCCAAAGTCACCCAGCCAGGTTGCATTCCTAAGGCGGGACTAGAACTCTCCATCTCCTGGTGATTGGCCCAAAGTCACCCAGCCGGGTTTCCTCCCTAAGGCAGTGCTAGAACTCCCCGTCTCCTGGTCTTTGGCCCAAAGTCACCCAGCCGGCTTTCCTCCCTAAGGCAGCGCTAGAACTCCCTGTGTCCTGGTCATTGGCCCAAAGTCACCTAGCCTGGTTTCCCCCCTAGGGCAGTACTAGAATTCCCTGTCTCCTGGTCATTGGCCCAAAGTCACCCAGCCGGTTTTCCTCCGTAAGGCAGCGCTAGAACTCCCCGTCTCCTGGTCTTTGGCCCAAAGTCACCCAGCCGGCTTTCCTCCCTAAGGCAGTGCTAGAACTCCCCGTCTCCTGGTCATTGGCCCAAAGTCACCCAGCCGGGGTTCCCCCCTAGGGCAGTACTAGAATTCCCTGTCTCCTGGTCATTGGCCCAAAGTCACCCAGCCGGCTTTCCTCCCTAAGGCAGTGCTAGAACTCCCCGTCTCCTGGTCATTGGCCCAAAGTCACCCAGCCAGGTTGCATTCCTAAGGCGGGACTAGAACTCTCCATCTCCTGGTGATTGGCCCAAAGTCACCCAGCCGGGTTTCCTCCCTAAGGCAGTGCTAGAACTCCCCGTCTCCTGGACTTTGGCCCAAAGTCACCCAGCCGGCTTTCCTCCCTAAGGCAGCGCTAGAACTCCCTGTGTCCTGGTCATTGGCCCAAAGTCACCTAGCCTGGTTTCCCCCCTAGGGCAGTACTAGAATTCCCTGTCTCCTGGTCATTGGCCCAAAGTCACCCAGCCGGTTTTCCTCCGTAAGGCAGCGCTAGAACTCCCCGTCTCCTGGTCATTGGCCCAAAGTCACCCAGCCGGCTTTCCTCCCTAAGGCAGCGCTAGAACTCCCCGTCGCCGGCTTTCTAGCTTGAACCGCTAAGACACCACAGTCTGGCTCACTTTTATTTTATTTTATTTTACACGTGTTTTTTTTAACCGACCGCCTCGCTTAGGCGACGTTCGTTTCCAGATGTCGACGCAAAGGGGAGCACCGCCCCTTTTGGGGGTGGGGCTTGGGGGTCAGTGGTAGCCCCCTCCTCTTGCCGCCCCCCCCCCCCTCTCTTGCGTGAAGCTGCCATTAAAGTCGGATTACCAATCTGGGCGCGGCCCATGCTTGCTTGGTTGCTTGGTTGGTTGGGCAACCCTGCCGATTTTTGACCGGCCGTCGCCGCCCGTTGACCTGGCTGGCTTCCTTTTTTTTTTTTTTAATTCGTCCATTCTTTTTTTTTCTCGTTTTTTTTTTGGTCTTCCCCCTTCCCCACCTTTACAGAATAACTGTCTGAGCCGACCAATCATCTACCTCATTCCGGACATCGAGCTGAAACTGGCTAACAAGCTCAAAGAGATTGTCAAACGCCACCAGGTAACTGGGCTGGGAACAATGCTGGTTTAGCGCTGTAGTGATCGCGACGGTTTTTATTTCTCTCTCGCTCCCTTTCTCTCTCTCTCTTTTTCCCCTCTCTCTCTTTCTTCCTCTCTTGCGCTCTCCCTCTGTCTCTCCCTTTCTCTTTCTCCCTCTCTCTCTTTCTCCCTCTCTCTTTCTCCCCCTCTCTCCCCCTCTTTCTCACGCTCACTCTTTTTCTTTTCCCCTCTCTTTCTCCCTCTCTCCCTTTCTCTCTCTCCCTCTCCCTCCCTCTCCCTCACGCTCACTCTTTCTCTTTTCCCCTCTCTCCCTCTTTCTCCCTCTCCCTCCATCTCTCCCTTTCTCTTTCTCCCTCTTTCTCCCTCCCTCTCTCGGTCTTTCTCCCTCTCCCTCCCTCTCTCGCTCTCACTCTCTCCCCCTCTTTCTCACTCACTTTCTCTTTTTCCCCCCTTTCTCTCCCTCCCTCTTTCTCTCTCTCTGTCTCCCTCCCTCTCTTCCTCCCTCCCTCTCTCTCCCTCTCTCCCTCTTTCTCTCCCTCTTTCTCTTTTTCCCCCCTTTCTCTCCCTCCCTCTTTCTCTTTCTCCCTGTCTCCCTCCCTCCCTCTCTTTCTCCCTCCCCCTCTCTTACTCTCTCTCCCCCTCTTTCTCTCCCTCTTTCTCTTTTTCCCCCCTTTCTCTCCCTCCCTCTTTCTCTTTCTCCCTGTCTCCCTCCCTCCCTCTCTTTCTCCCTCCCCCTCTCTTACTCTCTCTCCCCCTCTTTCTCACTCACTTTCTTTTTTTCCCCTTTTTCTCCCTCCCTCTTTCTCTCTTTCTCTTTCTCCCTGTCTCCCTCCCTCCCTCTCTTTCTCCCTCCCCCTCTCTCTCTCCCTCTTTCTCTCTCTCCCTCTTTCTCTATCTGGGGAGGGAAGAAATTTTGAAAAACGAGGACGGGATGTCCGACCACATGCCCTCAATTTATATTTTATTGATTTTTTTTGAAGACATAAATCACTTAATAGTAATAAATGGTGAACGGTGTGTTGTCTGGCTTACAATTGTAAAGCAATCATTAATTGATTTCTATAACCGATACTCCACATAATAGTTTTAGCTGATTATTTCCCCCCACCAAATGCTAGGTACTCTTCCCGGTTGGGATTTTCTCAAGAATTAAACGGCATTCAAAAATTTTAACTCTTTTTTATTTTTCCATACGAACCAGCTCACGCTTTTACATTTCTTTTGGAAGAGATAAAACAGGAAAAAGAAAAAGGGAAAAAAAAAGAGAGCAAGAGTAAGGAAACATAAGAAATCACTAAAATTATCTATCCCTCCTCCTTTATTTATTTATATATATTTTTCTCTTCCTCTCGGGGGAGGGAAGAAATTTTGAAAAAAAGGAGGGCCGGGATAATAATAATAATAATAATAATAATAATAATAATAATAATAATAATAATATAAGAAGAAGAAGAAGAAGAAGAAGAAGAAGTTGGAAGGGACCTTGGAGGTCATCTAGTCCAACCCCCTGCTAAGGCAGGAAACCCTAGACCATTTCAGATGTCAGAGCCCGCGCCGTCTCCTTGCGCCGAGGTAGCCCAGGAGTAAATACAGCAAACCGCGGTTTGTAAATCCAGCGGTGGTTTGTATTACACTATCTGCAGTAGACGCTAGGAAGAAACGGGGCCAGCTCCAGGACGCAGCGATGACGGCAGTCAAAGGGACGAGAGAGAGAGAGAGAGAGAGAGAGAGAGAGAGAGAGAGAGAGAGAGAGAGAGAGAGAGAGCGGCAGAAAAACCTTCCCTTTTCTACTCAGACTCTTAAAGGGACACACACACACCCCTGCGGAGCCGGTTGCAGTGGGAGAGAAAGGGCGGAAAAAAAACGAAATGGCTTTAGGTTACACAATGCCCTGCCAGGAGGGAACTGGGGCGGTGCAGAATTTTGATTTCTGAAGAATCAAATCAATGACTGCCCGGATTTGTTAACGCTTGGACGGAAGTCGAATAGATAGACAAGATAGATAGAGATAGCTAGATAGGTGTGGAGATAGAGATAGAGATAAACAGAGAGAGAGAGAGAGGTTGTGTGTGTGTGTGTGTGTGTGTGTGTGTGTGTGTGTGTGTGTGTATATGAGAGAGGTCTGTATATATAGATACATAGATACATAGGTGTGTGTGTCTATAAGAGAGGTGTGTAGATATAGAGAGAGAGATAGGTAGATGTAGATAGGTGTATAGATAGAGAGATAGAAAAATATAGAGATAGTTATAGAGAACTATAGATAGATAGGTAGATATAGATAGGTGTATAGATATATAGAGAGAAAAATATAACAAAAAATATAGTTATAGAGAGAGAATAGAGATATATAGATAGGTAGATATAGATAAGTGTATAGATATAGATAAATAGAGATACAGAGATAGGTAAATGTAGATAAGTGTATAGATACAGTTTCCCCGCAGACGCGTGCTAGTCGTTTCCGACTCTAGGGGCCGGTGCTCGTCTCCGTTTCAAAGCCGAAGAGCCGGCGCTTGTCCGAGGACGTCTCCGTGGTCATGTGGCCGGCATGACCGGACGCCAAAGGCGCATGGAACGCTGTTACCTTCCCACCGTCGCAGTCCCTGTTTTTCTACTTGCCTTTTTTACGTGCTTTCGAACTGCTAGGTTGGCAGAAGCTGGGACGCGTGACGGGCGCTCGCTCTGCTCCGCGGCACTCGGGATTCGACCCGCCAAACTGCCGACCTTCTGATCTTGTCAAGCTCAGCGTCCTAACCCACTATAAAAATATAGATATAGTTATAGAGTAGCATAGAGAGATAGGTGTATAGATATATAGATATAGAAAAATATAGATATAGTTAAAGAGAGATAGAATAGAGAGGTGTAGAGATGTATAGATATAGAAAAACAGTTATAGAGAGAGAGTTAGAATAGAGATCTAAGGATAGGTAGATATAGATAGGTGTATAGATATATAAAAGAAAAATATAGATATAGTTAAAGAGATAGAGTAGAACAGAGATAGATATATAGGTGTATAGATATAGAAACATAGATACAGAGATAGAATAGATTTATAGATAGGTGTATAGATATAGATAAAGATGTGTTAAATATTTGTCAAGTCATTTGAATATGCCTTGCTGATTAACTCTTTCTTTCCTGTTTGGCCTAACTCAAGGCTATCCACAGGACATTGTCGCAACTTACGACAGCTCGATTATTGGTGTAAATTATTCAAATTGCTAATAAAAGAATTTTTTTTAGGGAGGCTCCCTAAAAAAAAAAAAGAATTCTTTATTAGCAATTTGAATAATTTACCTAGATAAAGATAGAGATAGTTATAGAGATAGAACAGAGATATATAGATAGGTAGATATAGATGGGTGTATAGATATATAGATATAGACAAAGATAGAGATCGAGATAGATAGAGATAGATCTATAGTTTTATACACACACACACACACACACACACACACACACATACTTTAATTTTTGAGTATTTAAAATGGCATCAACGTTACCCCTCCGCCTGTTTCCCCCTCCGGATCAGCTCTCCCGTGGGTCCCTTTTTTTTCTCCTCCCAGTTTGCCATCCTGAATCCCAGTACCTCCCCCTCCATCCGGTGAGCCGCCGCGATTGTCCCACGATCCCCGTGACGAATGCAGACTGTTTTGCGCTGCTGCTCAGGCTATTCCTCTCTTGTGCTTCTTTTTTTTAACCCTAACCCCCCCCTCCCCACCTAGGGGTCCGTCACGGACGAGAAGTCGAAAGCCACCCATCACGTGTACCCTGTTCCTACCTCACTGGATGAAGGTTAGACCTGCCTGTCTTAATTTTCTTTTCGGCTAGCATTTAACATATCAGAGAGGTTTGCCTTAAAATGTATATGTATATATCTATGTCTATATCTATATCTATATCTCTGTATCTATAGATAGATATAAATATCTACATATATCTACACATCTATATATATACATATCTATATGTATTTTTATATATATATATCTATACACACATATACACATACATCTCTATAATTTTATTTTATTTTAATTTTATATTGTATTGTTTTTAAATTTTGCCTTGTAAACCGCCCTGAGTCCTTTGGGAGTAGGGCGGTATATAAACAGAATGAATGAATGAATGAATAAATAAATAAATACACATATATCCACACACATATACACGTACGTGTGTGTGTGTGTGTGTGTGTGTGTGTATACACATCTACACACATATATATACACACACATATCTATATATATCTATACACATACCTATCTACACATATATATCCATATACACATACACACATATATAATATACGCAAACATCTCCATACACGTATACACACACATATATACACATATCTATATGCACACGTATATACACATACACATACACACATGTGTATATATACACACACATATATACACATAAACACACACATATACATACACACAACACATCTATACAGATATATCTATACACACATATATACACAAACATACATATCTATATATATACACACACATATGTTCACACATAACTATATACACACGCGTGAACATCTATAATCTATAGATATAGATATCTCTACATATATATACATACATTCCTATATCTACATATCTATATCTACACATATATCTACACGCACATATCTATACACACACACATACACATACATATTTATCTATGTTTCGGTCCCGTACGGAATAAATCAATCGGCTGAGTCCGATATTCTGGGTTTTTTTTCCTCTCTCTTTTCCTGGCAGACGAGTGGCTGAGGCCAGTCATGAGGAAAGACAAGCAAGTCCTGGTGCATTGGGGTTACTATCCAGACAGGTAAATCAGCGTGGCTGTCCCATCGAGAGATTCGAGCACGTGTAGTCCTCGACGACGGCTTTGTTTTAGTGACCGTTCAAAGTTGCCACGGCGCTGGAAACGAAGAAAAGGCACCGAGGGCCGTTTTTCACCCTTAACCACCGTCGCCGCCTCCCCCGTGGGTCACGCGATCGAAAGGCAGCCCGCTGTGGCAGCTGACTCGCCTTTGTGACGGTCGGCAGAGTTCCTTGGTTTGGCGACCTTCCGACGAGCAGAGTCTGTGGGGGGGGGGGGGGAAGCCGCATTCGCTTAACGGCCGTGCGCGACTAACTTAACCCCTGCCGCGATTCGCTTAACGACGGCGGCAAGAAGGGTCGTCGAGCGGGGTCAAAAGCTCACCTGGCAACAGGAATTTTGCACGCCGCGCGGTGATTGTAAGTTGACGATTCCCAGTAACTAACAAATAATAATGAAAGGAAAATCGAAGCTCAAAATGGGATTAAAATAAATAAATAAATAAATAAAGGGCGGACGTCATGGACCACGAGACCTTCTCCTGCCATTTAGTTGCAAATTAATCACATAGTGTATTGGTTTAATTAATTTAGAATTTATTTGTTTCTCAATTTATTTGGTAGGTAGGTAGGTAGAGAGACAGAGAGAGAGAAAGAAAGAAAGATCTGTAGTTATAGGTAGGGATGGATGGATGGATGGATTAATACGTAGATACCTAGATAGATACATAGATGATAGACGTATATCATAGAGATAGGTAATAGATATTGAGATAGATAGATAGATAGATAGATAGATAGATAGATAGATAGATAGATAGAGATATATAGCTGTATATAGATAGATAGATATAGTTATAGATTGAGATGGAGAAAAAGGGGCCAGAGGGATAAATGGATAGATGATAGGTTGATAGAGAGATGGATAGATGATGATAAACTTGAAATAGATGAATAGAGAGACATATTGATAGAGGTATATACCAGATAGATAAATATATAGATAGAAATAGATTTAGATAGAGATAGATGATAGAGAGATAGATGGAGGGATAGATAGATAGATAGATAGATAGATAGATAGATAGATAGATAGATAGATAGATAGATAGGAGATATATAGCTGTATAGATAGATATAGATAGATATAGTTATAGATTGAGATAGAGAAAAAGGGGCCAAAGGGATAGATGATAGGTTGATAGAGAGATGGATAGATGATGATAAACTTGGAATAATAATAATAATAATTTAATTTCTATACCGCCCTTCTCCCGAAGGACTCAGGGCGGTGTACAGGGCAATAAATACAATAAAAATAACAATGTACAGAAGTTAAGAAAGAATTAAATAATGTAGCCCAATTACAATAAAAATTAATTAAAATTAATATTAAAATACCCCACACCCATCAGACCAGGCCGGCTTGTTCAAATAAGTAAGTTTTTAGGTCACGGCGGAAGGAGCGAAGGTCAGGAGCGAGATAGATTGAGATAGATGAGAGAGAGAGAGATGGAGGGATAGATAGATAGATAGATAGATAGATAGATAGATAGATAGATAGATAGATAGAAGTAGAGGTAGATATAGATAGATATAGATAGATTATTGATAGAGGTAGATAAATATATAGATAGAAATAGATTGAGATAGAGATAGATTGAGATGATGGAAGGATAGATATTGATAGATAAACATAGAAATAGATTGAGAGAGAGATTGAGAGATGACAGAGGGGATCGGATAGATATTGATAGAGGCAGATACAGATAGATAAATATATAGAAAGAAATATATATATTGAGATAGATGATAGATGGATAGATATTGATAGAGGTAGATAAATAGAAATAGATTGAGATAGAGATTGAGAGGATAGAGGGATAAGATGGATAGATATTGATACAGATAGATAAATATATAGGTAGAAGTAGATTGAGATAGATGATAGAGGGATGGAGGGATAGATGTTGATAGAGGTAGGTACAGATAGAAATAGATTGGAATAGATTGAGATAGATGATAGAGGGATAAGATGGAGGGATAGGTAGGTAGGTAAATAGAGAGAGAGAGAGATTTTGCTTCCAATGTCTGTTGATCTTTGACCTATCCGAGCCCGCCTCTTTTTTTCTTCTTCTTCACCTTACAGCTACGACACCTGGGTTCAGGCGAGCGACGTCGACGCCGAGATCGAAGACCCTCCGTTTCCCGAAAAGCCTTGGAAGGTGCGATCTTCTGCTTTTGCGCGGCGTCGGCCGCGCACTCCCCGGCTCTTTGGATACTTCCTTCTTGCCAGTTGAACAGCCGCCGGGGGATTCCCTTAACGGCGGTGGCCCGGAAAGTCCCCAAACCGGGGCAGAGTTCCCGTTTTTTTTGTCGACGTTCCCGCGACGTAGCCAAAGCGACGGATCGACTTGTTTTCTGTTCCGTTCCGTTCTGTTTTTTTTTTTTTAATTTTTATTTTTAATTCTATTTTTAATCCCTAAATCTGCACCGATTCCCCCCCCACACACACGCTCGCGAGTTCCCCCTGCTTAACGCGGCCAATTTTGAGCCACGGAAACGAATGCCGGCTTTTCTTGTCTCTCGGCTAGGTCCACGCCCGATGGGTCCTGGACATGGACGTCTTCAACGAATGGATGAACGAGGAAGACTACGAGGTGGACGAGAGCAAGAAGCTGGTCAGCTTTCGGCAGCGGGTTTACTTGAGAAACGAAGAGGTCAGCCTTTGGTTGTTGTTGTTTCTCGTGTGGGACCCATTTTTGAGTTTACCCCCTTCCCGTAAAAAGGACTGGGGTCCTGGGCGCTCTTGAGCTGGGTGGCTTCCTTCCAGACGTTTCATGACTCAACTAGGACACATCGTCAGTGCTAGAAGGGAGGGGGCTTGTGGAGAAGAGGAGGAGGAGGAGGAAGGCTATGGGGTTCCTGGTGCTCTCTGAGCTTGGTGGTACCCTTGCAGACGTTCCATGACCCAACTAGGAGACATCATCAGTAGTAGAAGGGAGGGGGAGGGTTGGGGAGAAGAGGAGGAGGAGGAGGAAGGCTATGGGGTCGGATGGATGTAATTAAGAGGTCCTTCAACGAGGGTCAAGAGAGGAGGCCCATAACGTCTCCTCCCTGCCTGCTCTGGTGGGTCAGATGGATGTAACTGAGAGAAGAGGTCCTTCAAAACACAAAGAGGAGGCCACCGCTGAGAAGGTCCTTCTTCTGGATCCCACCAGATGGACCTCCTTGAGAGGAGACCCATAACATCTCCCCTCCTTCCCTGCTCTGGTGGGTCAGATGGAGGTATCTGAGAAAAAGAGGTCCTTCAAACAACAAGGAGGACCTTCTGGGTCCCATCAGGTGGACCTCCTTAAGAGAATAGACCCATAACATCTCCTGCCTTCCTGTTCTGGGTTGGAGGGATGCAATTGAAAAAGAGGTCCTTCTAACAACAAGGTGGGAGCCACCGTGCAGAAGGTCCTTCTCCTAGGTCCCATCAGATGGACCTCCTTAAGAGAGGACAACCCATAACGTCCCCTCCCTACTCTGGTGGGTCGGATGGGTGTAACTGAGAGAAGAGGTCCTTCAAACAAGATTGAGGGAGCCACCACGGAGAAGGTCCTTCTCCTGGGTCCCATAGATGGACCTCCTTAAGAGAGGAGACCCATAACATCTCCTCCCTACCTGCTCCGGTGAGTCAGATGGATGTAACAGAGAAGAGGTCCTTCAAACAAGATTGAGGGAGCTACCACGGAGAAGGTCCTTCTCCTGGGTCCCATCAGATGGACCTCCTTAAGAGAGGAGACCCATAACATCTCCCTACTCTGGTGGGTCGGATGGGTGTAACTGAGAGAAGAGGTCCTTCCAACAAGATTGAGGGAGCCACCACGGAGAAGGTCCTTCTCCTGGGTCCCACCAGATGGACCTGTTTAAGAGAGGAGACCCATAACATATCCTTCCTCCCTGCTCTAATGGATTGGATGGATATAATTGAGAAAAAAAGGTCCTTCAAACAACAAGGAGGACCTTCTGGGTCCTGCCAGATGGATCTGCTTAAGAGAGGAGACCCATAACATCTCCCCTCCCTCCCTCCCTGCTGGTGGATGTAACTGGGAAAAGCGGGTCCTTCAGATCACACGTTAGGGCGTTGAAGGTTCGAAGTGGCAGCTGGACGAGCCGAGGATGATGGGTGCTGGCGAAGGGGGAACCCTTGTTGACCATCATCTCTCTTGTCAACAGCCGGTCCGTAGCCCCGAGCGACGAGATCGGAAAGCCACTGGCAGCGCCCGGAAGAGGAAGGCTTCTCCTTCGCCCCCACCGCCTCCCACCCCCGTGGAATCCAGGAAGAAAGTGGGCAAGAAAGGGTAGGTCTGGATGGATGGATGGATAGATGGATGGAAAGAGATAGACCACAACTTCTTAACGTGGGGAACTCTGGCAGTTCATCTTCAAGTGGTCCACGTGGAGAAATTCATGGATGGATGAATGGATGGATGGATGGAAAGAGATAGACCACAACTTCTTAACATGCTGGTGGGGAACTCTAGGAGTTGAAGTCCACCCATCTTCAAGTGGTCAACATGGAGAAATTCATGGATGGATGGATGGATGAAAGAGATAGACCACAACGTCTTAACATGCTGGTGGGGAACTCTAGGAGTTGAAGTCCACCCATTTTGAAGTCAACGTGGAGAAATTCATGGAGGGATGGATGGGTGGATGGATGGATGGAAAGAGATAGATCACAACTTCTTAACATACTGGTGGGGAACTCTGGCAGTTGACGTCCACCCATCTTCAAGTGGTCAATGTGGAGAAATGGATGGATGGATGGATGGATGGATGGATGGATGGATGGATGGATGGAAAGAGACCTTAACATGCTGGTGGGGAACTCTGGGAGTTGACGTCCACCCATCTTCAAGTGGTCACCGTGGAGAAATTCATGGATGGATGGATGTATAAATGGATGGATGGAAAGAGATAGACCACAACGTCTTAACATGCTGGTGGGGAACTCTAGGAGTTGAAGTCCACCCATCTTCTTCAAGTGGTCAACGTGGAGAAATTCATGGAGGGATAGATGGATGGATGGATGGATGGATGGATGGATGGATGGAAAGAAAGAGACCACAACTTCTTAACGTGGTGGGGAACTCTGGCAGTTGAAGTCCACTCATCTTCAAGTGGTCAACATGGAGAAATGGATGGATGGATGGATGGATGAAAGAGATAGACCACAACTTCTTAACATGCTGGTGGGGAACTCTGGCAGTTGACGTCCACCCATCTTGAAGTGGTCAACGTGGAGAAATGGATGGATGGATGGATGGATGAATGGAGATATGGAGATAGACCACAACATCTTAACATGCTAGTGGGGAACGCTGGCAGTTGACGTCCACCCATCTTCACTTGGTCAATGTGGAGAAATTCATGGATGGATGGACGGATGGAAAGAGATAGACCACAACTTCTTCACATACTGGTGGGGAACTCTGGCAGTTGAAGTCCACCCATCTTCAAGTGGTCAACGTGGAGAAATTCATGGAGGGATGGATGGGTGGATGGATGGATGGATGGAAAGAGATAGATCACAACTTCTTAACATACTGGTGGGGAACTCTGGCAGTTGACGTCCACCCATCTTCAAGTGGTCAATGTGGAGAAATGGATGGATGGATGGATGGATGGATGGATGGATGGAAAGAGACCTTAACATGCTGGTGGGGAACTCTGGGAGTTGACATCCACCCATCTTCAAGTGGTCACCGTGGAGAAATTCATGGATGGATGGATGGATAAATGGATGGATGGAAAGAGATAGACCACAACGTCTTAACATGCTGGTGGGGAACTCTAGGAGTTGAAGTCCACCCATCTTCAAGTGGTCAACATGGAGAAATGGATGGATGGATGGATGGATGGATGGATGGATGGATGGATGAAAGAGATAGACCACAACTTCTTAACATGCTGGTGGGGAACTCTGGCAGTTGACGTCCACCCATCTTGAAGTGGTCAACGTGGAGAAATGGATGGATGGATGGATGGATGGATGGAGATATGAAGATAGACCACAACATCTTAACATGCTAGTGGGGAACGCTGGCAGTTGACGTCCACCCATCTTCACTTGGTCAATGTGGAGAAATTCATGGATGGATGGACGGATGGAAAGAGATAGACCACAACTTCTTCACATACTGGTGGGGAACTCTGGCAGTTGAAGTCCACCCATCTTCAAGTGGTCGACGTGGAGAAATGGATGGATGGATGGATGGATGATCGAACGAGATAGACCAGCTTGTCTCAACACGCTGGTGAGGAATCCTGGGACTGAAAGTCCACCCATCTTTCAAGCTTCTGTGGTTGAGAAAGAGACGGAGGGAGGGATCTGTGGATGGATAGATCGATGAACGGATGGAAAGAAACAGATCAGTTCCCTTCTCAGGGAACGCTGGGACTTGAAGTCCACCCATCGTAACATTGGCGGTGGAGAACCTCCGCGGGCCAGTAGACGTCGGCCATCTTCTCCCTTTTCTCCTCCCCTTGCCCCCCCCCCAGACAAGCCAGCCTCTACGGGAAGCGACGCGGTCAAAAGGACGAGGACGAACAAGAGGACCTGACCAAGGACATGGAGGACCCCACCCCGGTGCCCAACATGGAGGAGGTGGCCCTCCCCAAAAACGGTGAGTCGCCATCCACGCAAACGCCACGCCAACCTCCCGTCTTTTGTCCACCGTCTTTCCTTCCTTCCTTCCTTCGAGACCGTTATCCGAGGGTTCTCAATGCAGGCCAGTCCTCGACTTTACGGCTGCCCATCGGTCCAGGATTTGCCTTCCAAACTTCAGAACTTTGGGGGTCACGGGATCGAAATCCAGACGCTCGTCAACCGACTCGTATTTACGACGGTCGGAGCGTCCTGGGGGTCACGAGATCAAAATCCAGATGCTCGGCAACCGACTCGTATTTATGACAGTTCCAAGATCATGGGATCAAAATGCAGACACTTGGCCACTGACTCGTATTTATGATGGCCACACGTGATCAAAATTTAGACGCTCGGCAGCCGACTCGTATTTACGACGGTGGCAGCGTCCCAGGCTCCCATGATCCCCATCTAGCGAGAAAAATCAACGGGGCAAGCCCGATTCGTTTAACAACGGTTTGATTAATGTAAGAACAACCGTGTGACTCATGTAACAACTGCAGCGATTCGTTTCACAACTGTGGCAAGGAACGGTCGTAAAAGTGGGACCGAACACGAACAGACATTTTGGCCTCCATTTGTGGACTCGCTTTACGACATTCACACAGGGCTGAACTCTCGGAGAGTAACTCTGGTGTTCAGGTCCGACTAACTCGAGTGGTGGAGATTTTGATTTTACCAGAAATGGAAATATAATTCAAATTAAAAATTAATTTTTTTAAAAAAATATCAAAAATAATATCGATCGGTCGAATAAAAATGAAAGATTAAATCTCTCTTTTTTTTTTTTTTTTTTTTTGCAGTCAATCCGAAGAAGGACAGCGAAAACACGCCGGTGAAAGGCGGCACCGTAGCAGATCTTGGTGAGAGCAGATTTCTTTCTTGACTCTTTATTTGGTCCTCGAATGACGACCGTTTTGTTTAGCGGCCGTCTGAAGTTAGGAGGACGGCACCGAAGAAAGTGACCGAGGCCCCCTTTATTTTCTTTTAGTCAGAGCAAAATTAAAATACAAGCTACAAAAGTCAGTAAAATGAGTTTTTCACGCTTAACAACCGTTTCAGGTCAGGTGATCCAACTTCAGACACTGGGCAACTGGTTCATATTTACGACGATTGCGGTGACCAGTTTTGTCACCTTCCGACAAGCAAAGTCAAGGGGGCAAGCGGGTTCATTTAACAACCGCGTGGCTTCATTTAAGAACGGCAGCGATTCGCTTAGCAATGGTGGCGAGAAAGGTCGTCTGATGGGGCCAGAGTCACTTCACCAATGTCTCGCTTAGCGCCACAAAAATTGGGGGTTTCCATGCTGGTCGTAATACAAGACAGCTACAATTGTAACGGAGCCTGTCCGTCTGGGTTGTAAGTTGTGATGGTCGTAAAACAGGTCATTTGGGATGGGCAAGTCCTGTGGACCAATCTGGTTTTGCAACCATGTTTATGGAGGTTGTTAAGGAAATCCGATCATCCCTTTTCTCAGGGATATAATAACTTTGAACGGACGCTAAGTGAGGACAGTTGTAAAGCGAGGATTACCCAGAGTGGCTTCTACCCATTCAGCCAATCCTAGCTCCAGAGCTCTCTCTTCTGACCGTCCCCTCAAAATACAGGCAGTCCTCGATTTACAATGGTCCTGAAAAATGTGATTTACGACCGTTTATCATAATTGGCGACCACCGCAGCACCCCCATGCTCACATGATTCAAATTCAGCCGCTTGGCAACTGGCTCCTATTTACGACGGTCGCAGTGTCCCGCGGTCGCCTGATCCCCCTTTTGCGACCTTCCAACCAGACAAGTCAAGTCGCTTTACAACCCGGTGACTCATTTAACAACGGCAGGGATTCACTTAACAACTGGGGCAAGCGAGGTCACAAAACAAGGCACTTAACGCAATTGAACCCAAATCGAATGGAGGCAATCTCTGATGTGCGATTGTAACGGAGGCTGGCCGTCCGGGTTTAAACCTCGCGACGGTCGTAAAACAGGTCGCTCACAATGGCCCATCAAATGGGTGAGTCACATGGACCACTTTATGGCAGTTGTTAAAGAAATCCGATCATCCCTCTTCTTGGGGACGTTGTAACACTGAACGGCCGCTAAGCGACGACGGTTGTAACTCACTTACCCTCAGCAACTTCTGCCCGTGCAGACAGTCCTATCCTGGCTCCAGGGAGTCCTCGACTTATGACGGGTTCATTTAGCAACCGTGGGAAGTTAACAACGGCGCGGATTTATTTTTCACCCCGACCACCGTTGCAGCATTCAGATGCTTGACAACCGACTCGTCTTTACGACGGTCGCGGCCTCCCTGGGGTTCCTGCTTAAACCCACACACACACACCCCAATTTTATGACCAGCCAAGCCAACGAGGGGAAGCCAAATTATTCCTTTTTTGGAATAACCCAATTCCGTCTCCGTCATTCGCTAATCTAGCTGCCGTTATCAAATTTACAATTGGTTCCCTTTTCGGCTTCATTTTTTTATTATTATCGTTATCATTATTATTATTATTATTGATCATCGCACAGTCATTATAATTATCGCTATCGTTATTATTATATAAAACATTATTTCGATTAGTTTTTCCAGCAGTAACAGTAATGCAATCCTGGGTGACGCATCTCTCTAAATTATTAGCCAGCCATGTGTCTGTAATGGTATAGTGTTTCCTGCCTGAGCAGTGGGTTGGACTAGATGACCTCCAAGGTCCCTTCCAACTACTACTACTACTACTACTACTACTACTTCTTCTTCTTCTTCTTCTTCTTCTTCTTCTTCTTCTTCTTCTTCTTCTTCTTCTTCTTCTTCTTCTTCTTCTTCTTCTTCTTCTTCTTCTATTATTATTATTATTATTATTATTATTCAAAAGTTCTCTGATTTCCCTCCACACTCCGTTGCCGTGTCTTTGGTGCGCTATCACAATCCCAACACGTATGTTTCTATGTTCCAATTCTCCACGCCCCCTCCGGCAAATATCGGTACATTAAAACCTATTGTTTGATTTCATGGATGCCCAAATCTTTTTCCAATCTTTCCCGTGGACTTTCTCCTAAGTCGGTGACTCGCTTTAACGCCCGTCGCAATTCGCTTAAATAAACTCGTCAAACGGGGCCGAATCGACTTCACCGGGGTCTGGCTTTAGCAGCGGAAAACGGGGTGGGGGTAGGGGGGTCTCCCTAGCTCTCGAGGGAGGACAGCGGGGCGTGCCAACGCTGAGGTGTGTGCGGCTGTTGAGGTTGTGCGACTGACACGAAACGCGCCCCCTTGTGTTCTTTTGCCTTGCAGACGAACAAGACGAGGACACGCTGACGAGCGGAGGGAAGGTACCGTAAACCCTTTTCTTCTAGAAAATGGACGTAAACTGTTGTCATTCTGTAAGGCTGCTTGAGAAGGGGGTGGGACTAGATGACCTCCGAGGTCGCTTCCAACTGTGTTATTATTACTACTAATAATACTATTGTTGCTACTACTGTTACTATTGTCGCTAATTATTACTATTACTAATTACTATTAGTGATTGCTATTATTATTACTACTATAACTAATTACTAGCATTACTATTGTTGCTAATGTTATTACTATTATTACTAATTGCTATTGCTATTACTACTATAGCTATTACTAGTTACTATTACTAGTTACTATTACTATTGTCATTGTCACTATTGCTATTGCTATTACTAATTAGTATTGTTACTATTGCTGTTATTAATACTGCTGTTATTACTATCACTTAATATTTTAGTTATTACTACTGTTGCTGTTATTACTATTATTACTATTATTACTAAATATTAGCATTGTTACTATTACTCTCATTACATTTATAGCTTATTTGGTATTATTGTTACTACTATTACTACTATTACTAATTACTATTACTACTGTTATTGTTCATATTACTACTGTTATTACTGTTACTACTATTGCTATTAGTGATATTTTTGTTATTACTACTAATTACTATTGATATTGTTATTACTATTACTAATTATTAGCATTGTTGCTACTATTACTATTATAACATTACTAATCAGTATTGTCACTACTACTGCTATTATTACTACTATTACTAATTACTATTATTGCTGTTATTGTTAATATTACTAGTATTGTTACTACTATTATTGCTACTATTATTGCTATTATTACATATTACTATTGTTATTATTGCTGCTAGTACTGACGCGATTCAAACCACCCCCAGCTCAGAGGGCCACCCAGAACCCCCGGCTTCAATCCGAAGCAACCGATCTTCTCTTCTTCTTCTCCCGCCCCGCCCCAACCGATCTCGCTAGTAACCAATCCCGGCAGACCTTGAGCGCGGCCCATCGTCCCGTCACCTCCTCTACTACGTTCGGGCTCGCTCCTTCCCGCCTGAGGCTTGCTCCTCCGGGAGACGTGTCCAGTCCCGGCCGAGGAGAACCCCAACCCCACACCACCCCGACCGGTTGCAAACGAGTCCCCTCCCCGCCCCGAGATCGCCCGTCCCTTTTTCACACATACACACAGGCGCGAGAACGTTTCGCCCCACCTCGCCGCCACACCGCGCTCCTTTTGTGTCTCCTCTCCTCTCTTCCCGGCAGGAAGACGAAGACCCCAACAAAGGGGAGCAAGGACGCTGCCTCGACCCCGGAGAAGACAACGTCACGGAGCAGACCAACCACATCATCATCCCCAGCTACGCCTCCTGGTTTGATTACAACTGGTAAGCGCCGCCCGGGGGCGGCGGGGGAGAGAGCGTAAGCAAAAAAAACACAAACACCCTAACCCACTCCACCCCCTCACCCTGATGACGTTCCCCAGCTGGGTCCGGAGACGTCCGCAAGGAAAACCACCCGGCTCGGAGAGCACCGGGGACCCCCCCCCCAGTCCTTCCTCCTCCTCCTCCTCCTCCTCCTCCTCCTCCTCCTCCCTCTTAGCACTGACGACGTTCCCCAGTTGGGTCAGAATAATTAATACTAATAATTCTTCCTCTTCTTTTTCCTCCTCTTTCTTCTTCCTCTTCCTTTTCTCTCCCTCCTCCTCCTCTTCCTCCTCCTCCTTCCTCTTCCTTCCTTCTTTTTTCTTGTTCTTCCTCTTCCTCTTTTTCTTCCTCTTCTTTCTCCGCTTCCTCTTCCCCTTCTTCCTCTTTCTCTTCCTTTCTTCCTTTCTCTGCCTCTTCCTTTTTCTTTCTCTTCTTTTTCCTTTCTTCCCTTTTCCCCTTCTTCCTCTTTTTCTTCCTTTCTTCCTTTTTCTTGTTCTTCTTCCTCTTCCTTTTTCTTCCTCCTCTTCCTTTTTCCTTTTTCTTCCTCTTCTTTTTCTTCCTCTTCTTCCTCTTTCTCTTCCTTTCTTCCTTTTTCTTCTTTTTCTTCCTCTTCCTCTTTCTTTCTTCTTCTTTTTCCTTCTTTTTCTTCTTTCTTTCTTTCTTTTTTCTTGTTCTTCCTCTTCCTTTTTCTTCCTCTTTCTTTCTTTTTCTTCTTTTTTTTCCTCTTCCTTTTTTCCTATTCTTTTCCCTCTTCCTCATCCTTTCTTTTTCTTCTACCTTTTTCTTCCTCCTTTTTTCTTCCTCTTCCTCTTCTTCCTTCTTTTTTCTTCCACTTTCTTCCTCCTTTTTTCCTCTTTTTCTTTTTCTTCCCCTTCCTCTTTCACTTCTTCCTCTTCCTTTTTCATCCTCCTCTTTCTTCTTCCTCTTCCTTTTCTCTCCCTCCTCCTCCTCTTCCTCCTCCTCCTTCCTCTTCCTTCCTTCTTTTTTTCTTGTTCTTCCTCTTCCTCTTTTTCTTCCTCTTCTTTCTCCGCTTCCTCTTCCCCTTCTTCCTCTTTCTCTTCCTTTCTCTTCCTCTTCCTTTTTCTTCCTCTTCTTTTTCCTTTCTTCCCTTTTCCCCTTCTTCCTCTTTTTCTTCCTTTCTTCCTTTTTCTTGTTCTTCTTCCTCTTCCTTTTTCTTCCTCCTCTTCCTTTTTCCTTTTTCTTCCTCTTCTTCCTCTTTCTTTTCCTTTCTTCCTTTTTCTTCTTTTTCTTCCTCTTCCTCTTCTTTCTTTCTTCTTCTTTTTCCTTCTTTTCTTTCTTTCTCTTTCTTTTTTCTTGTTCTTCCTCTTCCTTTTTCTTCCTCTTTCTTTCTTTTTCTTCTTTCTTTTCCTCCTTTTTCCTCTTCCTTTTTTCCTATTCTTTTCCCTCTTCCTCATCCTTTCTTTTTCTTCTACCTTTTTTCTTCCTCTTCCTCTTCTTCCTTCTTTTTTCTTCCACTTTCTTCCTCCTTTTTTCCTCTTTTTCTTTTTCTTCCTTCCTCTTTCTCTTCTTCCTCTTCCTTTTTCATCCTCTTCTTCCTCCTTTCTTTTTCTTCCTCTTTTTCTTGCTCTTCCTCCTTTTCCTCTTTCTCTTCCTTCCTTTTTCTTGTTCTTCCTCTTCCTTTTCTCCCTCTTCTTTTTCTTCTTTCTCTTCCTCCTTTTTCTTCTTCTTCCTCTTCCTTTTTTCCTCTTCTTTTTCCTCTTCCTTTCTTTTTCTTCTTCCTCCTTTGTCCTTTTTTCTTCCTCTTCCTCTTCTTCCTTCTTTTCTCTTCCTCTTTCTTTGTCCTTTTTTTCCTCTTTCTCTTCTTTTTCTTCCTCTTCCTCTTCTTCCTCTTCCTTTTTCATCCTCTTCTTCCTCCTCCTCTTTCTCTTCCTCCTTCTTTTTCCTCTTCCTCCTCTTCTTCCTTTTTTCCTTTTTTCTTCCTGCTCTTCCTCCTTTTTTCTTCCTCTTCCTCCTTTTTCTTCTTCCTCTTCCACTTTTTTCCCTTTTCCTCTTCTCTCTTCTTCCTCTTCCTTTTTTATCCTTTTCTTCCTCTTCCTTGCTTTCTCTTCTTCCTCTTCTTCTTCTCCTTCCTTCCTTCCTCCCAGCATCCACGTCATCGAACGCCGGGCTCTACCCGAGTTCTTCAACGGGAAGAACAAATCCAAGACGCCGGAAATGTAAGTCCATTCCCAAACGGGGAAACTGAGGCAGGGAGGGAGGGGGCGGGGTCCGTTTCTCTCCGGGTGGGGCTGCTCGGGACCCGGTCAGCTGGGGGCTTCCCCTGCAGACATTTCCTCAGCCGACTCGGCAACGACATCAGGCCGAGGAGGAGGAGGGGTTGGGGGGGGTGTAACGTCCGCCAGGAAAACCACCCAGCTCAGAGAGCACCAAGGACCCCACAGTCCTTCCTCCTCTTCCTTTCTAACCCTGATGATGTCCCCTAGTTGGGTCCTGAGAGGTCTGCAAGAAAAAATCCCCCAGTTCAGAGAATGCCCAGGAGCCCCCAGTCCTTTACTTCTTCCTCCTCCTCCTCCTCGCACTGATGACGTTCCCTAGTTGGGTCCTGAGACGTCTGCAAGGAAACCACCCAGCTCAGAGTCCTTCCTTCCTTCCTTCCTTCCTTCCTTCCTTCCTCCTAGCCCTGATGACGTTCCCTAGTTGGGTCACGAGACGTCTGCAAGGAAACCACCCAGCTCAGAGTCAGTCCTTCCTTCCTTCCTTCCTTCCTTCCTTCCTTCCTTCCTTCCTTCCTTCCTTCCTTCCTCCTAGCCCTGATGACGTTCCCTAGTTGGGTCACGAGACGTCTGCAAGGAAAACCACCCAGCTCAGAGAGCCTCAAGAACCCCACAGGCCTTCATCCTTCCTCCTCCGCCCCCTCCTCCCTCCTAGCCCTGATTACATTCCCTAGTTGAGTCACGAAACGTCTGCAAGGAAACCAACCAGCTCAGAGAGCCCCAAGGAGCCTACAATCCTTTTTCCTCCTCCTCTTTCCCCTCCTCCTCCTCCTCCTCCTCCTCCTCCCTCTCCCTTCTAGCTCTGATGACGTTCCTTAGTTGGGTCCTGAGAGGTCTGCAAGGAAATCACCAAGCACAGAGAGCACCAAGGACCCAAGAGTCACCTTCCTCCTCCTCCTCCTCCTCCTGGCGTTCAAGCCTCCTCCCACGCCTCTTCGAACGTCGCGCTCGACCGCTTCAGCTTAACTTGTCTCGCTCTCCTCTCTCTCCCAGCTACTTAGCCTACCGCAACTTCATGATCGACACCTATCGCTTGAACCCCCAAGAGTACCTCACCAGCACGGCCTGCCGAAGGAATTTGACCGGGGACGTTTGCGCCGTGATGAGGTTCGGTGTTGTTGTTGTTGTTGTTGTTGTTGTTTCGCCCCCTGGCTTGCGAGTGTGGGTGTCTTCAACCCGGGAAACGGTCCCTCGTTGAAAACCCCGAGAAAGAAAAGAAAGAAAGAGAGAGAGAGAGAGAATGTGTCACTCGATCCGCTTCCTCCCAATTTCGCCCTTTCTTGCTCCTCCGAAACGCGGCCCCTCCCTCCTGGGAATCCAGACCGCATTCCACCCCAGCTGGTTCATAGCCCAGCCGTCGGCTCCATCCGCCCTGCCGGAAGTCGACGCTCAAAAAAGCTTTCTCCCAAACGGGCCCGCGTCGATTTGAGGGAGGTGTAGCCAAGTTGGAAGATGACCTGGTCCATCGTTGGCTGGGGGAATCGATCATGGCCCCCCCCGCCTGACCCCCCCAAGTTTGGATCTCCCCAAGCCGATCCCAAGTAACGTCCGCTCGCTTTTTCCCGCGCCACGCTCCTCCGTAAGTCTTGTCCCTTTTTTTCCCCCACCCGTCTTACCTCTTGTCCCGCCCCCCCCTCCGCCTTTCAGGGTCCACGCGTTTCTGGAGCAGTGGGGCTTGATCAATTACCAAGTGGATCCGGAAAGCCGACCCATGGCCATGGGGCCCCCCGCCCACCCCCCACTTCAACGTGCTGGCCGACACCCCTTCGGGACTCATGCCGCTCCACCTGCGGGCCCCTCAGGTAAAATAGCCTTTCTGCCGGGTCGTCTCGAGTTTCAATGGTGGCCCTCGGGATGAGATGGAGGTATCCAACCGGGTTGACGCCCAGCGTCCCGGGGGGCGGGGGGAGGGAAGATTGGGGTACGAGGAGGTTTCTCCCCGACTTGAGGAGGTCTCCCTACCGTGGGTGTCGGTTGTGGGGAGACGGTGACGGGAACGGTGGAAAGAGCGGTTTTTTTGGAGGACGTATCTCGGGAGACGGGGTGTTTCGGCGGTTCTCCTGCTCCGTGCAAACGTTGGAGCAGAGGGAGGTCCAGTGTGATTGTGCCGCTGAAGACCCTGGTTGGCAGGGGGTTGAAGTCCACCCATTGTCAAATGGTCATGGTTGAGAAATGGATGGAGGGATGGATAACAAGAGGGATGGATGGATGGATGAAGAGAGGGATGGATGGAGAGATTGTTGGAGAGAGGGATGGATGGACGGATAGAAAGAGACAGACCAGAACGTCTCAATACACTTGGAATTGGTCCATCCATCGTCAAGTGGTCAAGGTTGAGGAACACTTCGAGGGAATGGATGGAGAGATGGAGAGAGGAATGGATGGAGAGAGGGATGGATGGATGGATGGATAGAGCTAGACCAGAACGTCTCAATACGCTTGGAATTGGTCCATCCATTGTCAAGCGGTCAAGGTTGAGGAACACTTCGAGGGAATGGATGGAGAGATGGAGAGAGGAATGGATGGAGAGAGGCATGGATGAGGGATGGATAGAGATAGACCAGAACGTCTCAATACGCTTGGAATTGGTCCATCCATCGTCAAGTGGTCAAGGTTGAGAAACGGGTGGATGGACAGATGGATGAAAAGATGGAGGGATGGGATTTGAAGTCCACCCATCTTTAAGCTGCCATGGTTGAAGGATGGGTGGATGGAGAGATGGATGGATGGATGGATGGATGGAGATAGACCAGAACGTCTCAACATGCTGGGAGTTGAAGTCCAGCCATCTTCAAGTGCTCAAGCAATAACTGGAGGAGGAGATGGATGGAGAGATGGAGAGAAAGAGATACAATAGATAGACCAGATGTTCTTACCACGCTGATGGGGAATTCTGGGAGTTGAAGTCCACCCATCGTCAAGCTGTCATGGTTGAGAAAAGGATGGATGGATGGATGGATGGATGGATGGATGGATGGATAGAGATAGACCAGAACATCTCAACCTGCTGGTGAGGAACTCTGGGGCTTGAAGTCCACCCATCTTCAAGCGGTCACGGTGGACAGAAACCTCAAAGGAGGGACGGAAAGATGGATGGATGAAGAGCTGATGGATGGATGCATGCAGAGATGGAAAGAGAAATGGACCAGAGTTTTCTTAATCTGCTGCTGGGGAATTCTGGGAGTTGAAGTCCGCTTATCTCCCGGCGGCCAATTTTAGCTGCCTTCCTTCTTTTTAATACCCCTCGCCTTAATTTTACGGCTCAACTTCATCCAACGTGGATACCGCCCCCTAACCCATCGCTGGCCTTTTACGATAGGGAAGAAATATTATTATTTAAATTTTCAAATTTTTATTGTTTTTTTTTTAGCCAGGCCCAGGGTAACTTTCGCGGCGGCACCGACGGGGAGGAGTAAATAGCGACGCGCCCCGGTTGCATTTTGCGTGCATCCGGTCGGTAAATGAACTTGATGCCGTTCTCATTATTCCGCTTTCTTTCCGCTGCCCCCCCTCCGCCCCCTCCCTCTCCAACGTAGATCCCAGCTGCCCAACAAATGCTGAATTTCCCGGAGAAAAACAAGGAGAAGCCGACGGATCTGCAGAATTTCGGCCTTCGGACGGATGTCTACTCCAAGAAAACCTTAGCCAAGGCAAGGCATTGTGTCCTTCCTTCTTTCCTTCCTTCCTTCTCCTAGCCCTTGTGATGTACCCTAGTTGGGTCACGAGACGTCTGCAAGGAAACCACCCAGCTCAGAGTCTTTCCTTCCTTCTTCCCTCCCTTCCTTCTTTCCTTCCTCCTCCTTCCAGCCCTGATGATCTTCCCTAGTTGGGTCATGAAACATCTTCAAGGAAACCACCCAGCTCAGAGTCCTTCCTTCCTTCCTTCCTTCCTTCCTTCCTTCCTTCCTTCCTTCCTTCCTTCCTTCCTTCTTTCCTCCTCCTCCTAGCCCTGATGACGTTCCCTAGTTGGGTCATGAAACGTCTGCAAGGAAACCACCCAGCTCAGAGTCCGTCCTTCCTTCCTCCTTCTTCTAACCCTGGTGATGTTCCCTAGTTGGGTCACGAGACGACTGCAAGTGAACCACCCAGCTCAGAGTCCTTCCTTCCTTCCTTCCTTCCTTCCTTCCTTCCTTCCTTCCTTCCTTCCTTCCTCCTCCTAGCTCTGATGACGTTCCCTAGTTGGGTCATGAAACGTCTGCAAGGAAACCACCCAGCTCAGAGTCCTTCCTTCTTTCCTCCCTCCCTTCCTTCCTTCCTTCCTTCCTTCCTTCCTTCCTTCCTTCCTTCCTTCCTCCTCCTAGCTCTGATGACGTTCCCTAGTTGGGTCACGAGACGACTGCAAGTGAACCACCCAGCTCAGAGTCCTTCCTTCCTTCCTTCCTTCCTTCCTTCCTTCCTTCCTTCCTTCCTTCCTTCCTTCCTTCCTTCCTTCCTTCCTTCCTTCCTCCTCCTAGCTCTGATGACGTTCCCTAGTTGGGTCATGAAACGTCTGCAAGGAAACCACCCAGCTCAGAGTCCTTCCTTCTTTCCTCCCTTCCTCCGAGACCTTTCTAGACCACGGGCAGCTTTTCAGAGCTTGCCTCTTCGCATCCCAGAATTACACACACACACACACCCACCCACACACACACACACACACACACACACACACACACCCCAGCCAGCAGCCAGAAGTCCAGGCCTTGGGAAGCTGCGGAGGAGGATTTGCTGTCTGAAGGGGCTAAGCGTCTAAAATGGCTCCCTTTTCCAATATGGGGACGCTTACCGCCCGGGAACTTGGGAAATCCCCTCGGATAGATGGGTTGAAAGAGGGAGAAAGAAGAGGTGGGTGGTTTGGTCCAAGGATGGATGGATGGATGGATAGCTTAGGTAGGTAGACGGATAGATTAGATGATAGATAGATAGATAGATAGATAGATAGATAGATAGATAGATAGATAGATAGATAGATAGGTAGGTAGGTAGGTAGGTAGGTAGGTAGATAGATAGATAGATAGATAGATAGATAGATAGATAGATAGATAGATAGATAGATAGATAGATAGAATATGATAGAGAACATGATAGAGACAGAACATGATAGATAGATGATAGAGACAGATGATATATAGACAGAATTAGATATAGATTAGAGTATGATAGATGATAGATAAATAGATGATAAGATACATAGATACAGTTAGACAAAGACAGATATAGATATAGACAGAGGATATGATAGATTAGAGAGATACTTAGACAATAAGATAGATGATAGATATAGAATATGATTGATAGAGAATATGATAGAGACAATCAGAATGATAGATAGATAGATAGACAGACAGACAGACAGACAGACAGAGACAGGATAGATAGACAGACAGACTGGATAGATGATAGATAGGTGCGTGGATGGGTGGATGGACGGATTGATAGACAGATGACAGATAAATCGATCGCCTCTCCTAACCAGTCCCCCCCCCCATTTCCCTCTTTCGCACCAGTTCAACCAGTAAACCTGTTTTTTCTCTCCCAGAGCAAAAGCGCCAGCGCTGGCCGAGAGTGGACCGAACAAGAGACTCTCCTTCTGCTCGAGGTAATTTGTGTGTGTCTGTGTGTGTGTGTGTGTGTCTGCTCGAGGTAATTTGTGTGTGTGTGTGTGTGTGTGTGTCTGCTCGAGGTAATTTGTGTGTGTGTGTGTGTGTGCTCGAGGTAATTTTGTGTGTGTCTGCTCGAAGTGTGTGTGTGTGTGTCTGCTCAAGGTAATTGTGTGTGTGTCTGCTCGAGGTAATGTGTGTGTGTGTGTGTGTGTGTCTGCTCGAGGTAATTTGTGTGTGTGTCTGCTCGAGGTAATTTGTGTGTGTCGAGGTAATTTTGTGTGTGTGCTCGAAGTAATTTGTGTGTGTGTGTCTGCTCGAGGTAATTGTGTGTGTGTGTGTGTGTGCTCGAAGTGTGTGTGTGCGTCTGTTCGAGGCAATTTTTGTGTGTCTGCTCGAGGTAATGGTGTGTGTGTCTGCTCGAGGTAATTTTTCTGTGTGTCTGCTCGAGGTAATGTGTGTGTGTGTCTGTGTGTCTGCTTGAGGTAATTTTGTGTGTGTGTCTGCTCAAAGTAATGTGTGTCTGCTCAAGGTAATTTGTGTGTGTGTGTGTGTGTGTCTGCTCGAGGTAATTTGTGTGTGTGTGTGTGTGTGCTCGAGGTAATTTTGTGTGTGTCTGCTCGAAGTGTGTGTGTGTGTGTGTCTGCTCAAGGTAATTTTGTGTGTGTCTGCTCAAGGTAATTGTGTGTGTGTGTCTGCTCGAAGTGTGTGTGTGCGTCTGCTCGAGGTAATTTTTGCGTGTCTGTTCGAGGTAATGGTGTGTGTGTCTGCTCGAGGTAATTTGTGTGTGTGTCTGCTCGAGGTAATTTGTGTGTGTCGAGGTAATTTTGTGTGTGTGCTCGAAGTAATTTGTGTGTGTGTGTCTGCTCGAGGTAATTTGTGTGTGTCTCTGTGTGTGTGTGTGTCTGCTCGAGGTAATTTGTGTGTGTGTGTGTGTGTGTGTGTGTGTCTGCTCGAGGTAATTTGTGTGTGTGTGTGTGTGTGTGTGTGCTCGAGGTAATTTTGTGTGTGTCTGCTCGAAGTGTGTGTGTGTGTGTCTGCTCAAGGTAATTTTGTGTGTGTCTGCTCAAAGTAATTTGTGTGTGTCTGCTCGAAGTGTGTGTGTGCGTCTGCTCGAGGTAATTTTTGCGTGTCTGTTCGAGGTAATGGTGTGTGTGTCTGCTCGAGGTAATTTGTGTGTGTGTCTGCTCGAGGTAATTTGTGTGTGTCGAGGTAATTTTGTGTGTGTGCTCGAAGTAATTTGTGTGTGTGTGTCTGCTCGAGGTAATTGTGTGTGTGTGTGTGTGTGTGTGTGCTCGAAGTGTGTGTGTGCGTCTGTTCGAGGCAATTTTTGTGTGTCTGCTCGAGGTAATGGTGTGTGTGTCTGCTCGAGGTAATTTTTCTGTGTGTCTGCTCGAGGTAATGTGTGTGTGTGTCTGTGTGTCTGCTTGAGGTAATTTTGTGTGTGTGTCTGCTCAAAGTAATGTGTGTCTGCTCAAGGTAATTTGTGTGTGTGTGTGTGTGTATTAACGTCAAACAAGCATTTGGGGGGGCAAGAAGAAGAACTAGGACTACAGGCAGTCCTCGACTTAACGACCATTCGTTTAGCGACCGTTCCCAGTTACAAAAGGACCCTTTTTTTTCACCTCCACCCTTAACATCCCGTCCAAATTCAGACATTTTTTTTTTAGCCGCCGACTCGCGTTTACGACGGGTTCGCCGCGTCCCCCGGGGGGAATCACGCCGTCCCCTTTCGGGGAGCGCCGGGCCGCCTGCGCCTAACTGAGCAGCCGCGGCGTTTCGCTTCAACAACCGCGGCGAGGACGGTCGTAAAACGGGTCGCCGGCCCAACGTCTCCCTCAGCCACGGGAAATCCCGGGGCTCAGCCGTGTCCGTCAGTTGAGGGCCAGCGTGGCTAAACGGCGCGGTCAATCCCCCTTCAGTCCTCTGGGCCAGCCTCTCGAGTCCGCTTCGGCGCGGTTGCGAGTCGTGTCGCAACTCGGTTGCGACGAATTTGGCGGCAGCCTTTCTTTCGCGTTGGCCTCGAGCTGAGTTCTCCGTCGTCTCGTCTTTTCCTTTTTTTTTTCCTTTCCCCCCCTCCGTTCTCCATTCTTTTAAGCCACCATCCGGAGTCTGACCACGAATCGTGGTTTGTCAGGCGGGCGGAGGACGCCGAGAAGGAAGGAAAGCCTCCTTCCGGGTCAAGGAGAAAGCGGCAGGGTGCACACAACAATCGACGGACTTGAGAGGTTTTGAGTCGTTTCCCCAGCAAATGGAAACTGCGCACGGGGCCGGATCTCATGGTTTCGGCGGCGGTCGGTGGGGAGGGGTGACGGCAGGGGAACCGGGTTTGCTGCAGTCCCGAACGGAAGAACGCGGCTTGCATGTGAGATCAGAGGCAGCCGCGCCTGAGCGGACTCTTTCGGCTCGTGGCGAATCCGGCCCAGATTGGAGCTTTGGGAAGGAAGAAGGGAAAGGGAGGGAGAGAGGAAGGAAGAAGGGAAAGGGAAGGAGGAAGAAGGGAAAGGGAGGGAGAGAGGAAGGAAGAAGGGAAAAGGAAGGAGGGAGGAAGAAGGGAAAGGGAGGGAGAGGAAGGAAGAAGGGAAAGGGAGGAAGAAGGGAGAGGGAGGGAGGAAGGGAAAGAGGAAGAGAGGAAGGAAAGGGAGGAAGAGGAAGGAAGAAGGGAAAGGGAGGAAGAAGAGAGGGAGGGAGGAAGGGAAAGAGGAAGAGGAAGGAAGAAAGGAAAGGGAGGAAGAAGGGAGAGGGAGGGAGGAAGGGAAAGAGGAAGAGAGGAAGGAAGAAAGGAAAGGGAGGAAGAGGAAGGAAGAAGGGAAAGGGAGGAAGAAGAGAGGGAGGGAGGAAGGGAAAGAGGAAGAGGAAGGAAGAAAGGAAAGGGAGGAAGAAGGGAGAGGGAGGGAGGAAGGGAAAGAGGAAGAGAGGAAGGAAGAAAGGAAAGGGAGAAAGAGGAAGGAAGAAGGGAAAGGGAGGGAGGAAGGGAGAGGAAGAGAGGAAGAAAGGAAAGGAAGAGGAAGGAAGAAGGGACAGGGAGGAAGAAGGGAGAGGGAGGGAGGAAGGGAAAGAGGAAGAGAGGAAGGAAGAAAGGAAAGGGACGAAGAGGAAGTAAGGGAAAGGAAGAAGGGAGAGGGAGGGAGGAAGGAAGAAAGGAAAGGGAGGAAGAGGAAGGAAGAAGGGAAAGGGAGGAGGAAGGGAGAGGGAGGGAGGAAGGGAAAGAGGAAGAGAGGAAGGAAGAAAGGAAAGGGACAAAGAGGAAGTAAGAAGGGAAAGGGAGGAAGAAGGGAGAGGGAGGGAGGAAGGAAGAAAGGAAAGGGAGGAAGAGGAAGGAAGAAGGGAAGGAAGGCAGGAAAAGGGAGGGAGGGAAGGAAAAGGGAGGGAGAGAAAAGGGAAGAAGGCAGGAAAGGCAGGCAGAAGGGAAGGCGTAGAAGGAAAGAAAAAGAAGGGAGGCGGGAAAACGGGAGGGTGGGGGAGAGAAGGGAAGGGAGGGAGGAAAAGAGGGAGGGAGAGGGAGGAAGGCAGGAAGGAAAGGCAGGGAGGGAGAAGGGAAGGTGGGGAGACCTAGAGGGAAGGAGGAGAAGAGGAAGAAGGGAGGGGGAGGAAGGGAGGGAAGGAAGAAGGGAGGGGAGGCAGGGGAAGGAAGGGAAAAGAAGGAAGGGAGAAACTGAACTTTGGGGGACCCCATGGAGACAGGCCTCCTGTTGCCGGGGCAACAGCAGAGAAGGCCTTCCCGATTGGCTCTTTCCCAAATGCTGCTGTTGGCTGTTCCCTCCTCCTCCTCTTCCTCCCTCCTCATTATTCTTATTCCTCCTCTCCTCCTCCTCCATTTTCTCCTCCATCTCTTCTTCCTCCTCATTATTATTGTTATTTCTCTTCCTCCTCCTCCTCCTCCTCCATTTTCTCCTCCATCTCTTCTTCCTCCTCCTCATTATTATTATTTCTCTTCTCCTCCTCCTCCTCCATTTTCTCCTCCATCTCTTCTTCCTCCTCATGATTATTATTTCTCTTCCTCCTCCTCCTCCTCCTCCATTTTCTCCTCCATCTCTTCCTCCTCCTCATTATTATTTCTCTTCTCTTCCTCCTCCTCCATTTTCTCCTCCATCTCTTCTTCCTCCTCCCTTCTTTTCCTCCTCCTCCATCTCTTCTTCCTCCTCCTCCCTCATTA
>CM044371.1:1844622-1852122 GCA_024294585.1 Vipera latastei
AGTTATCTCGAGGAAAGGGCCCGAGCGGGAGGCGAGTGCGAATCCGCCTGCCCCCCCCGCCCCCACCCCCCCCCGACCTGCCTTGGCCAAGCGGACGGCTTCGTTCAGCTTCTCCAGGGCGCTCTGGAAATAGGCCACCTGCGGGAGGAGAGCAGAGGCGGACGCTTACGCAAACCGGGTTTGTTGGGAAGAACCGAGGTTTGGAGGAGGAGGAATAAGGGCGGGGTGGTGGTTTCTTTGTTCCCGGGGGCTGCTGGGAAATTTTTTTTTTAAAAAAAAAAAGTGGGGGGGTCAACCGTTGAAGAATAATTTCCCAACAGGCCGGAAGAACAACAACAACAACAACAACAACAACAACAACAAAAATTACGGGTTCAAGTCCTCCCGGTTTACGACGGCAGCCGAGAAAACAGGCGCCGAGAAGGGCGGTTTGGGCAAATCGGTGGTGGGAGGGGGGAAGGAGCGCCCCGGCGGATGGTTGAGGATTGTAAACCCTGGTTTACGTCCAAGCCAGAGGGAACCAGGTTTCCCTGCCTCCCCTCCCCCCAACACACACACGCACACACACACACGCACACACACACACACAAACACACACACACACACACACCCCGGGGTCTTGGGAGGGGTGCTGCCAACTTACCCTCTCCCCGTACTTCTGCTGCTCCTCTGCCTGTTTTCCCATGTGCAACTGTGGGGAGAGAGGGAGGGAGGAAGGGAGAGAGGGATGAAAGAAGGGAGGGAGGAAGGAAAGAAAGAACGAAAGAGGGAGGGAAGGAGAAAGGGAGGGAGGGAGGGGAGAGGAATGAAAGAATGGAGGAAGAAAAGAAAGAACAAAAGAGGGAGGGAGGGAAGGAGAAAGGGAGGGAGGGGAGAGGAAGGAAAGAATGGAGGGAGGAAGGAAAGAAAGAACGAAAGAAGGAGGGAAGAAGAAAGGGAGGGAGGGAAAGAAGGGAGAGAGGGATGAAAGAATGGAGGAAGACAAGAAAGAACGAAAGAGGGAGGGAAGAAGAAAGGGATGAGAGGGAGGGAAGAGAAAACGGGATGAAAGAATGGAGGAAGAAAAGAAAGAATGAAAGAGGGAGAGAAGAAAAGGAGGGAGGGGAGAGAGGAATGAAAGAACGGAGGGAAGAAGAAAAGGAAGAACGAAAGAGGGAGGGAAGAAGGGAGGGAGGGAGATGAGGGAAGGGAGGGAGGAATGAAAGAATGGAGGAAGAAAACAAAGAACGAAAAGAGGGAGGGAGAGAAGAAGGAAGGGAGGGAGGGAGGAAAGAAGAAAGGAAGGA
Source organism: Vipera latastei (assembly GCA_024294585.1). Lineage (NCBI taxonomy): Eukaryota > Metazoa > Chordata > Lepidosauria > Squamata > Viperidae > Vipera > Vipera latastei. The sequence continues at coordinate 1,845,909 of CM044371.1, forward strand.
GGAAGACAAGACAGAACGAAAGAGGGAGGGAAGAAGAAAGGGAGGGAGGGAAAGAAGGGAGAGAGGGAGGAAAGAATGGAGGAAGAAAAGAAAGAATGAAAGACGGAGGGAAAGAAGAAGGAAGGGAGGGAGGGAGGAAAGAATGGAGGAAGAAAAGAAAGAACGAAAGAGGGAGGGAAGGGAGGGAGGGAGGGGAGAGAGGGATGAAAGAATGGAGGCAGGAAGGGAGGGAGGGAGGGAGGGAGACAAGAACGAAGGGAAGAGGGGAAGGAGGGAGGGAGGAAGGAAGGAAGATTAATGGAAGGCTCCAACTTCTGCTCGCCACAATTCAGCTCCTCACGCAGCTCAGGCTGGGAGCTGCTAGTCCTCAGTGTTCTCCGGAAAAAAACAGCGCACTCACGTGGGCCACGGCCGCGAAATAATAGATCTTCATCTGCACCAGTTTCTTCCAGTCCTTCTGGATCTTGCCCAGCAGGGAGGCCGTATCCGAGTTCTCCAGAGCCCGGCAGGCCTCTTTGTAGTAATCCACCACCTGGGGAAGAGAGTTCAAATCCCACCTCGGGCATGAAAGCCGGCTGGGTGAGTTTGGGCCAATCGCCAGGCGACGGGAAGTTCTAGTCCCGCCTTAGCTATGAAAACCAGCCTGGGTGACTTTGGGCCAATCGCCAGGAGACGGAGAGTTCGAGTCCCCGCCTTAGGGATGAAAGCCGGCTAGGTGACTTTGGGCCAATCCCCAGGCGACAATGAGTTCTAGTTCTGCCTTAGGCATGAAAGCCACAGTTGGGTAATTTTGGACCAATCACCAGGAGACGGGGAGTTCTAGTCCCACCTTAGCTATGAAAACCGACTGGGTGACTTTGAGCCAATCGCCAGGCGACGGGGAGTTCTAGTCCCGCCTTAGCTATGAAAACCAGCCTGGGTGACTTTGGGCCAATCGCCAGGAGACGGTGAGTTCTAGTCCCGCCTTAGGCATGAAACGCAGCTGGGTGACTTTGAGCCAATCGCCAGGCGACGGGGAGTTCTAGTCCCACCTTAGTTATGAAAACCGGCTGGGTGACTTTGACCCAATCGCCAGGCGACGGGGAGTTCTAGTCCCGCCTTAGCTATGAAAACCAGCCTGGGTGACTTTGGGCCAATCGCCAGGAGACGGTGAGTTCTAGTCCCGCCTTAGGCATGAAACGCAGCTGGGTGACTTTGAGCCAATCGCCAGGCGACGGTGAGTTCTAGTCCCACCTTAGCCATGAAAGCCAGCTGGGTGACTTTGAGCCAATTGCCAGGCAACGGGGAGTTCTAGTCCCGCCTTAGCCATGAAAGCCAGCTGGGTGACTTTGAGCCAATCGCCAGGCGACGGGGAGTTCTAGTCCTGCCTTAGTTATGAAAGCCAGCTGGGTGACTTTGGGCCAATCGCCAGGAGACGGTGAGTTCTAGTCCCGCCTTAGCCATGAAAGCCAACTGGGTGACTTTGGGCCAATCGCCAGGCGACGGGGAGTTCTAGTCCCGCCTTAGCCATGAAAGCCAGCTGGGTGACTTTGAGCCAATCGCCAGGCGACGGGGAGTTCTAGTCCCGCCTTAGCCATGAAAGCCAGCTGGGTGACTTTGGGCCAATCGCCAGGCGACGGGGAGTTCTAGTCCCGCCTTAGTTATGAAAACCGGCTGGGTGACTTTGACCCAATCGCCAGGCGACGGGGAGTTCTAGTCCCGCCTTAGCCATGAAAGCCAGCTGGGTGACTTTGGGCCAATCGCCAGGCGACGGGGAGTTCTTAGTCCCCGCCTTAGCCATGAAAGCTAGCTGGGTGACTTTGAGCCAATCGCCAGGCGACAGGGAGTTCTAGTCCTGCCTTAGTTATGAAAGCCAGCTGGGTGACTTTGAGCCAATCGCCAGGAGACGGGGAGTTCTAGTCCCGCCTTAGTTATGAAAACCGGCTGGGTGACTTTGAGCCAATCGCCAGGAGATGGGGAGTTCTAGTCCCGCCTTAGTTATGAAAACCAGCTGGGTGACTTTGGGCCAATCACCGGGCGACATTGAGTTATAGTTCCGCCTTAGTTATGAAAGCCGGCTGGGTGACTTTGAGCCAATCGCCAGGAGACGGGGAGTTCTAGTCCCGCCTTAGTTATGAAAACCAGCTGGGTGACTTTGAGCCAATCGCCAGGAGACAGAGAGTTCTAGTCCCGCCTTAGCTATGAAAACCGGCTGGGTGACTTTGGGCCAATCACCGGGCGACATTGAGTTATAGTTCCGCCTTAGTTATAAAAGCCGGCTGGGTGACTTTGAGCCAATCGCCAGGAGACGGGGAGTTCTAGTCCCGCCTTAGTTATGAAAACCGGCTGTGTGACTTTGAGCCAATCGCCAGGAGATGGTGAGTTCTAGTCCGTGAGTTCTAGTCCCGCCTTAGGCATGAAAGCCTGTTAGATGAGTTTGGGCCAATCGCCAGGAGACGGTGAGTTCTAGTCCCGCTTTAGTTATGAAAACCGGCTGGGTGACTTTGGGCCAATCACCGGGCGACATTGAGTTATAGTTCCGCCTTAGTTATGAAAGCCGGCTGGGTGACTTTGAGCCAATCGCCAGGAGACGGTGAGTTCTAGTCCTGCCTTAGTTATGAAAACCGGCTGGGTGACTTTGAGCCAATCGCCAGGAGACGGGGAGTTCTAGTCCCGCCTTAGGCATGAAAGCCAGCTGGGTGACTCTGGGCCTGTAAATCTCTTAAGTCCAACCCGCCTCACAGGGTTGTTGGGATGAAAGTAAGAGGAAACCCGGAGTAATTAGGGATGTTTGCTGCCTTGAGTAATTTATCCATAATACTAAAATCAGGAGATAAATCAAAGAAACGCAATTAAATTTTGCCCGGGGGAGTCTCTGTTCCTCCTTAGAAGGAGAAGAGTTGGAAGGGACCTCGGAGGCCATCTAGTCCAACCCCCGGCTCAAGCAGAATCACAGAGTTGGAAGGGACTTTGGAGGGGGTGGTGTCTTGTAATCCACCCCCCCCCTCTTCAAGCAGGAGACCCTTGGATAATTATAGAGTAACGGAGGTGGAAAGGCACCTTGGAGGTCATCTAGTCCAGCCTCCTCCTCAAGCACTCCGTCACTGGAGGTTTTTAAGGAGAGACGAGACAGTCCCCTGTCTGAGATGGGATAGGCTCTCCTGCTCGAGCGGGGGGCTGGACTAGAAGACCTCCAAGGTCCCTTCCAGCTTCTATTCTATTCTATTCTATTCTATTCTATTCTATTCTATTCCATTCTATTCCATTCTATTCTATTCTTCATTCCTATATTCTATTCTATTCTATTCTATTCTATTCTATTCTATTCTATTCTATTCTATTCTATTCTATTCTATTCTATTCTATTCTTTATTCTATTCTATTCTATTCTATTCTATTCTATTCTATTCTATTCTATTCTATTCTATTCTATTCTATTCTATTCTATTCCATTCTATTCTATTCTATTCTTCATTCCTATATTCTATTCTATTCTATTCTATCCCATTCCATTCCATATTTTCTATTCTATTCTATTCTATTCTGTTCTGTTCTGTTCCGTTCCATTCCATTCCATATTTTCTATTCTATTCTATTCTATTCTATTCTATTCTATTCTATTCTATTCTATTCTATTCTATTCTATTCTATTCTATTCTATTCTATTCTAATCTAATTCTATTCCTTTCATATTTCTATTCTATTCTATTTCTTTCCTCTTCCAGTCTTCTATTCTTTATTTTCTTCTATTATTAATTCTATTCTATTCTAAATTCTCTATTTTATTCTCCTCTTCCTCTCTATTGTTTATTCTCTTCTATTATCTATTCTATTCTATTCCTTTCATATTTCTATTCTATTTATTTATTTATTTATTTGATTTGATTTGTATACCGCCCTTCTCCCTAAGGACTATTCTATTCTATTCTATTCTATTCTATTCTATTCTATTCTATTCTATTCTATTCTATTCTATTCTATTCTATTTTGTTGTGTGGTCTATTTTATTCCATTATTATTATTATTATTATTATTATTATTATTATTATTATTATTATTATTATTATTATTATTATTATTCTAATCTATTCTATGATTCTCTTCTATTCTACTCTACTTACTCTATTATTCTGTTCTATTATTATTATTCTATTCTATTCTATTCTAATTCTATTCATTCCTTTCATATTTCTATTCTATTCTATTCTATTCTATTCTATTCTATTCTATTCTATTCTATTCTATTCTATTCTATTCTAATTCTATTCCATTCCTTTCATATTTCTATTCTATTCTATTCTATTCTATTCTATTCTATTCTATTCTATTCTATTCTATTCTGTTCTGTTCTGTTCTGTTCTATTCTATTCAATTCTATTCGATTGTTGGAAGGGACCTCGGAGGTCATCCAGTCCAACCCCCTGCTCCAGCAGGAGACCCTGACCGAATGACAGAGTAACATGAGTCGGAAGGGACCTCGGAGGTCATCCAGTCCGGCCCCCTGCTCCAGCAGGAGACCCTGACCGAATGACAGTATAGCACGAGTCGGAAGGGACCTCGGAGGTCATCCAGTCCGGCCCCCCTGCTCCAGCAGGAGACCCTGACCGAATGACAGTATAGCACGAGTCGGAAGGGACCTCGGAGGTCATCCAGTCCGGCCCCCTGCTCCAGCAGGAGACCCTGACCGAACCGCCAAACGCGAGAGAACTGGAAGGGGACCCTGGAGGTCATCTAGTCCAACCCCCCCAGAATCGTAGAATGACACAAGAGTTGGAAGGGACCTCGGAGGTCATCCAGTCCGGCCCCTGCTCCAGCAGGAGACCCCTGACCGAACCGTCCGAACGTGAGAGAACTGGAAGGCGACCCTGGAGGTCATCTAGTCCAACCCCCCCCCAGAATCGTAGAATGACACAAGAGTTGGAAGGGACCTCGGAGGTCATCCAGTCCGGCCCCCTGCTCCAGCAGGAGACCCTGACCGAATGAGAGTGTAGCACGAGTCAGAAGGGACCTCGGAGGTCATCCAGTCCAGCCCCCTGCTCTAGCAGGAGACCCCTGACCGAACCGCCAAACGCGAGAGAGCGGGAAGGGGACCCTGGAGGTCATCTAGTCCAACCCACCCACCCCGCCCGGCGGGACACTCTTTTGACCCTTTCAGACAACCGGTTGTCCCTGTCTCTCAAAGAAAGAAAGAAAGAAAGAAAGAAAGGAAGGAAGGAAGGAAGAGGAAGGAAGGAAGGAAGGAAGGAAGAAAGAAAGAAAGAAAGAAAGAAAGAAGAAAGAAAGAAAGAAAGAAAGAAAGAAAGAAAGAAAGAAAGAAAGAGAAGAAAGAAAGAAAGAAAGAAAGAAAGAAAGACTCCCAGGGTTGGAGCATCCCACAACTTCTCCCCAGAGACGCACCCTGGGCGCTGATCCGGGCCACCAGGAAGCTTTTCCGATTATCCAGCATGGATTTCTCCAGGAGACACTCCTGAGCTTGGCCCTGGATGGGAAAACGAAGACAGACTACGTTGGTGTTGGGCTGTGTGTGTGTGTGTGTGTGTGTGTGTGTTTGTGTGTGTGTGTGTGTGTGTGACCTGAACTCAGGGAAGACCCCAAGGGGATGGGGATTCCCTGGCCTGATCACTTTGGCCCCCACCCCCCCGAAAAAGAAGGATCACGGAAGCTAAGAATTGGTCCTGGGATCTGGGATTGTCGGGAGGCTTTCGAAAGTGTGAGTTGCGACGGAATTTGTGCGAACGGCCTTTGCGGGGGTGTGGGAAGAAGGAAAGAACAGCCCAGAAAGGAGAAAGTAAAGAAGGATCCATCCTAATGGATCCACTGGAGAAGAGGAGAGGGCTGATCGCTGAACGGAGGGAGAATCCGAGAAGGACACCCATCCTCTTGGATCGATGAGAGAAAGAGGAAGGGGATCCCTCGGCACTTAACAGAGGGAGAATGCGAGGAGGATGGATCCTGTGGGATCCTCCGTGGGCTTTCTGGGGTGTGTGTGGGGGGGAAGGGTTCGGTTTCTGAACTTCGTGGGCGCGTGTGCATGCGTGTGTGTGAGAGAGAGAGAGGTAGAAAGAGACGGAAAGAGGGAGATGAGAGAGAGAAAGAGAAAGAGGGAGAGAGACAGAGAGAAGAGAAAGAGGGAGATGAGAGAAAGAGAAAGACAGGGAGAAAGAGAAGAAGAGAGAGAGAAAGAAAAACATGGAGATGAGAGAGAAAGAGAGAGACAGAGAAAGAGAGAAAGAGA
>CM044371.1:1857122-1862122 GCA_024294585.1 Vipera latastei
TCCTAGCACTGATGACGTTCCCTAGTTGGGTCACGAGACGTCTGGTAGGAAACCCCCCAGCTCAGAGTCCTTCCTTCCTTCCTTCCTTCCTTCCTTCCTTCCTTCCTTCCTTCCTTCCTTCCTTCTTTCCTTCCTTCTAGCCCTGATGACGTTCCCTAGTTGGGTCCTGAGACGTTTGGAAGGAAACCACCCAGCTCAGAGTCCTTCCTTCCTTCCTTCCTTCCTTCCTTCCTTCCTTCCTTCCTTCCTTCCTTCCTTCCTTCCTTCCTTCCTTCCTTCCTTCCTTCCTTCCTTCCTTCTCCTTCTAGCACTGATGATGTTCCCTAGTTGGGTCCTGAAATGTCTGGAAGGAAACCACCCAGCTCAGAGAGCACCAGGGATCCCACAGTCCAATCTTTCTTTCTCTTTCTTTCTTTCTTTCTTTCTTTCTTTCTTTCTTTCTTTCTTTCTTTCTTTCTTTCTTTCTTTCCTTTCCTTTCTTTCTTTCTTTCTTTCTTTCTTTCTTTCTTTCTTTCTTTCTTTCTTTCTTTCTTTCTTTCTTTCTTTCTTTCTTCTTTCTTCCTTCCTTCCTTCCTTCCTTCCTCCTCCTCCTCCTCCTAGCACTGATGAGGTTCCCAAGTTGGGTCACGAAACCTCTGCAAGGAAACCCCCCAGCTCAGAGAGCACAAGGGACCCCGCAATCCTTCCTTTCTTTCTTTCTTTCTTTCTTTCTTTCTTTCTTTCTTTCTTTCTTTCTTCTTTCTTTCTTTCTTTCTTTCTCTCTTTCTTTCTTTCTTTCTTTCTTTCTTTCTTTCTTTCTTTCTTTCCTTTCTTTCCTTTCTTTCCTCTTTCTTTCTTTCTTTCTTTCTTTCTTTCTTTCTTTCTTTCTTTCTTTCTTTCTTTCTTCTTTCCTTCCTTCCTTCCTTCCTTCCTTCCTCCTCCTCCTCCTCCTAGCACTGATGAGGTTCCCAAGTTGGGTCACGAAACCTCTGCAAGGAAACCCCCCAGCTCAGAGAGCACAAGGGACCCCACAGTCCAATCTTTCTTTCTTTCTTTCTTTCTTTCTCTCTTTCTCTCTCTTTTTCTTTCTTTCTCTCTTTCTCTCTTTCTCTCTTTCTTTCTTTCTTTCTTTTTCTTCCTTCCCTTCCCCTTCCTTCCTTCCTTCCTTCCTTCCTTCCTTCCTTCCTTCCTTCCTTCCTTCCTCTGATGACATTCCCTAGTTGGGTCACGAGACGTCTGGAAGGAAACCACCCAGCTCAGAGTCCTTCCTTCCTTCCTTCCTTCCTTCCTTCCTTCCTTCCTTCCTTCCTTCCTTCCTTCCTTCCTTCCTTCCTTCCTTCCTTCCTTCCTTCTCGCCCTGATGACGTTCCCTAGTTGGGTCACGAGACGTCTGCAAGGAAACCACCCAGCTCAGAGTCCGTCCTTCCTTCCTTCCTTCCTTCCTTCCTTCCTTCCTTCCTTCCTTCCTTCCTTCTCGCCCTGATGACGTTCCCTAGTTGGGTCACGAGACGTCTGCAAGGAAACCACCCAGCTCAGAGAGCATCAAGGAGCCCACAGTCCAATCTATCTCTTCCTTCCTTCCTTCCTTCCTTCCTTCCTTCCTTCCTTCCTTCCTTCCTTCCTTCCTTCCTTCTCCTTCTAGCCCTGATGATGTTCCCTAGTTGGGTCACGAGACGTCTGCAAGGAAACCACCCAGCTCAGAGAGCCCCAGGGACCCCACCGTCCTTTTCTTCCTCCTCCTCCTCCTCCTCCTCCTCCTCCTGCTCTTCCTCCTCCCCCCCTTACCAGGTGATGGGGACGGCCGCCTCTTGTTCGGGCCCCCCATGGGGATACGGCTTTGGAGGTAGTGGAGCTGGCCGAGGTACTTCCGCAAAATGCTGCATCCTTCGAAGTCCCTGGGGACGTTCACGGCGTTCTGCCCAGAAGGAAAGCAGAAATAATAAAATAAACTAATAAAATAAAATAAAATAAAATAATATAATAAAATAAAATAAACTAATAAAATAAACTAATAAAATAAACTAATAAAATAAAATAAAATGATAAAATAAGAAAATAACATAAAATAAAAATAAATAACATAAAATGAAAATAAATAAAATAAATAAAATGAAATAAAATAAAATAAAAATAAATAATATAATATAAAATAAAAATAAATAAAATAAACTAATAAAATAAAGTAAAATAAAATAAATAAAAATAAAATAAAATAATAAAATAATAAAATAACAAAATAAAAATAAATAACATAAAATAAAAATAAATAAATAAAATAAAATAAAAATAAACAAAATAACATAAAATAAAATAAAATAAAAATAAATAAAATAAAAAAATAAAATAAAATAAAATAAAATAATAAAATAAATAATAAAATAAAAAAATAAAAAAATAAAAAAATAAAATAAAATAATAAAATAAATAATAAAATAAAATAAAATAAAATAACAAAATAAAATAAAATAAAATAAAATAAATAACATTTACATCCTCACTTGAGGAGAAGCTCCTGCTAAGCCTGGAGGAAGAGATTTTTTAAAAAATATTTATATTATTTTTTATGCAAAGACCCAGACGTCGCCGGAACGGGCGCGACGTCGTGGCGGGTGACGGGGGGCGTGTATGCGGAGCGGCGTCGGGAAAAACGGGAGGCGAGAGATCCGGGGTTTTTTTTTTTCCTTCCTCTTGGGCATGTCCGGAGTAACAGGCTGCCGCGCCCTCGGGCGGAAATGGGTTCCTCACCTGTCTGAGCTGCTCCAGTTTCTTCAGCTCCTCGTTGTAATCCTCCGGGTTCTCTCCGTAGTTCTTCAGCACAAACTGGCCAGGAGAAAAGGAGGAGAACCATAAGCGTCACGATAATAGGAACAACAACAACAAGAAGAAGAATTATAATAATAATCATAGAAAATGATCGGAAGGAGGAGTAAGAGGAGGAAGAAGGAGAGGAACAGGAAGAGGAGGAGGAAGAAGAGGAGGAGAAAGAAGAGAAGGAGCAAAAGGAGGAGGAAGAAGAGTGGAGTAGAAAGAAGAGGAGGAAGAGGAGAAGGACGAAGAAGAACAGGAGCAAGAGGAGGAGGAGAAGGAACAGAGGGATAAGGAAGGAGAGGAGGAAGAAGAGAAGGAGGAAGAAGCGGAGAAGGGGTGGAAGAAAAGGAGGAGGAAGATGAGGAAGGAGAAGAACGAGGACAAAAGAGGAAGAAGAGGAGGAGGAAGAGAAGAGGGATTAGGAAGAAGAGGAAGAGAAGAAGAAGAGGAAGAAGAGGAGGAGGAGGAAGAATAACAGGAGGAAGAGAAGAAGGAAGAGAGGGAAGAGGAAGAAGAGGAAAGGAGGAAGAAGAGAAGGAAGAAGTGGAAGAGAAGGAGGAAGAGAAGAAGAGGGTGGAAGAAAAGGAGGAGGAAGATGAGGAGGAAGAGAAGAAGAACGAGGACAAAGAGGAGGAAGAAGAGGAGGAGGAAGAGAAGAAAAATTAGAAGGGGGAAGAGGAAGAGAAGAAGGAAGAAGAGGAAGAAGAGGAGGAAGAGAAGAGGAGGAAGAGAAGGAGGAAGAAGAAGAGGAGGAAAAGGAGGAAGAGAAGGAGGGAGGAGGAGGAAGAAGAGAAGAGGAGGAAGAAGAAGAGAAGGAAGAAGAGGAAGGAAAATAAGAGGAAGAGGAAGAGGAAGAAGAGGAAGAGAAGGAGGAAGAAGCAGAGGAAGAAGAGGAAGGAAAATAAAAGGAAGAGGAAGAGGAAGAAGAGGAAGAGAAGGAGGAAGAAGAAGAGGAAGAAGAGGAGGAAGAGGAGGAAGAGGAAGAGAAGGAAGAAGGAAGAAGAGAAGGAAGAGGAGAAGAGGAGGAAGAGGAAGAAAAGGAAGAAAAGGAAGGAGGGAGGAGGAGGAAGAAGAGGAGAAGAGGAGGAAGAAGAAGAAAAGAAGGAAGAGAAAGGAACAAAGAAGAAGAGGAAGAGGAGGAAGAGGAGGAAGAAGCAGAGGAAGAGGAGGAGGAAGAGAAGGAAGAAGAGGAGGAAGAAGAGGAAAAGAAGGAAAAAGAAGAGGAGGAGGAAGAGAAGGAGAAGGAAAAAGGAAAAAAAGGAGAAGAACGAAGAAAAGGTGGAGAAGGAGAAGGAGGAGGAGGTGGCGGTTAAGGCCACACTTGGACCGACTGTAACTTGAGGCCGGAATTTACAGCCGTTTTCAGTCACGGCAGTCGTTAAACGGGTCAGCGTGGGGAACCCGGGTCTGATTCGTACGACTTTTATCGGGCCCGTTCTTAAGCGAACCCCATGGCCGTCATTAAAATGGGGGAACCAAACTCAGCAAACCTCTCTCTCAGCCACAGGAACGTCGGGCTCCGCTTGGGGTCGTGAAGCTGAGGACCACCCGTGTATTTTATTACCCACCCCCCCACCCCAAAAAAAGGGAGGAATCCAACTTAGCTCCCTTCTGCCCGGCTTTCTTGGCTAATCAGAAAGAAACCATGAAACCCGAGTGACCGGCTTCTCCCGCCTTTTCAAACCCCACCCCCCCATCCTCATCCCCCCAAAGGAAACCAGAATTTTCGGAAATTCAGGAGAGAAAGAAAGAAAAAGGAAGGTTTGCCAAAGGGGGAAACCGTTCGAGCGTAAAAGTAAAAACGGCTACGGAATTTCGGCGCTCTGCTCTCTGACGCCCTCCCGCATTTTGATACGATCGTTCCCGAAAACGCCCGTCAAAACGCTTCCGGCTTGGGAAAAATTTCCTCTCCCTGGCGTGCAGACAGACGGTCCTCGACGTACGACCAGGTCCCGATTTTCCACCGCTAGGCCAGGCCGTGGTTGAGTGAAGGGTTTTTTTTCCCCTCCCTTTTCGCGACCTTCCTCCCTATAGTTACGTGAAACCCCCCCCCCTCTGGTTGTGAAATTTTAAGCTCAGCCAATCCCTGCAGTTAGTTGTTAAGTGAGCCACACGGTCGTGAAGCAAAGCTGGCTCGTCGGAAGGTCATAAAAAAGGGGATCGCATGGCTCGTAACCGTGGGGCAGACAGACAGATGATGGATGGAGAGATAT
>CM044371.1:1867122-1879622 GCA_024294585.1 Vipera latastei
GTATATACTTGAGTATAAGCCGAATTTTTCAGCCCACTTTTTGGGCTGAAAAATTCCACTTCGGCTTATACTCCAGTCAACAAAAAAAAACTTACCGAGGACTTGTGCGCGGCCGAGGCTTTGGTGCTTCCGGGATCGCGCGCACCTCTCCCAAGCCACCGCCGTCCGGAGACCTGCCGAAGTTTGGGGAGGTTTGGGGAGGTGCGCGCGCACCTCCCCAAACCTCCCCAAACGTCGCCGGGTCTCCGTTCCTCTGCGCCCTGCCTGCCTGCTTCTTTCCGCTGCGGAAAGAAGCAGGCAGGCAGGGCGCGGAGGAACGGACACCTGCCGACGTTTGGGGAGGTTTGGGGAGGTGCGCGCGCACCTCCCCAAACCTCCCCAAACGTCAGCAGGTCTCCGGACGGCGGCGGCTTGGGAGAGGTGCGCGCGATCCTGGAAGCACCGAAGCAAGTCCTCGGTAAGCTCCGGGCGGTCACTTTCTTCGCGTCTCCTGAGGGAAGGGGGGGGCGACTGGAGCGGGCGTGTTTCCTCACCTGCTGGGCGCCGCGATTTGCCCGGGGAACGCGCGGGCCCCGAATGGCAGCGTGGAGCGAGGAAGCGGACAGCCAGGGCTTCCCCGAGAGCCGCGGCCACACAGGGTATTCCTGTGTATTCAGGCTTGCAAAATGGCGGATCGAGCCTCTGCTGGCGGCAGAGGCTTGCAGAACGGCGGATCGGCTTATACTCGAGTCAACAACTTTTTCCAGTTTTGGGGGGTGAAATTGGGGGTCTCGGCTTATACTCGAGTCGGCTTATACTCAAGTATATACGGTAATTAGATATAGAGATATAGAGATGATATAATTAGATATAGAGCTGATATAATTAGAGAGATGATATAACTATAGAGATATAGAGATGATATAATTAGAGATATAGAGATGATATAATTAGATATAGATGATATAATTAGATATAGAGATATAGATGATATAATTAGATATAGAGATGATATAATTAGATATAGAGATATAGAGATGATATAACTAGATATAGAGATATAGAGATGATATAATTAGATATAGAGATATAGAGATGATATAATTAGATATAGAGATGATATAATTAGATATAGAGATATAGATGATATAATTAGAGATAGAGATGATATAATATAGATATAGAGATGATATAATTAGATATAGATATAGAGATGATATAATTAGATATAGAGATGATATAATTAGATATAGATGATATAATTAGATATAGAGATAGAGATGATATAATTAGATATAGAGATATAGAGATGATATAATTAGATATAGAGATGATATAATTAGAGATAGAGATATAGAGATGATATAATTAGAGATAGAGATATAAAAAGGTAAAGGTAAAGGTTCCCCCGCACATGCGTGCTAGTCGTTTCCGACTCTAGGGGCCGGTGCTCATCTCCGTTTCAAAGCCGAAGAGCCAGCGCTTGTCCGAGGACGTCTCCGTGGTCATGTGGCCGGCATGACTAGACGCCAAAGGCGCACGGAACGCCGTTACCTTCCCACCATAGTGGTCCCTATTTTTCTACTTGCATTTTTACGTGCTTTCGAACTGCTAGGTTGGCAGAAGCTGGGACGAGTAACAGGCGCTCACTCTGCTACGCGGCACTCGGGATTCGACCCGCCAAACTGCCGACCTTCTGATCGACAAGCTCAGTGTCCTAACCCACTGAGCCACCGCGTCCCTTGATAGAGATATAGAGATGATATAATTAGAGATATAGAGATGATATAATTAGAGATATAGAGATGATATAATTAGATATAGAGATATAGAGATGATATAATTAGATATAGAGATATAGAGATGATATAGATAGACAGAGAGAGAGATGGACAGATAGATGATGGATGGATGCATGGAAGAACGGATGGATGCACATACATCTTTTTTATCTGTTGAGGGTTTTCTCAACATTGATTGACAGTTAACTATCAAAGCTCTCTCCCTCACAATCACAATCCCGACAATTAAATTTCTCACATCATCAAAATAACGTTCGGCACAAGACGAAAAACGAAAATCAAAAAGATCTCTTCCTCCCCTCAAACTAAAAATGCGTTTTTCTCCCCCAGTTTTTCGTAAACTCGATTCCCTTCGCCGCTTCCTAATTAAGGTAACCCAGGTTATATTTTAACCACGGTCCAGCAGAAGCTGAAGTCTTGGTGGAAAGTTTTTTTTTTGTTTTCTCACTTAACGACCGTCGCAGCCTTCCCCGCCAATTCGGACCCTCGGCAAGGGTTTTTGGCGTGTTTTACGACGCTCGCGGCGTCCCTCTCTTGCCGCTTTCCGACGAGCAAAAGTCAAGGGTGGGTGGGTGGAAGAGTCGGATTCCCTGAACGACCCCCCGCGAGTGACTTCAGAACGGCGGCGACTCGCTTAAGGACGGCGGGAGGGAAGGTCGTCAAAGGAAGGCCAAAGTCACTCAAAGGTCTGCGAATCGTCCATGGGGGGGGATTCCAGCACCACCGCCCCCCCATCAGCCTCTGAAACCAGAAAGGAGTCCGTCCCAAGACCAGCGGCACCCGTCCCAGCCAGGCTGTGGCTTATGGGTCCCTTTGGGCCTACCAGGAAAAGTGGGAGGAGGGAGGGAAGGAGGGGAGTCTGAGAATCCAGGGGGATTCCGGCCCCTCCCACCCCCCCTCCCCACAATCTCCCCCTCAAACCAGACAGGTCTCCAACCCCAGCTGCCCTCTCCGACCAGGCTGTGCCTTATGGGTCCTCTTCCCTTGGGGCGTCCCAGGAAAAGGGGGTGTGTGTCTGTGTGCAATCCAGGGAGATTCCACCTCCCCCCTCCCCGAAACCAGGTGAGCCTCCAAGGCCAGCTGCACCCTCCCCGCCGCCACCACCCGGGCTGTGGCTGATGGGTCCTCTTCAGAGGAAAAAGGCCGGGATGCGGGGGGGGGTGTAGTCCCCTGCCTTCATTCCAAAGTGGGGGGGATTCCAGCCTTCCCCCCAACCCCCCTTCAAATTAGGCAGGCCTCCAGCTGCACCCCCCCTTCCACCCCAGCTGTGGCTTATGGGTCCTCTTCCCGGGGGGGTGCGTAGTCCCATGCCTTCATTCGGGAGGGGGGGAATTCCAGCCTCCACCCCCACCCCACAATCTCCCCTTAAAACCAGGCAGGCCTCCAAGGCCAGCTGCACACACACACCCCTCCACCACCCGGGCTGTGGCTGATGGGTCCTCTTCCGAGGAAAAAGGACCAGGATGGGGGGAGTGTAGTCCCGTGCCTTCATTTGGGGGGGGGGATTCCAGCCTTCCCCTCAACCCCCCGTCAATCTCCCCCTCAAATTAGGCAGGCCTCCAAGTCCAGCTGCACCTCCCCTCCCCCACCCGGGCTGTGGCTGATGGGTCCTCTTCCCAGCCAAAAAGGGCCGGGATGGGGGATGTAGTCCTGTGCCTCCATTCCAGGGGGCATTCCAGCCTCCCTCCAACCCCAAAATCTCCCCCTCAAATGAAGCAGGCCTCCAAGTCCAGCTGCACCCCCGCCCTCCAGGCTGTGGCTGATGGGTCCTCTTCCCAGGGGTGTGTATAGTCCCATGCCTTCATTCCAGGGGGGATTCCAGCCTCCCCCCCAACCCCCCAACCTCCCCTTAAAACCAGTCAGGCCTCCCAAGTCCAGCTGCACCCCCACCCACCCAGGCTGTGGCTGATGGGTCCTCTTCCCAGCCAAAAAAGTCGGGATGGGGGTTGTAGTCCCATGCCTTCATTCCAGGGGGGATTCCAGTCTGCTCCCCAACCCCACAATCTCCTCCTCAAATGAAGCAAACCTCCAGGTCCAGCTGCACACACCCCCTCCACCCAGGCTGTGGCTGATGGGTCCTCTTCCCAGGGGTGTCTATAGTCCCGTGCCTTCATTCCAGGAGGGATTCCAGCCCACCCCACAATTTCCCCTTAAAACCAGGCAGGCCTCCAACTCCAGCTACACCACCCCACTACCCAGGCTGTGGCTGATGGGTCCTCTTCCCAGCCAAAAAGGTCGGGATGGGGGTTGTAGTCCTGTGCCTCCATTCCAGGGGGGTGGGATTCGAGCCTTCCCCCCAACCCCATAATCTCCTCCTCAAATGAAGCAAGCCTCCAAGTCCAGCTGCACCCCCGCCTCCACCCCGGGCTGTGGCTGATGGGTCCTCTTCCCAGCCAAAAAGGTTGGGATGGGGGTTGTAGTCCTGTGCCTTCATTCCAGGGGGGGTGGGATTTGAGCCTTCCCCCCAACCCCACAATCTCCTCCTCAAATGAAGCAAGCCTCCAAGTCCAGCTGCACCCCCCTCCACCCCGGGCTGTGGCTGATGGGTCCTCTTCCCAGGGGTGTCTATAGTCCCATGCCTTCATTCCAGGAGGGATTCCAGCCCACCCCACAATTTCCCCTTAAAACCAGGCAGGCCTCCAACTCCAGCTACACCCCACCCCACTACCCAGGCTGTGGCTGATGGGTCCTCTTCCCAGCCAAAAAAGTCGGGATGGGGGTTGTAGTCCCATGCCTTCATTCCAGGGGGGGATTCCAGCCTGCCCCCCAACCCCCCAATCTCCTCCTCAAATGAAGCAAGCCTCCAGGTCCAGCTGCACACACCCCCTCCACCCAGGCTGTGGCTGATGGGTCCTCTTCCCAGCCAAAAAGGTCGGGATGGGGGTTGTAGTCCCGTGCCTTCATTCCAAGGGGTGGGGGGGAGAGATTCCAGCCTCGGCCCCCCCAGAACCCCCCAAATCTCCCCTTAAAACCAGACCTCCCCCCTTTCCCCATGAAAGAGCCCCCCTCCCCCTCTCCCCGTCGCCCGCGGGCGCCCGGTTGGGGAAGCTCCGGGCGCCCGCCCCGCCCCTCCCCATCCCGCCCGGCTTCACCTTCTTGACGGCCGGGTGGAAGGCGAACTCGGCGGCCTCCTTGAGGTCCAGCCAGATCATGGGCATGCGGGGCACGGCCTCCATCCCGCCCGCCCGCCCGCCCGACAGGCCGGCCGACTAGGCCCGAGGCGGCTACGGCGACGGCGGTGGTGACGGCGGCGCTAGGCCTCTCGCCTCTCGCCTCTCGATGCTCTCTCCGGAAAGAGCCGAGCGGCGGCCGAGGCGGCCCGAAAGGCGGAGGCACGCCCTCTCGCTCTCTTTTGCCGCGAGGCCTGCCGGGAACGGTAGTTCCTTCCTCCTCCTCCTCCTTCTCCTCCCGCTCTGCCCGGGGAAGTTGGTAGCGGGGTGGAATGGCGCAGGCGCAGTAGCGCGGGTGGGGGGGGGGTTTGGGCCTTCTGAGGGAAGGGAAGGAAGAGGGGAAGGGAAAAAGAAAGAAAGGGAGGAGAGGAAGAAGGAAGGCGAGAGGGAAGGCGGGGAGGACAGGAAAAGAGGAGGGGAGGAAACGTCCCAAAGCAAAAAACAAAAAAAAAGAAGAAGGGAAGGGGGGAAAAAGGAGGAAAGAGGAAGGGAGGAAGAAGGGAAGGGCAAAAGAAAAGAAGGGAGGAAAGAGGGAAGGAGGGAACGACAGGAAAAGAGGAGGGAAGGAAACGTCCCAAAGCAAAAAAAAATGAAGGGAATGGAAGGGGGGGAAAGGAGGAAAGAGGAAGAGAGCAAGAAGGGAAGGGCAAAAGGTGGAGGGGAGAGGAGGGAGGAAGGAAAGAGGGAGAGAAGCAAAGGAGGGAAGGGAGGAGAAGGAAAAAAGGGAAAGAAGAAGGGAAGAGAAGAAGGAAAAGAAAGGAAATAGAAGGGAAGGAAGAAAGAAGGGAAGGAGAGGAGAGGAAAAGAAAAGAGGGAGGAAGGAAGGAAAGAGGGAGAGAAGGGAGAGGAGAAGGAAAAAAGGGAAAGAAGAAGGGAAGAGAAGAGAAGGAAAAGAAAGGAAATAGAAGGGAAGGAAGAAAGAAAGGGGAGGAGAGGAAAAGAAAAGAGAGAGGGAGGAAGGAAGGAAAGAGGGAAAGAAGCAAAGAAAGGAAGGGAGAAGAGAAAGGGAAGGAAAAGAAGAGAAGAAAAGAGAAGAAGGGAAGGGAGGAAGGAAGGAAGGAAAGAGGGAGGGAGGAAACGACAGGAAAAGAGGAGGGAAGGAAACGTCCCAAAGCAAAAAAAGAAGGGAAGGGAAGGGGGAAAAAGGAAAGAGGAAGGGAAGGAAAAAAAGGGAAGGGAGAGAAGGAAGGAAAGAGGGAGAGAAGCAAAGAAGGGAAGGGAGACGAGAAAGGAAAAGAAAAGAGGGAAGGAAACAAAACGAGAAGAAGGGAAGGGAGGGAGGAAACGAGAGGAAAAGAGAAGGGAAGGAAACGTGACAAAGCAAAAAAAGAAGGGAAGGGGGAAAAAAGGAAGGAGGAAGGGAACAAGAAGGGAAGGGAAGGAAAAAGGGGAGGGGAGAGAAGGGGGGAGGGAGGAAAGAGGGAGGGAAGGGAGAGGAGGAGAAGGAAAAAAGGAAAGGAAAAGAAGGGAAGAGAAGAGAAGGAAAAGAGGAAATAGAAGGGAAGGGGAAAAAGGAAAAGGAAGGAAAGGAGAGGAAAAGAAAAAAGGGAGGGAGAGAAGCCAAGAAGGGAAGGGAGAGAAGTAAAAAAAGGGAAGGAAAGAAGGAAAAGGGGGAGGAGTAGGAGAGAAGCACGCTTTGAGAGGGTTGGACTTCAATTCCCAGAATCCCCTAGTCAGCCATTTCAGCAACGCTTCGGACTGACACCATCGCTGTCAAAGAGCGACTTCGAACAGTCCTCGCACTTAACGACCAATGGGCTCATCGCCACGGTCACATGACCGAAACCCCGGGGCATTTGGCAACTGGCCGGGGCTGATGACGGTTTCAGGGTCACGGGTTTGCCCGTTGGCCACCTCTTCCCCGCGGCAAAAAGCGAGGGGAGAAGCCCAGACTCGCCTAACGTCTGCCCGCTTCGCTTAACGACTTTCTTTTTTTTTTAAAAAAAAAAAAAGGTTTTTATGAATTTTTTTTGAACGTACGCCTTAACCCTTTCGGTAAACGGCGCCTTTGGTCCGGCTCAGGGTTTAAAAAACAAAGCAGTCGCAATTAATTTCCATGATTCCACGGTCCGCGGAATAGCTTCCCTTGACCGCCTCTTCTTGCGACGATGCTCGCTCTTTTGGCCAACCTGGAAAAAAATTCACCCGGTTCTTATTTCAAGAAATGGACAATGACACCTAAGCAATTTTTCTCCCTTTTGCTTGCTGCAAATCATGACCACGCCAATATGAAGCTCATTTGCTAACTGATCATCTTGGTGGCCTCCGTCCTAAATCCTTTTTTTTCCCCGTTTTTATTACAGTTTGTTTTTCCCCCACCACATTCAAAACGTCCTTAATGGGTTAAGATTTTCTCAAAATTAGTTACGTAAGCACGTAAGTCTTTGGCCTCCTACAAGCCATCACATTTTTATATTGCTCATGTCTTAAAGAAAAATGCCTGAAATGGTATGGGGTTTCCTGCCTGAGCAGGGGGTTGGACTAGATGACCTCCGGGGTCCCTTCCATCATCATCATAATTATCATTATTATATTATTATTCTGGTGGTTGTTAGGAGAAAGACAAAACAGAGAAAACATTTCTTTTACGTGAACCATCCCAGCATTTTTATATTTCTTATATGTTAAAGAAAAATGCCTGAAATGGTATGGGGTTTCCTGCCTGAGCAGGGGGTTGGACTAGATGACCTCCGGGGTCCCTTCCATCATCATCATAATTATCATTAGTATATTATTATTCTGGTGGTTGTTAGGAAAAAGACAAAACAGAGAAAACGTTTCTTTTACGTGAACCATCCCAACATGTTTATATTCCTTATATCTTAAGGAAAAATGCCTGAAATGGTATGGGGTTTCCTGCCTGAGCAGGGGGTTGGACTAGATGACCTCCGGGGTACCTTCCATCATCATCATAATTATCATCATTATATTATTATTCTGGTGGTTGTTAGGAAAAAGACAAAACAGAGAAAATGTTTCTTTTACGTGAACCATCCCAACATGTTTATATTTCTTATATCTTAAAGAAAAATGTCTGAAATGGTATGGGGTTTCCTGCCTGAGCAGGGGGTTGGACTAGATGACCTCCAAGGTCCCTTCCAACTTTTTATTATTATTTCAATTTTATGGGGAAAATGTCTAAACGAGAATGTCGAAAACGGGACATAGAGCGCAACCAAGAGGACTCACAAGAAATTCTACATCCATCATCATCATCATCATCATCATCATCATCATCATCATTATTATTAAAAAAGACAAAACAGAAAAAGTTTCTTTTATGTGAACCATACCAACATTTTTATATTTCTCATATCTTAAAGAAAAATGTCTGAAATGGTATAGGGTTTCCTGCCTGAGCAGGGGGTTGGACTAGATGACCTCCAAGGTCCCTTCCAACTTTTTATTATTATTATTTCAATTTTATGGGGGAAAACTAAACGAGAAGGTCGAAAACGGGACATAGAGCGCAACCAAGAGGACTCACAAGAGGGTTGGATTAGATGACCTCCAAGGTCCCTTCCAACTTTATTGTTGTTGTTGTTATTAGGAAAAAGACAAAACAGAGAAAACGTTTCTTTTATGTGAACCATCCCAACATTTTTATATTTCTTATATCTTAAAGAAAAATGTCTGAAATGGTATGGGGTTTCCTGCCTGAGCAGGGGGTTGGACTAGATGACCTCCAAGGTCCCTTCCAACTTTATTATTGTTGTTGTTGTTAGGAAAAAAAGACAAAACAGAAAACATTTCTTTTATGTAAACCATGCCAACTTTTTTTATCTTTCTCATATCTTAAAGAAAAATCTCTGAAAAGGTATAGGGTAGAGCGCAACCAAGAGGACTCACAAGAAAAGAAATTCTACATCCATCATCATCATCATCATCATTATTATTAAAAAAGACAAAACAGAAAAAGTTTCCTTTATGTAAACCATCCCAACATTTTTATATTTCTCATATCTTAAAGAAAAATCTCTGAAATGGTACAGGGTTTCCTGCCTGAGCAGGGGGTTGGACTAGATGACCTCCAAGGTCCCTTCCAACATTATTATTATTATTATTATTATTATTATTATTATTATTATTATTATTATTGTTGTTGTTGTTGTTGTTGTTGTTGTTGTTGTTGTTGAAGGTCCCTTCCAACATTATTATTATTATTATTGTTGTTGTTGTTGTTGTTGTTGTTGTTATTATTATTATTATTATTATTATTATTATTATTATTAAAGACAAAACAGAAAAAGTTTCCTTTATGTAAACCATCCCAACATTTTTATATTTCTCATATCTTAAAGAAAAATCTCTGAAAAGGTATAGGGTATCCTGCCTGAGCAGGGGGTTGGACTAGATGACCTCCAAGGTCCCTTCCAACTTTATTATTATTATTATTCTAAAACTTTTATTCATAAAACATGAAACTCGGTCAACTGAACACTCAAATTGACTGGCATTAATGGTTGACACGGGTTGCTGCCAGCATCCTAGGTATCAACCAGGTATCTCGGATTATTATTATTATTATTATTATTATTATTATTATTATTATTATTATTATTATTAAAGACAAAACAGAGAAAAAGTTTCTTTTATGTAAACCATCCCAACATTTTTATATTTCTCATATCTTAAAGAAAAATCTCTGAAAAGGTATGGGGTTTCCTGCCTGAGTAGGGGGTTGGACTAGATGACCTCCAAGGTCCCTTCCAACTTTATTATTATTATTATTATTATTATTATTATTATTATTATTATTATTATTATTATTATTATTAAACATGAAACTCGGTTAACTGAACACTCAAATTGACTGGCATTAATGGTTGGACACGGGTTGCTGCCGGCATCCTAGGTATCAACTAGGTCTCTCCTTAAAATGTAAGATGTTCCGAGTAGCGCAGGTTGGGATTTTTTTTGTAGCTTTGCTGGCGTTATTGCAGGAAGCTGCAATGTCTTGATGTGTTTTGTAAAGTTTTATTTATTTATTATTTATTTATTATTATTATTATTATTATTTAAATTTATATACCGCCCTATTCCCGTAGGACTATTATTATTATTATTATTATTATTATTATTATTATTATTATTATTATTATTATTATTATTATTATTATTATTACTACTACTACTTACTACTAGTATTATTATTACCAAAAAAAGACAAAACAGAGAACATTGCTTTTAGGTAAACCATCCTGACGTTTTTTTATATTTCTCATAGCTTAAAAGAAAAATGAGAGAGAGAGAGAGAGAGAGAGAGAGAGAGAGAGAGAGAAAAAACGGAGAAAACGTTTCTTTTCCGTAAACCGTCCCAACATTTTTTTTATATTTCTCGTCTCAAAAAAAAAAAAAGAACCAAACCCAAAAGAAAAAAAAAAGAAAGAAAGAAGAAAAGACTTGAAGGATTTGGTCCCTCCTTCAGCTAATCTTCATTTATACTCAATTTTTTTTCTATTTCTTTTTCTTTTTCTTTTATTTCTCAAACAAATCTTTTTAATTTTTCTGCTAGGGTTTCCTGCAGTGAGGGACGGCGGCCTTTAGGGGGCGCCGCAGGGCTTCTTTTTTGCTTTTCTTTGTTTTAACCCTATCGGTAAAAGAAGGAAGCGAAGCCACCATTCACAGGTCTCCGCCATTCACAGGTGTCTTTCTCTTGAAGGAGAAGGCCAAAGCAGCTTAATGGTGGGTCTCGAACCCGCCTCTGGAGGGTCTCAAACTTGGAAAGAGGAATCTCTTAAGGCCGGGCTTCCTCGGGTCAAAAACAGCCTGGGTTTGTTGTTCGTTGTGTGTGGTTGTGTAACCAAGGAGAACCGCAAGTGGTGGGTGCCTCCATCAGGACAGGTTATTCAAGAAAACATTGTCCTGGAAGGGTGGGGTGGGGTTAGGGTCTCTCTTGCTCAGGCAGGGGGTCAGACTGGATGACCTCCCAGGGTACCTTCCAACTCGGCCATTGTGTGATTCGTTAAGGAACTCCTTCTCGGGTAGCGGGGTCGGACTAGATGACCTCCAGTGTCTCTTCCAACTTGGCCATTGTGTGATTTGTTAAGGGCCTCCTGCTCGGACAGGGGGGGTCGGACTGGATGACCTCCAGGATCCCTTGCAACTCGGCCATTGTGTGATTTCTTAAGGGACTCCTGCTCAGGCAGGGGGTCAGACTGGATGACCTCCAGGGTCCCTTCCAACTCGGCCATTGTGTGATTTGTTAAGGGACTCCTTCTCGGGCAGCGGGGTCGGACTAGATGACCTCCAGGGTCCCTTCCAACTCGGCCATTGTGCGATTTGTTAAGGGCCTCCTGCTCGTACAGGGGGGTCGGACTGGATGACCTCCAGGATCCCTTCCAACTCGGCCATTGTGTGATTTGTTAAGGGCCTCCTGAGCGGGCAGGGGGTCGGACTAGATGACCTCTAGGGTCCCTTCCAACTCGGCCATTGTGTGATTTGTTAAGGGCCTCCTGCTCAGGCAAGGGGTCAGACTGGATGACCTCCAGGGTCCCTTCCAACTCGGCCATTGTGTGATTCGTTAAGGGCCTCCTGCTCAGGCAGGGGGTCAGACTGGATGACCTCCAGGGTCCCTTCCAACTCGGCCATTGTGTGATTCGTTAAGGGCCTCCTGCTCGGACAGGGGGGTCAGACTAGATGACCTCCAGGGTCCCTTCCAACTCGGCCATTGTGTGATTTCTTAAGGGCCTCCTGCTCAGGCAGGGGGTCAGACTGGATGACCTCCAGGGTCCCTTCCAACTCGGCCATTGTGTGATTTGTTAAGGGTCTCCTGCTCGGGCAGAGGGTTGGACTAGATGACCTCCAGGGTCCGTTCTGACTCTCTCATTCGATGATTCTGTAAGGGCCTCCCGCTTCAGCAGGGGGTTGGACTGGATGACCTCCAGGGTGCCTTCTCTAATTCTGTGATTCTGAGGAGGAGGGGGAGGAAGAGAGGGAGGGGAAGGGGAGGGGGGGAAGGAGGAAGAGGAGCAGAGGGAGGACGAAGAGAAAAGAGTCTCCTGCTTGAGTTGGGATGGACTAGATGACCTCCCAGGTCCCTTCCGTCCCTATTCATTCTCTGATTCTGCAAGGGCCTTGTGCTTGAACAGGGGGTTGGACTAGATGACCTCCCAGGCGCCTTCCAACTCTGCTATTCTGGGTTCTCTTGTGCATTTCCGTCTGTTTCGGGCTGGCTTTTCTCTTTGACGAAAATACGCCTTCAGCTTTCCTGGCAAGGTTACCTAGTTCAGAGAGGACCAAGGACCCCACTGTCCATCCATCCATCCTTCCTTCCTTCCTTCCTTCCTTCCTTCCTTCCTCTCCTTCCTTCCTTCCTTCCTTCCTTCCTTCCTTCCTTCCTTCCTTCTTTCCTTCCTTCTGCCTCCTCTTCCTCCTCGCACTGATGATGTTATCTAGTTGGGTGATGAAACATCTGGAAGGAAACCAGCCAGCTCAGAGAGCACCAGGGACCCCACAGTCCCTTCCTTCCTTCCTTCCTTCCTTCCTTCCTTCCTTCCTTCCTTCCTTCCTTCCAGCCCTGATGATGTTCCCTAGTTGGGTCACGAGA
>CM044371.1:1884622-1914622 GCA_024294585.1 Vipera latastei
TCACCAGGAGACGGAGAGTTCTAGTCCCGCCTTAGCTATGAAAGCCAGCTGGGTGACTTTGCGCCAATCGCCAGGAGACGGAGAGTTCTAGTCCCACCTTAGCTATGAAAGCCAGGTGGGTGACTTTGCGCCAATCGCCAGGAGACGGAGAGTTCTAGTCCCGCCTTAGGCAGGAAAGGCAGCTGGCAAAGTTTGATCCCGCCCCCTCCTTTCTCAGCGCAACCCACCTCGCAAGGTTGCTGTTCGGGGGAAAATAGGAGGAGAGAAGCGTGTTGGATATGTTTGAATGCCTTGAGATCTTCGCCCAAATAAGAAAGGATTAAAAATAAAATAAGAATAACAACAAGAAGAAAAGAATAACAACAAAACAATAACAATACAACAACAACAATCAGTAAGGAGGCCAGTGTCTAGTCCAGCCCCGTGCCCAAGCAGGAGACTCTTATCGGATAATGAAAGGAGAAAGTTGGAAGGGGGCTTCGAGGTCATCTAGTCCGACCCCCTGCTCAAGCAGGAGACCCTTACAAAATAGATTAACAGGGCGGGAAGGGACCTTGGAGGTCATCTAGTCCAACCCCCTGCTCAACCAGGAGACCCCTTCGGAATCATAGAATAACAGAGCCGGAAGAGGCCTTGGAGGTCATCTAGTCCAACCCCCTACTCAAGCAGGAGACCCCTTCAGAATCATAGAATAACAGAGCCAGAAGGGTCCTTGGCGGTCATCTAGTCCAACCCCTACTCAAGCAGGAGACCTGTTCAGAATCATGAAATAAGAGAGCTGGAAGGCACCTTGGAGGTCATCTAGTCCAACCCCCTGCTCAAGCAGGAGACCCCTTCAGAATCATAGAATAACAGAGCCGGAAGGGGCCTGGGAGGTCATCTAGTCCAACCCCCTGCTCAACCAGGAGACCCCTTCAGAATCATAGAATAACAGAGCCGGAAGGGGCCTTGGAGGTCATCTAGTCCAACCCCCTGCTCAACCAGGAGACCCCTTCAGAGTCATAGAATAACAGAGCCGGGAGGGGCCTTGGAGGTCATCTAGTCCAACCCCCTGCTCAAGCAGGAGACCCCTTCAGAATCATAGAATAACAGAGCCTGAAGGGGCCTTGGAGGTCATCTAGTCCAACCCCTTGCTCAACCAGGAGACCCCTTCAGAATCATAAAATAACAGAGCCTGAAGGGGCCTTGGAGGTCATCTAGTCCAACCCCCTGCTCAACCAGGAGACCCCTTCAGAATCATAGAATAACAGAGCTGGAAGGGGCCTTCGAGGTCATCTAGTCCAACCCCCTGCTCAAGCAGGAGACCCCTGTAGAATCATAGAATAACAGAGCTGGAAGGGACCTTGGAGGTCATCTAGTCCAACCCCTACTCAAGCAGGAGACCCCTTCAGAATCATGAAATAAGAGAGCTGGAAGGCACCTTGGAGGTCATCTAGTCCAACCCCCTGCTGAACCAGGAGACCCCTTCAGAATCATAAAATAACAGAGCCGGAAGGCGCCTTGGAGGTCATCTAGTCCAACCCCCTGGTCAAGCAGGAGACAGTCCATTATGAAATGTTCAGTTTTGGAGGGAGTGAGCCCCCAAATCCTCCTGTAGGGGATCAAAAACGGAGACCTCCCCCCACTTTCCTCCTTCTGCTCGAAAGTCTTCAGATATAGGGGAGGGGGGCGGTGAGAGATAGTAGGCTCAATTCTTCATCAGGTAGGAGGGGGGAGTAGCAGAAATAGTAAAATCCCCCCAGTCCTTCTATGATTCTGTCAGGGTCTCCTGCTCAGGCAGGGGGTGGGACTAGATGACCTCCGAGATCCCTTCCCACTCTGTTATTCTACGATTTCTGTAAGGGACTCCTGCCTGTGTAGGGGGTTGGACTAGAGGACCTCCGAGGTCCCTTTCAGCTCTGTTATTCTATGATTTCTGTAAGGGACTCCTGCCTGTGTAGGGGGTTGGACTAGAGGACCTCCACAGTCCCTTCCAGCTCTGTTATTCTATGATTCTGCAGGGGTCTGTTATTCTGTTATTAGGTAAGGGTCTCGTGCCTGAGTAAGGGGTTGGAGTAGATGACCTCCGAGGTCCCTTCCCGCCCTGTTATTCTATGATTCTGCAAGGGTCTCCTGTTTGAGCAGGGGGGGGGCGGGTTGGCCTGGATGACCTCCGGGGTCCCTTCCAACTCTGAGATTCTGCAAGGGTCTCCTGTTTGAGCAGGGGGGCGGGTTGGACTAGATGACCTCCAGGGTCCCTTCCGACTGTGATTGTTATTCCCAGGGCTGCCCAGACACCCCTCTCCCAACCGTGGAGGAGGGGGGGCGGGCATGGGAGGAAGGGGAGGGAAGAGAGGGAAGCCCCTTACCTCCCCCCACCCCCCTACCCAGAATCCCACGGGAATTTCCCCCCCCACTCCCTCCTCTCCTCTGCTGCCTTTGGGGGGGAGGGCAGAGGAGAGAGGGAACCCTTCCCCTCCCACACGCCCTCCCCCTCCGAATCCCACGCTGAGCATCCCTCCTCCAACGCCCGCCCCCCCCTTCCTGGCCAGGACCCCCTAATCAAAGCATCTTCCAGGGAAGAAGCAGGCGCGCGCGCGCACACACACACACACACACACACACACACACACAAGTCATATATACACAGTGTCTGTGTCTGTGTGTATGTGTGTGTGTGCATACACACAAATACATACAAACACACATATATAAAACATAAAGAGATTAGGGTGAGAGATACACACAGACACACACAAACACAGACACAGAGAGAGAGAGACACACACACATATACACACATGTACACACACACCCCTATATCTATACTATCTACCTATCCACATACATACACACACAAACGTACACAGACACACAGAGACACAGACACACAGACCCCTATATCTATACTATCTACCTACCTATCCACATACATACAAACACACACACATGTACACAGACACCCCCCCTATATCTATACTATCTACCTATCCACATACATACACACACACACACACATGTACACAGACACACACACCCCTATATCTATACTATCTACCTATCCACATACATACACACACACGTACAGACACACACACCCCTATATCTATACTATCTATCTACCTATCCACATACATACAAACACACACACATGTACACAGACACCCCCCCTATATCTATACTATCTACCTATCCACATACATACACACACACACACACATGTACACAGACACACACACCCCTATATCTATACTATCTACCTATCCACATACATACACACACACGTACAGACACACACACCCCTATATCTATACTATCTATCTACCTATCCACATACAGACACACAGACACACATGTACACAGACACACACACCCCTATATCTATACTATCTACCTATCCACATACATATACACACACGTACAGACACACACACCCCTATATCTATACTATCTATCTACCTATCCATACATACACACAGACACACATGTACACAGACACACACACCCCTAGTATCTATACTATTGCTAAGCACATTTGATTTGTGCTTAGATTGTAAGCCGCCCTGAGTCTTCGGAGAAGGGCGGGATATAAATGGAAGTAAAATAAAAAGGAAAAAAAATATCTATCTATCCACATACACACACACACATACACACATGTACACAGACACACAGACACAGACACCCCTATATCTATTCTATACTATCTATCTACCTATCCACATACACACACACACACACACCCTACATCTATACTATCTACCTATCCACATACACACACACAGAAACACACACACACACACACAAACACGCACGCACCCGGTCTCCCCCCCCCCTTGCAATTCCACGCGCGTTCCGGGCGCCCCCTCCTCCTCCTCCTCCTCCCCTCCCCTCTCCTCCCCTCCCCTCCGTTCGACGCCTCGCCCACCGCGCGGCTGCTGCGGCGCCGGTTTTGCGCATCTGCAGCCGGCTGGGAGCTGAGGCAAAAGAGCTGAGGTAAAAGAGCTGAGGCAAAGCAGCGGCGGCCGGCGCCTTTTTTTTTTCTCCTCACGGGTGGCGCCTGGAGCGAAGGGGACTGAGGAGATTTGCAGCTGAGGGGAAAGCCCAAGCGCGGAGCGGCTGAGCCGGCGAGCCGAGCTGGAAAAAGCAGCCGGAGCCGGCGTGGCCGAGGAAGGAGCACGTCCGTCTTCGGCGGACGGAGGGAGGGAGGATGCTCGGGGGCGCCCAGCGACGGAGCAGGTGGAGCTTAAGCCCGGAGTAGCGCTTGGGTTCTCTCTGGCCGGTCGTCGGGATCCGGAGCTGTCCAGCTGGTTTCCCACGCTGCTGCTGCCAGGTTAGCAGGAGCTATGGCATCTCGCCCCCCTCGACGGTCAGGCCGGGGACCCCGGATTTGGCGCTCCCGAGGCTGAGAGGGTCCCCTGCTCGCCATGCGGGGCCGGGCTGAGCTGGCGCTCCGACGGGCGGGGTGCTGAGCAGAGGTCGCTTCCCGACGAGGGTGGTTTCGGGGTGCTTCCCGCTGCCTGCGCCAACGTCACCGAGAGGCTCGAAGCGGGAGGCACCCCCGTTGTCTCCTCCGTCATGGGTACCGTGCTGTCCCTCTCTCCCGGCGTCGGGGGCAAATCCAGCCTGCCCGAGGAAGGGTCCGCCAGCTCGCTGGCCCACTACCCTGGTGGGCCGGCCAGCACGAAGGGCAGCGGGCAGAAGGCGGACAAGACCCTCAAGAGACCCTCCATGTTCATCCCGGCCCTGACCTGGAAGAGGCTGGTGGCCTCCACCAAGAAGCGGGGTTCCCGTGCCAAAGGGGCGGCCCTGCCCGGCAAGAACTTCCCGCCGGGCAAGGAGGTGGTGGCCCACCTCAACCACGAGAACATCCAGAAGTCGCTCTCCTGCGCCAACCTAGCCGGCTACGAGGAGGGCGGGCAGCCCTTGGCGCCACTGACTACCAAGGGCCTCGCCGCCACCACCACCACCATCAGAGGCCCGGCTGGCGCCTTGCTGAAGCCCGGCGGGCTGGTGGGCAGCTCCTCGTCCCCCCGGCGCGTGATCGTTCAGGCGTCTACCAGCGAGCTGCTGAAATGCCTGGGCGAGTTTCTTTGCCGGCGCTGTTACCGCCTCAAGCACCTCTCGCCCACCGAGCCGATCCTGTGGCTTCGCAGTGTGGACCGCTCGCTGCTGCTCCAAGGCTGGCAGGACCAGGCCTTCGTCACGCCCGCCAATGTGGTTTTTGTCTACCTGCTGTGCCGGGAGGTGATCGACGGGGATCTGGTGGGCAACGAGCACGACCTGCAGGCCTCCCTACTCACCTGCCTCTACCTGTCCTACTCCTACATGGGCAACGAGATCTCCTACCCTTTGAAGCCCTTCCTGGTGGAGACCAACAAGGACGGCTTCTGGAACCGTTGCCTCCACATCATCCACGCCATGAGCGGCAAGATGCTGCGGATCAACGCCGACCCGCACTACTTCACCAGGTCTTCGCCGACCTCAAAAACGAAGGCAACGCGGCGGCTCCCGAGGACTTTGCCCGCATCCTGGACCGGTGACTGCCGAGTCTCCCCATCTTCAGATTTTTTTTTTTTGAGGGGGGAAGGGCAAGGGGGGGAGCTCCCGGGAAATCTGTTTGGAATGACGCTATTGCGGCGCACCGAGAGTCCGTACAGGGCGACAACTGTCTATAAGTCGCGCGGATTTGTTAGGACACCGGTGCGATGAATGTCACGTTCCCAAAAACCTTGAGTTAAAGGGGAGGGGGACGAGAACACTGAACGGGTGTGTTTGTGTGTACGTGTGTGTGTGTGTATGTGTTGTCTTCTGAAAAGCCCTTAATACGGGTCCTCTACGCCGTACGCCGTACACCGTACAGGACATTTGTCAGGCGGATTCTACCTGCTTCTCTGCCCTGCCTCCTCACGGCCGTTCAGCCGATCGCCGCAGTCCTTCGGGTAGTGAGACGGTCGTTAAGTGGGAAACAGGCTTCCCCCGCTGACTTTGCTTGCCGGGAAGTCGCCAAAAAAACGGGGGACACCCCCTTCCCGTCATCAATGAGAAGCCAGTTGCCAAGCCGTCTGCGACCGTGGGGATGCCGCAGCGGTGTGAAAAACGGTCGTAAGGGCTGTTGTAAGTTTGGAACGGTTACTAAATGAACCGTCGTAAGTCGAGGACTGTGTGCTTTTTTAAAAAAAAAAAATAGTGGGGTTTTCCCCCCACCCCCTCATTTGTTCTCTCCAGGCAAGCGAACAAACCGAGGAGGAATCTTTGGCAGGCAAAAATATTCATCTAGAGCCTGAATCCGGCGCCAAGGCCATCAAGTTCCCGGATCCTTTGATTTCTGTTTCAAAATGGAGTTTTTTAAAAATGTGAATCGGAAGAGAGCTGGAAGGGATCTTGGAGGTCTTCTAGTCTAGCCCAACCTCTGCTCAGGCTGGAGACCTCCTCCTCCTCCTCCTCCTCCTCCTCCTCTTCCTCTTCCTCGTCCTCCTCCTCCAAATAACAGAGTTGGAAGGGACCTTGGAGGTCATCTAGTTCTAGTCCAACCCTCTGTTCAGGAAGGGAAAACCCTATACCATTTCAGACCAAATGGCTGTCCAATCTCTTCTTCAAAACCTCCAAGGATGGAGCCACCCGCAACGTCCAGTAGCAAGCTGTTCCACGGGTGAATTGTCCTCACCATTCGGACGTTCCTCCTTAAATCCAGGTTGCTTTTCTCTTTGGTCAGTTTCCATCTGTTGCTTCTTTTCCTGCCTTCAGGACCTTTGGGGAATAGCCTTCCTTCCCTTCCTTCCTTCCTTCCTTCCTTCCTTCCTTCCTTCCTTCCTCCCTCCCTCCCTCCCTCCCTCCCTCCCTCCCTTTTATATATATAAAAAGATCTGAATATACAGTATATATTTAATTTCCAGGTTGCTTCTCTCCTTGATGAATTTCTATCTGTTGTTTCTTGTCCTGCCTTCAGGGGCTTTGGAGAATAGATTTCCTTTCTTCCTTCCTTCCTTCCTTCCTTCCTTCCTTCCTTCCTTCCTTCCTTCCTTCCTTCCTTCCTTCCTTCTCACTTTCCTCCCTCCCTCCCATCCATCCTCCCCATTTTCCTTCCTTCCTTCCATCCTCCCTCCCCTCCCTCCCTCCCTTCTATGTCCACCGTCTCCTGCCTCCTTCATTCTTTCATGCCTTATTTCTCCTTCCTTCCTTCCTTCCTCCCTCCCTCCCTCCCTCCCTCCCTCCCTCTTCCTCCCTTCCTTCCCAGTCTTTCCTCCCTCCCTCCCATCCATCCCCATATTCCTTCCTTCCTCCCTTCCTCCCTCCCACCCTCCCTCTTTTATATATAGTATATATAGGTATATTCAGACCTTTTTTAATATATGTATGTAAATATGTTTGTGTGTGTATATGTATATATCTAAAAATAAACCTATATCTGTCTATCTATGAAGATAGAAAGAGAGAGAGAGAGAGAGATACAGAGAAAGAGAAGATAGATAGATAGATATTGATAGATAGATAGATAGATATAGATATATACACACACATTTGCACACACATATACTGTATATACATGTACACACACATATTCAGACCTTTTTTAATATATGTATGTAAATATGTGTGTGTATGTATATATGTATATATCTAAAAATATACCTATATTTGTCTATCTATGAAGATAGATAGATAGATAGATAGATAGATAGATAGATAGATAGATAGATAGATAAATACAGAGAGAGGGAGAGAGAGAGAGAGATACAGAGAAAGATAAGATAGATAGATAGATAGATAGATAGATAGATAGATAGATAGATAGATAGATAGATAAATACAGAGAGAGGGAGAGAGAGAGAGATACAGAGAAAGATAAGATAGATAGATAGATAGATAGATAGATAGATAGATAGATAGATAGATAGATAGATACAGAGAGAGGGAGAGAGAGAGAGAGATACAGAGAAAGAGAAGATAGATAGATAGATATTGATAGATAGATAGATAGATAGATAGATAGATAGATATAGATATATACACACACATTTGCACACACATATACTGTATATACATGTACACACACATATTCAGACCTTTTTTAATATATGTATGTAAATATGTGTGTGTATGTATATATGTATATATCTAAAAATATACCTATATTTGTCTATCTATGAAGATAGATAGATAGATAGATAGATAGATAGATAGATAGATAGATAGATAGATAAATACAGAGAGAGGGAGAGAGAGAGAGAGATACAGAGAAAGATAAGATAGATAGATAGATAGATAGATAGATAGATAGATAGATAGATAGATAGATAGATAGATAGATAAATACAGAGAGAGGGAGAGAGAGAGAGAGATACAGAGAAAGATAAGATAGATAGATAGATAGATAGATAGATAGATAGATAGATAGATAGATAGATAGATAGATAGATAGATAGATAGATACAGAGAGAGGGAGATACAGAGATAGATAGATAGATAGATAGATAGATAGATAGATAGATAGATAGATAGATAGATATAGATATATACACACACATTACATGTACACAGACACATATTCAGACCTTTTGAATATATGTGCGTAAATATATATGTGTGTGTGTGTATATATCTAAAAATATCTATAATTCTAGATAGAGAGAGAGAGAGAAAGAGAAAGAGAGAGATAGATATATACACACACATTTGCACACACATTCAGAACTTTTTTAATATATGTATGTAAATATATGTGTGTGTGTATATATGTATATATCTAAAAATATATATCTTTATGAATCAGAGAGAGAGAGAGAGAGAGAGAAATACAGAGAGAGAGAGAGAGAGAGAGATACACACACATTCACACACACACACACATATACATGTACACACACACAAACACACATATTCAAACTTTTATATATACCTTGATATATATACTCTGAGTCTGAGCGTGCAAAAGTGAGCGTGCAAATAGAGGCCAAATAGAAGGGGCCGGTTCTGGTCTTGTGTCAGATGTGCGGAGCTGAATTTCAAATGGATTTGAAAACAGGGAGGGGGCTGGGTCAAGAAACCTTTGTAGGAGGGGGAGGTTAGGTCAAAAAAGTCAAGATGGCGGCCTCAAGCTGGCCGCCGAAGGGCTTGGTGTCTTCCTGGCCGCCATTTTTCTCCTGGACGTACAACGGCTTTTCAGGCTAAGCCAGACCAATCCACTGGCGCGTTTCGCAGCCGTTTTACGACCTCGCTCGCCCCGGTTGTTAAACGAATCGCTGCAGTCGGGAAGTCAGACGCCCGGTTGTTAAGCGAATCGAGCTTGACTCTGCTGATCGGAAAGTGGCGGGAGAGGATCGGGGTACCCCAGGACACCGCGACCGTCGTAAATACGAGTCGGTCGCCAACCGTCCCGAATTTCGATCTGGTGGCCGCGGGGATGCTGCAACGGTTGTGTGAGAAACGGTCCTCGGTCCTTTTTTTTTTTTTTTCCCCCAGCGGCCTTGTAACTTCAAACGGTCACTAAGCACACCGTCGTAAGTCGAAGACTGCCTGGATTCCTGCGGATTCCTGCCCCCCTCCTCCTATACACACTAAAATGTTAGGTAGGATTGCAGGGAAGATAACTGTGCATGGATTGCTTACATACATACATACATACATACATACATACATATATATATATATACACATACGTACATACATATATACACGCAGTTTGGTCCTGGTTCTGGGTTCCGATCCTGCTGTGCCATTCTGCAAAAAAAAGGGGTTCAGGTCAGATTTGCAACCCAAATAATTGGCTCACAGCGGGGTCCTTTCAGATTTTCGGCGGGGGGTGGTGGACCCCAAGTCCCCCCCATTTCTCGTACCTGCTTTGTGTCGTCCTCTTTTTTCGTCACAGAATGGGACATTTTCCTGCCAAAGGCTGCCCAAAGCCTTCGGTGGGCTAAACCACATCGTGGGGGTCGAAGATGGGATGTTCCATTTGGAATCATGGTGGGGGGGGTGTGCTCTGTTTTTTTCACCAAGATGAACTAGGCTTATCTGAGTTTTTGAGCTTTTTGCTTTAAAATTGTGGAATATATATATATACAGTATATTATAGTAATATATATTAATACATATTAATATAGTATTATATTATATTACTATAGTAATGTGTGTGTTTGTGTGTGTGTTTGTGTATGTGTATACACAGGTCGCGTGACAGCTTATATATATATATATATATATATATATATATATATATATATATATATGTATATGTATATATGTATGTATGTTAAGTATTTGTCAAGTCTGAATAATTTACATATATATATATATATATGTAAATTATTCAAAAGACTTGACATAGATAGATAGATAGATAGATAGATAGATAGATAGATAGATATTTGTCAAGTCTTTTGAATAATTTACATATATATATAATGTAAATTATTCAAAAGACTTGACATAGATAGATAGATAGATAGATAGATAGATAGATATTTGTCAAGTCTTGAATAATTTACATATATATATATATATATATATATATATATATATATATATATATATATATATATATATATATATATATATATATATATAATGTATATGTATTTCAAGGACCTGGAGGATGGGCCTTCAGGCCCCCCCCTCAGAAAAGCAATGGGGGATGCTGGGAAATGTACTTTTCTAGGCCTGCTGACTGTCCGGAATTCCCTGTGCAGAACTACAAGTAGGCCTTGACGTAACACGGCTCGCTTAGCGACTGTTCAAAGTCAGGGTGGAGTCCCCCACACACCCGGAAAGGGATTTAAGACCCTTGAAGATCCACGTGGAGGCCGTCCTCCAGTTTACGACCGCAATAGAGGCTGTCCTCCAGTTTACGACCGCAATAGAGGCTGAAATTTATGTCACTAAGTGAGACATTTGCCAAGTGACGTTTGTTTCCCCCCCCCAGAGTTTGACGGCTTTTTCCCCCCGCAGTTCTTAAGCGAATCGACCCGGTCCTGAAATGAAATTGAAACCCCCGGCGTCGTAATTCCCAATGGTCGCTCAACGAAACCGTCGTCAGTCGAGGACTAAGCGGCACGCGATTCACGATCTTTGGGCGTTTATTTCTGGGTTTTGTTTGTTTTTCCAAGAAAATCAGCCCCCTCCCCAGCCGTCCATGGGTTCGCTTAACGGCCGTGTGGGGTTTCGCTTAACGACCGCCACGCTCATTTCACAAAAAGGGTCACAAGATCGACTCGGTCGTACTGCTTTAGAATCGTCACGGCTTACGACCGTCAGGGGCAGGCCGGAATTATCGTCGTAAGCCGAGGACTATCTGCCCGGGGATCCTCGGACCTATCGCCTCAATGGAGCAGCAGAAATTCGGGCGTCCTTAAGCGAGTCGGGCCCAATTTTACGGTCTGAAGCCCATGGGAATATTTTTAGACTTTGATCCTTGAACGTGAAGTAAATCGCTGCGGTCGCTAAGCGAATCCGGCCTGCCCCGTGGATTTGGCCTGTCGGAAGCCCGGCTGGGAAGGTCGTAACTGGGGATCACGTCACCCCGCCCACCCCCACCGGGATGCCCTAACCGTCGTCAAATACACCCCGCCGGTTGCCAAGCGCCTCATCCCGACTGACGGGGAAAGCTGGGATGGTCGTAAGTTGTGAGTCCCGGTGGTAAAGTCCCTTTCCGTAATTTGAGGACTCCCTGTGTTGATTCTATAGTTCCGTGGACTGCGGAGGTGATGGGAAAACCGGACAGAATTGTTAGAGGGCCCAAAATTTGGCAATGTGTGAGGAGGAGGAGGAGGAGGAGGGAGGAAGGAAGGAAGGAAGGAAGGAAGGAAGGAAGGAAGGAAGGAAGGAAGGAAGGAAGGAAGGAAGGAATGACTCTGAGGTGGGTGGTTTCCTTGCAGACGTCTCGTGACCCAACTAGGGAACGTCATCAGGGCTAGAAGGAGAAGGAAGGAAGGAAGGAAGGAAGGAAGGAAGGAAGGAAGGAAGGAAGGAGGGAGGGAAGGAAGGAAGGAAGAAAAAGAAAGAGAAAGAAAGAAAGAAAGAAAGAAAGAAAGAAAGAAAGAAAGAAAGAAAGAAAGAAAGAAAGAAAGAAAGAAAGAAAGAAAGAAAGAAGAGGATTGTGGGGTCCCTGGGGCTCTCTGAGCTGGGAGGTTTCCTTGAAGACGTCTCAGGACCCAACTAGGGAATGTCATCAGGGCTAGAAGGAAGGAGGGAAGGAAGGAAGGAAGGAAGGAAAGAAAGAGAGAGAAAGAAAGAAAGAAAGAAAGAAAGAAAGAAAGAAAGAAAGAAAGAAAGAAAGAAAGAAAGAAAGAAAGAAAGAAAAAAAAAAAAGAATGATTGATTGGACTGTGGGGTCCCTGGTGCTCTGAGCTGGGTGGTTTCCTTGCAGACGTCTCATGACCCAACTAGAGAACATCATCAGGGCTAGAAGGAAGGAAGGAAGGAAGGAAGGAAGGAAGGAAGGAAGGAAGGAAGGAAGGGAAAGAAAGAAAGAAAGAAAGAAAGAAAGAAAGAAAGAAAGAAAGAAAGAAAGAAAGAAAGAAAGAAAGAAAGAAAGAAAGAAAGATTGGACTGTGGGGTCCCTGGTGCTCTGAGCTGGGTGGTTTCCTTGCAGACGTTTCGTGACCCAACTAGGGAACGTCATCAGGGCTAGAAGGGAGGAAGGAAGGAAGGAAGGAAGGAAGGAAGGAAGGAAGAGAAAGAAAGAAAGAAAGAAAGAAAGAAAGAAAGAAAGAAAGAAAGAAAGAAAGAAAGAAAGAAAGAAAGAAAGAAAGAAAAAGGAAGGAAGGAAGGAAGGAAGGAAGGAAGGAAGGAAGGAAGGAAGGAAGGAAGGAAGGAAGGAAGGAAGGAAGGAGTCTGAAATGGGTGGCTTTCCTTCCAGACATCTTGTGACCCAACTAGGGAATGTCATCAGGGCTGGAAGGAAGGAAGGAAGGAAGAGAAAGAAAGAAAGAAAGAAAGAAAGAAAGAAAGAAAGAAAGAAAGAAAGAAAGAAAGAAAGAAAGAAAGAAAGAAAGAAAGAGGATTGTAGGGTCCTTGGTGCTCTCTGAGCTGGATGGTTTCCTTGCAGACGTCTCATGACCCAACTAGGGAACGTCATCAGTGCTAGAAGGGAGGAAGAGGAGGAGGCCCATGGGCTCCTTCGTCACTAAACGAATGTTCGTAAGTCGAGGACTGCCTGTAGCAAGCCTGGAGGCCCAGATGACCGGCCTCCATCTCTTTTGTAGCACCCTGAGCCCAGTGACTGGAAGTGCTTGCTTGACCCTCCTTGAGGTCATCCAGGCTGTCCCCTGCGCTTCACCTGTTGAACTACAGGAAACCCTTTTGGGACCGCCTAACTCCTTTCTCCTTCTGTGAGTTGTCTCCCCGGGCACGACAACCCGAACAAACTCACATTTCCTTTGTGGCTCTTTGCGGTTGCAGCTGAGCCCTCGATTTCTGGGCTTCAGCGAAACGGAGGCAGTCCTCCACTTACGACGATTCAGTTAGTGACCGTCCGAAGCGACAACCGTGTTTTTGTTTTTGTTTAAAAAAAAGAGACGTGGGACCCGTTGTTCACCTTAACGACCGTTCCTGCCTCCCCGGGGTCCCGGGATCAAAATGCAAACACTCGGCAACCGACTCGTATTTACGACGGTCGCAGTGTCCCGGGCGGGTGACACGATCCCCTTTTGCGACCGTCTTCCAAGCAACGGCGATGCGGGAAGCCAGCTTCGCTTAACAACCGGGTTACTAATTTTACAAACGCAGGGATCCGCTTAACAACGGCGGCAAGAAAAGCCGCAAAACGGGGCAAAAAAACCCCCCCTCAGCCAATGTTTCACTTAGCGACGTCAATCCCTGTGTTATGAATTTCTGACTCCCCTTATTTAGCTCAGTTAGCAGGTTGACAAGGCCGAGAGGCAGTCCTCCACGTACGACCGTCGTTGAGCGAGGAATCACGCCCAGAAATCGTGGTGAATCTTAAGCAGCTCGCCCCATAATTTTATGACCCATTTTCGTGGCGGTCATAAAGCGAATGCAGCCGTTGTTAAGCAGGTCCAGGATAGCCCTCTGAGTTTACGACCCACCCCTTTTTTTTTTGCAGCGGTCAATAAGCGAGTGCGGCGGTCGCTAAGCGGATCCATGTTGGCCAACGAACGGGGGTTTTTTGTCGGAACGTAGAAGTAACCCTTGAAGCTGGCCAAAAAAATTGTCAAAGATCACATCATTTGTGAAATTTGTGATTGTGTGACTTTTAGGGGTCAAAATCGAGCCCGATGTACCATTTGAGAGGGGTCCGTCATAATTTGGAACGTAATTTGGTTGCTAGGCGCCCGGTTGTGAAGCGAGGACTATCTGTGCTTCGATCCGAGCATCAATGAACCAAACCAGCCACCAGAGGGCGCCAAGACCTCGAGCTTTCCAGTCTCTCTCTCTCTGTGTTGCCCCCTGGTGGTTGTCCGGAGAATTGCAGCGCAGAGTGGCTCAAATTCAACAGGATTCGCACAACACGTGGGACCGAAATCAGATTCGCTCAACGCTCTGAGCCACACAAAAATCGAAGCTCAAACTCTTAAGCTTGTGTGAAGGAAACTCCTAACCGTAAACTAACTTGGTTAAGTTGTTAACTAGGTAGCTGCCATTTTAATTGGGCCCGGCTAAAATGGACAAGCGGGTCGGGGGGGGGGGATACAGTCCTTGATTTACGACCGTTCGGGGTTAGGAAGGGGGCTGAAAAAAGGGACTTAGGCCCCGTTTCCGCACTTAATGACCGTCGCAGCATCCGCCGGGGTCAGCCTGATCCAAAAAGGCTTGGCAACTGGCATGTACTTACGCCTGTGGCACCGTGCCAGGATTATAACCTTCCCAAGCATGGCTTCCGACCGGCAAAATTCGGAAAGCCAGATTCGCTTAACGACTGGTTGATTGGCTGAACAGCAACAGGAGCAAAAAAAATAAAATAATAATGGACAAATTGAGCATGAATCGCTTAACGACCGACTCGCTTAGCGACCGAACTTCTAGGGCACAATTATGTCACTGATCGGCGGCCCTCATTGGCTTAAGGACCCGGGCAAGAAAAGGTGGTTAAGATGATCCGGCGAGTCAACCGCCTCGCTTCGTGATGGAAATGTTATGAAATTCCCGTCGTAAGTCCGAGGACCGCCAGTATTATTTTTTTTTAATGGAAAAAAATTTACTTTAAACCACGCAGGGTTTTAACTTAGCAAAGGGAGAACGGGCAGGGTTGAAATATATTTATATCGGCTCGTTTCCATGACAACGGACAAGATTTCGACGAAGGCTGTGGGTTGTCGTCCTCTGTTACAATCCAACACAATTTTTTTGAGGTTGCGGGTTTTTTTCCCCCCTGGCGAAAAACCCTTCCAGCTTGGTCCTCGACTTACGACAACCGACGGAGCCCCGAATTTATGTCGCAAAGGGAGAAACTTCCCATTGTGCGACCTGGCTGGCCTCGGTTCTTCGGCGCACGGCGGCAGTCGTTAAGCGAGTCGCACGGTCGTGAAGCGAATCGGGGCTTCCTCCGTGGACTTTGCCGGATCAGGAGGTCGCCAAAGGGGATCCCACGACACGGCGACTGTCGTAAGTGTGAGTCAGTGGCCCAGATGAACGAATTAGGATCATGCGCGCGAGGGGAGGCTGCAACGGTCGTTAAGTGTGAAAGACGGTCTGAAGTCCCTTTTTTGCCAGGGCTGTC
This sequence comes from Vipera latastei, assembly GCA_024294585.1. Classification (NCBI taxonomy): domain Eukaryota; kingdom Metazoa; phylum Chordata; class Lepidosauria; order Squamata; family Viperidae; genus Vipera; species Vipera latastei. Next base: position 1,900,275 of record CM044371.1, read on the forward strand.
GTCACTTCGGTCACTAAACAAATGGTCCTAACTTGAGGACTCTCTGTGACGAACACAAAATACAAAATAAAGAGGGATCATTCCTACAGGTAGTCCTCAACTTACGACCACAATGGAGGCCAAAATTTCCGTCGCTAATTGAGGCATTTGTCAAGCGTCTTTTGCCCCATTCGATGACCTTTCTTGAGGCAGTTGTTAAGTGAAACCCTGCGGTCGCAGAGGGGGATCACATGCGCTCGTCGTCAATACGAGTCGCTTGCCGAGGATCTGAATTTTAATCACGTGACCCCGGGACGCTGCGACCGTCGTAAATATGAGTCAGTTGCCAAGGATCTGAATTTTAATCACATGATCCTGGGACTCTGCGACCGTCGTAAATATGAGTCAGTTGCCAAGCATCTGAGTTTCGATCCTGTGACCCCGGGACGCTGCGACCGTCGTAAATACGGATCGGTTGCCAAGCTGTCTGAATTTGGATCAGAGAGCGACGCTGGCTAAGTGTGAAGTCCCCTTTTTTTTTCAGGGCCGTCCTCCCTTTGAACGGTCGCTAAACGAAACGGTCGTAAGTCCGAGGACTGTCTGTATTTCGATTGTTTCTCTTTTTTTTTTTCGCCCCACCCGGCTGCTGCTCAACCCGTTTGTAAATAATCCTATCCAAAGAGGGAGATTCCGCATGCTGAAATTCCGTGTTTATTCTCTTTATTCCGGATTATTGGAATCGTAACAAAAAAAACCCTGAATTTTTCTGCCTGGTTTTTTTACTTTTCTTTTCTTTTTCTTTTTTTTCCTTGCAACGGAGAACCAAACAGCCGGAGAAGAATTCCCAGCCGGAATGATTATTATTAATTCGCAGCCGGAACGAACTGATGAATGTTTTTTTTTCCCCAAGGATTGAACGGCTTTTCTGGACTTTTTTTTTTTTCCTTTCCTGGAAAAAAAAATATCCGTCCATTTATTTTTTTCCCTCGGAATTCCGTGTAACGTTTGAATGGGGAAAAGCAACTCTTATCCTCGCCGGGAAAAGAAAATCCGGACTCCCAAAACGGGACCAAACAGACTATGTTTTTTTCTTTTTTTCCTTGGTGTTTTCTTGGAAAAATTAATAATAATAATAATAATAATAATAATAATAATTCTAACCGTCGCGGAATGTGGAACTCACCGAGACTTGATTTTTTTGAAAAAAAAAAAGTAGGATTTTTCTTTCTCTCTCTCTCTCTCTCTCTCTCGCTCTGTCGTTCTGGAGACCGGCAATCTCGTTTGTATAAGATGGAGAGTTCGAAACACGACAAAAGTCTTGGGTTATTTTTTTTTCCCGGAGGAATGGCGAAGGTGTGGGGGGGGGGAAGGGGGCCGCGGAGCGTCGAATTCGGTACGGAATAAAACGAAAGGTTCGATTAATGGAACCGATATAATTCATCTGGCCCCTTTTGTGAGGTCCAAGGCTGCCTGGCATCTCTTCCTACATCTCTGCGGACCCGGGAGGTCATCTAGTCCAACCCCCCCCCCCGCTCGAGCAGGAGATCCTTAATAACAGAGTTGGAAGGAACCCGGGAGGTCATCTAGCCCAACCCCCTGCTCGAGCGGGAGATCCATACGGAATAACGGAGTTGGGAGGCACCTTGGAGGTCATCTAGTCCAACCCGATGGTCAAGCAGGACATCCTTAAAAACAGAGTTGGAAGGGACCCGGGAGGTCATCTAGCCCAACCCCCTTCTTGAGCGGGAGATCCTTAATAAGAGTTGGAAGGGACCTCGGAGGTCATCTAGTCCAACCCTTCGCTCGAGCGGGAGATCCTTAATAACAGAGTTGGAAGGGACCCGGGAGGTCATCTAGTCCAACCCCCTGCTCGAGCGGGAGATCCTTACGGAATAACAGAGTTGGGAGGGACCTTGGAGGTCATCCAGTCCAACCCGATGGTCAAGCAGGAGATCCTTAATAACAGAGTTGGAAGGGACCTGGGAGGTCATCTAGCCCAACCCCCTGCTCAAGTGGGAGATGCTTATGGAATAACGGGGTTGGGAGGGACCCGGGAGGTCATCTAGTCCAACTGCCCGCTCGAGCGGGAGATCCATACGGAATAACGGAGTTGGGAGGCACCTTGGAGGTCATCTAGCCCAACCCCCTTCTCGAGCGGGAGATCCTTAATAACAGAGTTGGAAGGGACCCAGGAGGTCATCTAATCCAACCCCCTGCTCAAGCGGGAGACTCTAACAGAATCATAGAACAACAAAGTTGGAAGGGACCTGGGAGGTCATCTAGCCCAACCCCCTTCTTGAGTGGGAGATCCTTAATTAGAGTTGGAAGGGACCCAGGAGGTCATCTAGTCCAACCCCCTGCTCAAGCAGGAGACTCTAACAGAATCATAGCATAACAAATTTGGAAGGCACCCTCGAGGTCATCTAGTCCAACCCCCTGCTCAAGCGGGAGGCTCTTAAGAGAATTATCATTGTCTCCAGTTCATCGGCTCCGTGGCCAGTAGAGAACGAAGCCGTCCCGGGTTTTGGCGAAATCCGGCAGGGTCACGTCGGCGCGGGTCTCCACCGTCACTAAGCGCTTCCGGCTGTTTTGGCTAAGCGGGATGCGGTCGGTCACCGTGACTTGGAGGTCTTGCTTGATCCTGCAAAGAGAGACAGGAAAAGAGGGGTTTGAAAAATGAGCCAGAGGGTAAATGCGGCGGAGAAAATGCACAAACCAAGGTTACTTTAAATCGTGGTTTATTGAACTCAGGTTTACTGAGCCAGAAAGCCTGAATCACCGGGAGTAAGGCATTAGTGCAGCTTGGGATGTGTAGATCAGGACTTCGACTCCCAGAATCCCTCAACCAGCGTGCTTTAAGAGGGGAGGAATTCAACTCCCAGAATCCCCCAGCCGGCATGCTTTAAGGACTTCCATTCCCAGAATCCCCCAGCCGGCATGCTTTAAGAGGGGAGGACTTCCACTCCCAGAATCCCCCAGCCGGCGTGCTTTAAGAGGGGAGGACTTCCACTCCCAGAATCCCCCAGCCGGCGTGCTTTAAGAGGGGAGGACTTCCACTCCCAGAATCCCCCAGCCGGCGTGCTTTAAGAGGGGAGGACTTCCACTCCCAGAATCCCCCAGCCGGCGTGCTTTAAGAGGGGAGGACTTCAACTCCCAGAATCCCCCAGCCGGCGTGCTTTAAGAGGGGAGGACTTCCACTCCCAGAATCCCCCAGCCGGCGTGCTTTAAGAGGGGAGGACTTCCACTCCCAGAATCCTTCAGCCGGCATGCTTTAAGAGGGGAGGACTTCCACTCCCAGAATCCCCCAGCCGGCGTGCTTTAAGAGGGGAGGACTTCCACTCCCAGAATCCCCCAGCCGGCGTGCTTTAAGAGGGGAGGACTTCAACTCCCAGAATCCCCCAGCCGGCGTGCTTTAAGAGGGGAGGACTTCCACTCCCAGAATCCCCCAGCCGGCGTGCTTTAAGAGGGGAGGACTTCCACTCCCAGAATCCCCCAGCCGGCGTGCTTTAAGAGGGGAGGACTTCCACTCCCAGAATCCCCCAGCCGGCTTGCTTTAAGAGGGGAGGACTTCCACTCCCAGAATCCCCCAGCCGGCGTGCTTTAAGAGGGGAGGACTTCCACTCCCAGAATCCCCCAGCCGGCGTGCTTTAAGAGGGGAGGACTCCCACTCCCAGAATCCCCCAGCCGGTGTGCTTTAATTTTGATCCCGTGACTACGGGGATGCTCCCAGGGTTGTACGTGTGAAAAACATCGCGAAGTCCCCTTGTTCACAGCCGTTGCCACTTTGAACGGTCGCTAAGGAAACCGTCGTAAGTCAGGACCGTCTCTACAGCCATCGGCCCGTCTCGTCCTATTGGGCAACCCAGAATCCTCCGTCTCCCGCCCCCCCCCCGTCTCCCCGGCGAGACGGAGCCGAGGTTTTAACCCAGGTCTAATCTTAGCCTAACAATCCTGTCCATCTCTCTCTTCCTGGCCAACCGTCACCATGGCAACCGAGTGCTAGGTGAGTGTCATGGCAACCAGAGCATCCTTCGTCTCCCTCCGGCAGGACCACGAGCGAAAACAAAACAAAACAAAACAAAAGCGGCTGGCGAAACGAGAAACCGTCGATCGAAGGTCCCCAAAAAAATAAAAATAAAAAAAAAATTCGGATTTTTTTCCGGACGCCACCGATCGTCCTCGACTTACGACGATTTTTTTAGTGACCGAAATTAAAACAGCGCTGCTGGAAGGGGGTGGGGGGTGGAGGAGGAGAAAAAGAAAGAGGCGATTTCGGACCGTCGTTCCCACTCGAAGGACCTGCGGTCCCGGGAATACCCAATTCGGGACGCTCGGGCAACCGGCTCGCGGTTATGACGGTCGCCGCGGCGCGGGGTTCCGTTCTGATCCGCTTCGGCATCTTTCCGACGAGCAAAGTCGACGGGGGGTGGGGGAAGCGGGATTCGCCTCGCAACCCTGGGACTCGCTTAAGGACGGCAGGGATTCGCTTGAGAAGTGTGACCGGCCCAGTCGTAAAATGGGGCAAAGGGGACGGCGCAAAGGTCTCACTTCGAAAGAGGAAAATTTGGGCTCCGCTGTGAGGTCGTAAGTCGAGGACTGCCTGTATGAATTCTCTCTCTTGAAAAGGGGTCCTTTGTAGACCAAATATTTAAAGTCCCCCTTTACACTCTTCCTTTCCTTTCCTTTCCCTTCCCTTCTTTTTTCCTTTCCTTTCCTTTCCTCTCCTTTTCTCTTTTCTTTCCTTTTTTCTTTTCCTTTCCTCTCCTCTTTTTTCCTTTCTTTCCTTTCCTTTCCATTGCCCCTTCCCTTCATTTTCCTTTCCTCTCCTCCTTTTTTCTTTCTTTTCTTCCTTTTTCCTTCCTCCCCTCCCCTTCTTTTTCCTTTCCTCTCCTCCTCTTTTTGCTTTTCTCTTTCCTTCTTTCTTTTCCTTTCTTTTCCTTTCCTTTTCCTTCCCTTCCTTTCCCTTCTTGTTTCCTTTCCTCCTTTCCCTTCTTTTTCCTTTCCTTCCCTTTTTTCTTTTCTTTCTCTTCCCTTTTTTCCTTTCCTCCCCTCCCCTCCTTTTTCTGTTCCTTCCCTTCCCTTTTTTCCTTTCCTTTTCCTCTTTTTTCCTTTCTTTTCCTTTTTTCCTTTCCTCCCCTCCCCTCCTTTTTCCTCTCCTTTCCTTTCCTCTCCTCTTTTTCTTTTCCTTTCCTTTCCTTCTTTTTCCTTTCCTCTCCTCTCCTCCCCTCTTTTCTATTCCTTTCCTATTCTTCCCTTCCCTTCTTCTTTCTTCCCTTTCGTCTTTTTCCTTTACTTCCCTCCTTTCCTCCCCCCCTCTCTCTCTCTCTCTCTTTCTTTCTTTCCTTCTTTCTTTTCATTTCTTTCTTCCCCTTCCTTTCCTTTCCTTTTCCTTTCTCCACAATTTCTCCCTCCTCCCATTCCCAGTGACTCAGACAAAGCCGAAGGAAATTCAGCGGGCGGAAGTCACACGGTTGGTGGGCATCACCGGCCAAACCTTGACTCGGTCAAGGCCGCTTCCCGCTCGGGGGTGGCAAGACAGAAGCCGCAGAGAGGCACGCCGAAGCCTTCGCGCCAGGGAGGTCAAAAAAGTCAAGATGGCGGCAGGAAGCGTGAAGACACACACACACACACACAAACAAACACATGAGTGGTAATCGTAACTACCCAGCCTGGCAATTTGCACCTCTCCCTTCGTAAAGGGGAGGGGAGGACTTCCCCTCCCAGAATCCCCCAGCCGGCACGCTTTAAGAGGGGGGAGACCTCGACTCCCAGAATCCCCCAGCCAGCCATGCTTTAAGAGTGGGGGGACTTCCACTCCCAGAATCCCCCAGCCAGCCATGCTTTAAGAGGGCTGGACTTCAATTCCCAGAATCCCCCAGCCGCCATGCTTTAAGAGGGGAGGACTTCAACTCAGCCATGCCAGCGGGAGATTCTGGGAGTGGAAGTCCTCCCCTCTTAAAGGACGCCGGCTGGGGGATTCTCGGAGTGGAAGTCCACCCCTCTTAAAGCAGGCCGGCTGGGGGATTCTGGGAGTTGAAGTCCACCTGTCTTAAAGCATGCCAGCTGGGGGATTCTGGGAGTGGAAGTCCTCCCCTCTTAAAGCGTGCTGGCTGGGGGATTCTGGGAGTTGAAGTCCTCCCCTCTTAAAGCGTGCCGGCTGGGGGATTCTGGGAGTGGAAGTCCTCCCCTCTTAAAGCGTGCCGGCTGGGGGATTCTGGGAGTGGAAGTCCACCCCTCTTAAAGCATGGCAGCTGGGGATTCTGGGAGTGGAAGTCCACCCCTCTTAAAATATGGCTGGCTGAGGGATTCTGGGAGTTGAAGTCCCGTCCTTTTAAAGCATGCCGGCTGGGGGATTCTGGGAGTGGAAGTCCTCCCCTCTTAAAGCGTGCCGGCTGGGGGATTCTGGGAGTGGAAGTCCTCCCCTCTTAAAGCGTGCCGGCTGGGGGATTCTGGGAGTGGAAGTCCACCCCTCTTAAAGCATGGCAGCTGGGGATTCTGGGAGTGGAAGTCCACCCCTCTTAAAATATGGCTGGCTGAGGGATTCTGGGAGTTGAAGTTCCGTCCTTTTAAAGCATGCCGGCTGGGGGATTCTGGGAGTGGAAGTCCTCCCCTCTTAAAGCGTGCCGGCTGGGGGATTCTGGGAGTGGAAGTCCTCCCCTCTTAAAATACCTATGGTTTGAAATCCCAGCTCATGATGAGAGAGACACCTTATTGAACGAATTAAACGTTTGAAAGCCGCATAAATTGGTTCCTTGGGAAAGAAACTGGCCAAGCTCGAGATGATTTCCTCCCACGACTTGTCTCTTCTTCAGATCGGCAGAAAATTCACTTTTGTGTGTTTAGGAAAGAAATGACATGGAGTCCTCGGCTTATGGCCACAGTGGAGCCCAAAGTTTCTGTCGCTAAGTGAGACGACATTGGTTAAGTGAATCTTCAAATACGAGAACAGTCGGTTCTCTGCATGGATGCAGGCCTGGGCCTCCGAGGCCTAGAACGGACTTCCGGAAGTGGCATCCACGCACTTCCGGCGGGCCCTTCTAGGCCTGGGAGGCATCCTCCAGGCCTCCAAAGCCTAGAATGGACTTCCGGAAGTGGCATCCATGCACTTCTGGTGGGCCCTTCTAAGCCAGGTGGGCCTCCTCCAGGCCTCCGAGGCCTAGAACGGACTTCCGAAAGTGGCATCCACGCACTTCCGGCGGGCCCTTCTAGGCCCGGGAGGCATCCTCCAGGCCTCCGAAGCCTAGAACGGACTTCCGGAAGTGGCATCCATGCACTTCCGGTGGGCCCTTCTAAGCCTGGAACGCTTCCTCCAGACCTCCGAGGCCTAGAACAGACTTCTGGAAGTGGCATCCACGCACTTCCGGCAGGCCATTCTAAGCCTGGAAGGCCTCCTCCAAGCCTCTGAAGCCTAGAACGGACTCCCGGAAGTGGCATCTACGCACTACCGGCGGGCCCTTCTAGGCCTGGGAGGCCTCCTCCAGGCCTCTGAAGCCTAGAACGGACGTCCGGAAGTGGCATCCACACACTTCCGGCGGGCCCTTCTAGGCCTGGGAGGCATCCTCCAGGCCTCCAAAGCCTAGAACGGACTCCCGGAAGTGGCATCCACGCACTACCGGCGGGCCCTTCTAGGCCTGGGAGGCCTCCTCCAGGCCTCTGAAGCCTAGAACGGACGTCCGGAAGTGGCATCCACACACTTCCGGCGGGCCCTTCTAGGCCTGGGAGGCATCCTCCAGGCCTCCAAAGCCTAGAATGGACTTCCGGAAGTGGCATCCATGCACTTCCAGTGGGCCCTTCTAAGCCAGGTGGGCCTCCTCCAGGCCTCTGAGGCCTAGAACGGACTTCTGGAAGTGGCATCCACGCACTTCCGGCGGGCCCTTCTATAGCCTGGGAGGCATCCTCCAGGCATCCGAGGCCTAGAACAGACTTCCGGAAGCAGTTTGCATTCAGCCGGTTGTCCGAACTCAACCAAATTTAGCTATTGGTTCAGCCGAACCGGTGCCGACCAGCTGAATGCCACCACTGCACGTGACCCCAGGACGCTGCGACCGTCATAAATACGAGTCGGTCACCAAGCGACCGGATCTTGTTCCCGCGATCATGGGGAATGCCGCAACGGTCGTAAGCGTGAAAAACGGTCCTAAGTCTTTTTTTTCTTTTTAATTATGATTTTAGTCGTAACTTGGAACGGTCACTGAATGAGCTGTTATAAATCAAGGGCTGAGGTGCGATTGAGAATGTGACTGAGCTAAGCTCAGAGCTTTCTCCCTTTGGGAATGTGTCAGATGACACACACACACACCTCGCCACTCATCATTCTAGCAACATGGCCCAGGAAGGCCGTGGATGATGGAAGCTGTAGTCTCCCCCCCCCCGTTCCTCCGCTGAGGAAGCTCAGACCTGAACCTCAGTTTCCGCATTCTGATTTGGCAAAGGCCCCTTTGGAAAGATTTTTTTTCCAGAAGGAAAAAAAATTCTGCATTTTCTGCTCACCCATCCCCCGCCGATATTCTTCCTCTTCCTCCTCACCATTTCATTTTTTTCCCTCTCCTCCCTCCCTGCTGTCTCTTTTTCTGCATCTGAGCTGTTCATGAACTTTCCAGCGGTTACCTAGCAACCCTCCGAAAAGAGGTTTTTCTCACATTTAATTTAAAGTGGGGCAGCGTACTTTCCGACTCCTCCAGCTTTGCGAGGAGATAGGCGGAGGACGACGCAAGCCAGGATGCGGCTGGGGACTCCGAAACTGGAGGAAGACAGGGGAATGGTTCAGCACGTTCCTTCCTACCCTGTTACTCTACGTTTCGTGGTTTCAACAAAACAAACTGTGATCATCCCGGACCAGTCTAAAACTGCTAAACACATTCCCGGAAGCCTGGCATTCAGACGAAGCAGCCATCACCAGACACAAAGAGATAAATAACGTTTACCCACCGTTGATGGCTGCTTCGTCTGAGTGCCAGGCTTTCAAGTATTCTCCGATATGTTTCGACTGTTTGTCCTACGTAGCGGCTGTTACAGTCCCTACATTGTCTGTTCCAGTTTTTATTCTCTCTTTTCAAGGGTGTGTAAACGTCACTTATCTGTATGTGTCCATTGATGGCTGCTTTGAGTGCCAAGCTTCCAAGTATTCTCTAATATTTTTCGACTGTTTGTCCTACACAGCGGCTGTTACAGTCCCTACATTGACTGCTCCAGTTTTTACTGTCTCTTTTCAAGGGTGTGTAAACGTCACTTATCCGTGTGTGTCTGGAGATGGCTGCTTTGTCCTAAGTGCCAGGCTTCCAGGAATTCTGTAATGTTATTCAACTTGGCTTGGTCAAGATGCTCACACTTTTACAGTTGAAACTACGTGTTGTGCAATTAAGATTTCATTGTGTCTTCTCACTGCTAGTTGGTGTTCCTGGATGCTAGTTGATGTCGATGGATGTGTTCTGCTAGTTTTCCACCTGTTTGTCCTACATAGTGGCTGTAATTCCTGGAAGCCTGGCATTCAGACAAAGCAGATATCACCAGACACGTCAGAGATAAATAACGTTTACACACCCTTGAAGAGAGACAATAAAATCTAGAACAGACAATGCAGGGATTGTAATAGCCACAAATGTAGGACAAACAGGTAGAAGACTAGCAGAAGACATCCAGGAACATCAACTAGCGTCCAGGAACACCAACTAGCAGTTAGAAGACAGAATGAAAACTCCTTAGTTTCACAACACATGGACACAATCAACCATAGTTTCAACTGCAACAGTGTGAACAGCTTGACCAAACCAAGTTGAAAAACATGATTAGAGAATTCCTGGAAGCCTGCTACTCAGACAAAGCAGCCATCAGCGGACACATAAGAGATAAATAACGTTTACACTCCCTTGAAGAGAGACAATAAAGTATAGAACAGACAATGCTCTCAAATTAGCCATCAAAGGACACATAGATATAACTAACGTTTACACACCATTGAAAAGAGACAATGATATCTAGAACAGACAATGTAGGGCAGGGGTGTCAAGCTGTCGGCCTGCGGGCTGGATGCATCATCTGGAAGCCCACGCCCACCCCATTGCCGGCGATGGCAAAACTGTTGCATGATACGTTGTGTGACGTCACGTGACGTCATGAGTTTGGCATGTCTGATGTAGGGGCTGAAACAGCCTGCTATGTAGGACAAACAGGTAGAAGACCAGCAGAAGACATCCATGAACACCAACTAGCGTCCAGGAACGCCGACCAGCAGTCAGAGGTCACAATGAAAACGCCTCAATTGCACAACGCGTGGACCCAATCAACCATAGTTTCAATTGCAACAGTGTGAACAGCTTGACCAAACCAAGTTGAAAAACATTAGAGAATTCCTGGAAGCCTGCCACTCAGACAAAACAGCCATCACCGGACACATAAGAGATAAATAACATTTACACGCCCTTGAAGAGAGAGAAGAAAATATAGAACAGGCAATGCACTCAGACAAATTAGCCATCAAAGGACACATAGTTATAACTAACGTTTACACACCATTGAAAAGAGACAATAATATCTAAAACAGACAATGTAGGGGCTAAAACAACTACTAGGTAGGACAAACAGGTAGAAGACTAGCAGAAGACATCCAGGAACACCAACTAGCGTCCAGGAACGCCGACCAGCAGTCAGAAGTCACAATGAAAACTCCTTAACTGCACAACGCGTGGACCCAATCAACCATAGTTTCAACTGCAAAAGTGTGAGCAGCTTGACCAAACCAAGCTGAAAAATATTATAGAGTTCTTAGAAGCCTGGCAATCAGACAAAGCAGCCATCACCAGACACACAGAGATAAATGACGTTTACACACCGGTGAAAAGAGACTGGAACAGACAACGTAGGGACCGTAACAGCCGCTATGTAGGACAAACGGTCGGAAAATGTTAGAGAATCCCTGGAAGCCTGGCACTCAGACAAAGCAGCCATCAATGGACACATACAGGTAAACGACGTTCACACAACGCTGAAAAGAGACAATACCAACTGGAGCAGACAATGCAGGGATTGTAACTAACAGCCATTATGTAGGATAAACACGTAGAAGGTATCCAGGAACACCGTGAGCAATCGGAAGGCGCGATCCCTTCTGCTGACCGACTTGTTGTGGCCTCAGAGAAAAGAACGACAACTGCACAACAAAGCTAGAGGGCCCTTTTCACTTTGTGCTAACACAACCATTTTTGCACGCAACCCTCAGAACTTCGGAAGCGCAAAGGGAAGTCTAAATAAAAGAGATTTAGGATTGCCCTGAGGCTTCGAGTCTCACGCTTTGACATTGCACCGTTTCACAGCAAAGAGGGAATGGAGCCAATGTATGTGTGTGTGTGTGTGTGTCTGTGTGTGTGTGTGTGTGTGTGTGTGTTTGCGGTAACCATGCTTCTTGTTCTTTCGTTCGGAATTAAAAGCGCCAATCTCTGGTCATGTGGCAAAGAAGGATATTTCAGGATTATCCGTTCATTGGATAATTGATTTTTATCACTGGCCTAGGCGCAAAAAATTCCGGCGCAAGAGCAGTGGGATGGGAGTTCTAGTCCTGCCTGAAGCAGGAAAAATTGGCAGGGAGTTCTAGTTGGCGAGTTCGAATCCCGCCTTAGGCATGAAAGCCACCTGGGTGAGTTTGAGCCATCCACCTGGAGATGGCGAGTTCTAGTCCTGTCTTATCCGTAAAGGCCGACTGGGCGACATTCAGCCAACGGCCAGGAGGCAGCGAGTTCCAGTCCTGCCTGAGCCATGAAATGTGACTGGGGCACTTTGAGCCAATTGCCAGGAGACGGTGAGTTCACACACGCACACGTAGGGTCTCCTGCCTGAGTAGGGGGTGGGACTAGATGACCTCCGAGGTCCCTTCCGAATGTCATTCTACGATTCTGTAGGGGTCTCCTGCCTGAGTAGGGGGTGGGACTAGATGACCTCCGAGGTCCCTAACGACTGTCATTCTACGATTCTGTAGGGGTCTCCTGCCTGAGTAGGGGGTGGGACTAGATGACCTCCGAGGTCCCTTCCGAATGTCATTCTACGATTCTGTAGGGGTCTCCTGCCTGAGTAGGGGGTGGGACTAGATGACCTCCGAGGTCCCTAACGACTGTCATTCTACGATTCTGTAAGGGTCTCCTGCCTGAGCAGGGGGTTGGACTAGATGACTTCCGAGTTCCCTTCCAACTCTGTCGTTCTAGGATTCTGTAAAGGGTTTCCTGATTCAACAGGGGGCTGGACTAGACAACCTCCAAGGTCCCTTCCAACTCTATTGTCCTACGATTCTGTAGGGGTCTCCTGCCTGAGCAGGGGGTTGGACTAGATGACCTCCCAGGTCCCTTTTGATTGATTGACCCTTCTAAAGTCGGCGAAAACTCCTAAATCTCAACAGAAATTCTCTCGATAATCTCCGGGCTTAATATTTTATGGATTTGATAGAGATGATTAACCTTGTCCCCCCAAAATATACCAGGAATTAGAGCAGCTGTTCTAAAATAAGATTTTATTTCATTTTATTGTCTTAATTTCTCTTCCTGACCGCATATCTCCTTCAGGCAGCTGTTAACCCAGAAAGTAGGTTAGTTTAATGGTGGGTGTTTTTTTTAAACTCCCAGGTTCTCACTGCAGATGTTCCCCGATGGGGGGGGGGTCACAGCGAAAGACCATCTAGGTAAGTCCTCGGCTTATGACGGGTTTTGTCTAGTGACCGTTCAAAGTGACAACGGCCCCGCGACAGGCCGGTTTTTTCCCCACTTAACGACCGTCACCGCGTCCCCACGATCGGGGGGGGGGGATCCCACTTCGGACGCTCGGCCTCTGGCTCCTCTTTGCGACGGTCGCCAGCGAAAGACCGTCCTCGCAAGCCCTCGACTGACAAGGGTTTGTTTAGCGACCGCTCGAAGGGACGAGGGCGCAGGAACCAGGGTCTTAGGCCCGCGGGAGACACCGGAAGGACGACCGCCACCCTCCCCGCCCCGCGAGCCGTCGGTCGGCTCTGCCGTGGGCGCGGCGTGGAGGATGGGTTGCCAGGCTGTTGGGGTGGAGAGATGGGTGTTTGCCTGGGAATGTGGGAAAAGGGGCCGGAGTCCTTTCATGCGGCAGATGCCATAAGGCAGGGGAGAGAGAGAGAGAGAGAGAGAGAGAGAGAGAGAGAAAGAGAGGGATGGATGGATAATGGATGGATGGATGGATGGATGAATGGATGGAGAAAGAGAGAGGGATGGATGGATAGATGGATAGATAGATGGATTAGAAGATAGATAGATAGATAGATAGATAGATAGATAGATAGATAGATAGATAGATAGATAGATAGACAGATAGACAGATAGATGGATTAGATAAAAGATAGAGAGAGAGAGAGAGACATGGATGGATTAGATAAAAGATGGATAGAGATGATAGATGATAGATAGAGGGATGGAGAGAGAGTGAGGGATGGATGGATGAGATAAAAGATAGATGGATTAGATAATGGATGGATGGATGGATAGATGGATGGTTGGATGATGGATGGATTAGATAGAGAGAGAGAGACGGATGGATTAGATAAAAGATGGATAGAGATGATAGATAGATGATAGATAGATAGATAGATAGATAGATAGATAGATAGATAGATAGATTAGATAAAAGAGAGATAGATAGATAGATAGATAGATAGATAGATAGATAGATAGATAGATAGATTAGATAAAAGAGAGATAGATAGATAGATAGATAGATAGATAGATAGATAGATAGATAGATAGATAGATTAGATAAAAGAGAGATAGATAGATAGATAGATAGATAGATAGATAGATAGATGATAGATAGATTAGATAAAAGAGAGATAGATAGATAGATAGATAGATAGATAGATAGATAGATAGATAGATTAGATAAAAGTTAGGTTAGATAGATAGACGGATGGATTAGATAAAAGATGGATATAGATGATAGATAGATAGATTAGATAAAATAGATAGATTAGATAAAAGAGATAGATAGATAGATAGATAGATAGAATAGATAGATAGATAGATAGATAGACAGACAGACAGACAGACAGACAGACAGACAGACACAGAGAGAGAGAGATAGATAGATAGATAGATAGATGGATGGATTAGATGAATGACAGACAGACACCCCCGGAGTCCTGCTTGCTTGCTCTCCGTCTGTCAGGACCCTGACAAAGGGGGGATGGATGGATGGATGGACGGACGACAAGGAAGGTCACGAAAGGGAGCCCAACTCACTTGGCGAGCGTCTCGCTTAGCGACGGAAACGTCAAGCCCCGCACGTGCTCGTTCAGTCGGGGACAACCCCCGGCTGCTTGGGGGGAGAGAGAGAGAGAGGGGGGGGGGCCCCCCCCGATCATCACCCACCTTCGG
>CM044371.1:1919622-1967122 GCA_024294585.1 Vipera latastei
GCGGCCTTCTCGAGCTGGCTGGAGGACCTGCTGATGCCGCACCTGCGGAGGCCCTGCTTCCGATTGGGGCACGCTGGGGGTAGTACCATAGAGACCTCCATGGACAGAGCCGCCTTCTCGAGCTGGCTGAAAGACCTGGTGACACCGCACCTGCGGAGGCCCTGCTTCTGATTGGTGCACGCTGGGGTAGTATCATAGAGACCTCCAGGGACAGAGCGGCCTTCTCGAGCTGGCTGAAAGACCTGGTGACACCGCACCTGCGGAGGCCCTGCTTCTGATTGGTGCACGCTGGGGTAGTATCATAGAGACCTCCAGGGACAGAGCGGCCTTCTCGAGCTGGCTGGAGGACCTGGCGATGCCGCACCTGCAGAGGCCCTGCTTCCGATTGGGGCACGCTGGGGGTAGTACCATAGACACCTCCAGGGACAGAGTGGCCTTCTCGAGCTGGCCGAAGGACCTGGCGACGCCGCACCTGCGGAGGCCCTACCGCTAATTGGCACAGGCTGGGGATAGTATCATAGAGACCTCCAGGGATAGAGCGGTCTCCTCGAGCTGGCTGGAGGACCTGGCCACGCCACGCTTCTAACTGACACATGTTGGAGGTGCCATCATAGAGACTTCCAGGGATAGCACGGCCTTTCCAACCTTCCTGAGGTTGGGGGAAACCTGTGGGACTTTGGAGGTGGCATCATAGAGACCTCCAGGCACAGAGCGGTCTTCTTGAACTGGCGGATGGACCTGGCGATGCCAACCTGTGGAGGCCCTGCTTCTGAGTGGTGCCCGCTGGGGATAGTGTCATAGAGACCTCCGGGGATAGAGTGGCCTTCTTCAACCTGGCACTTCCCAGGTATTATGGGATGGCAATGCCCCACCTGTGGACGTCACACTTCTAACTGGCACCTGCTGGGGTTGGTATCATAGAGACTGAACCCTAACCTTCTTTCTTTCTCTCCCTTTCTCTCTCTCTCCCTTTCTCTCTCTCCCTCTTTCTCTCTCTCTCTCTTTCTCTCTTTTTCTTTCTCTCCCTCTTTCTCTCTCGCCCTCTTTCTATCTGTCTCTTTCTTTCTCTCCCTCTTTCTCTCTCTCCCTCTTTCTCTCTTTTTCTTTCTCTCCCTCTTTCTCTCTCTCCCTCTTTCTCTCTCTCTCTCTTTCTCTCTTTTTCTTTCTCTCCCTCCTTCTCTCTCTCCCTCTTTCTATCTCTCTCTTTCTTTCTCTCCCTCTTTCCCTCTTTCTATCTCTCCCTTTCTTTCTCTCCCTCTTTCTATCTCTCTCTCTTTCTCTCTTTTTCTTTCTCTCCCTCTTTCTCTCTCTCCCTCTTTCTATCTTTTTCTTTCTCTCCCTCTTTCTCTCTCTCCCTCTTTCTCTCTCTCCCTTTCTCTCTCTCCCTCTTTCTCTCTCTCTCTCTTTCTATCTTTTTCTTTCTCTCCCTCTTTCTCTCTCCCTCTTTCTATCTCTCTCTCTCTCTTTCTTTCTCTCCCTCTTTCTCTCCCTCTTTCTCTCTTTTTCTTTCTCTCCCTCTTTCTCTCTCTCCCTCTTTCTATCTCTCTCTTTCTTTCTCTCCCTTTCTCTCTCTCCCTCTTTCTATCTTTTTCTTTCTCTCCCTCTTTCTCTCTCTCCCTCTTTCTATCTCCCTCTTTCTCTCCCTCTTTCTCTCTCTCCCTCTTTCTATCTTTTTCTTTCTCTCCCTCTTTCTTTCTCTCCCTCTTTCTATCTCCCTCTTTCTCTCCCTCTTTCTCTCTCTCCCTCTTTCTATCTTTTTCTTTCTCTCCCTCTTTCTCTCTCTCCCTCTTTCTCTCCTTCTTTTTCTTTCTCTCCCTCTCTCTCTCTCCCTCTTTCTCTTTCTCTCTTTCTCTCCCTCTTTCTCTCCCTCTTTCTCTCTCTCCCTCTTTCTCTCTCTCTTTTTCTTTCTCTCCCTCTTTCTCTCTCTCCCTCTTTCTATCTCTCTCTCTCCCTCTCTTTCTCTATCTCTGTCTCTCTTGGTCTCTCTTTCTCTCTCTCCCCCCTTCTCTCTTTCTCTCTCTCTCTTCTCTCTCTCTTTTTCTCTATGTCTCTGCCTCTTTCTCTCTCTCTTTTTTTTCTCTCTCTCTCTTACTTTCTCTCTTGCTCTCTCTCTCTCTCTCTCTCTCTCTCTGTCTATCTCATCATCTGTCATCTTTCTCTATCTATTTATCTATCCATATATTATTCCCTGCTCTCTCTCTCTCTCTCTCTCTCTCTCTCTCTCTCTCTCTCTCTCTCTCTCTCTCTCTCTCTCTCTCTCTCTCTCTCTCTCTCTCTCTCTCTCCATCCTGTCTCTGTCTCAGACTCGGCAACTTGAAGCTGCCTTGGACTTCAACTCCCAGAATTCCCCAGCAGCCAGCCTGAGCCACGTGGGTCTCACCTTACGGACGTGGGCGGAGAACAACACCGCACGGAAGTGCACCTTGTCTCTCAGGGCTGACACCTGCTTGACGAACTGGGGAGCCGTAGTCGGGTTCTCCTCCGCCTGCAGAGGAAGCAATGAGGACTAGGAGATCAGCTGTCTCTTTTGGGGGGAGGGAGGAGGAGGAAGAGGAGGAGGAGGAGGAGGAAGGACTGGGGGGTCCCTGGTGCTCTCTGAGCTGGCTGGTTTCCTTGCAGACGTCTCAGGACCCAACTAGGGAACGTCATCAGGGCTAGGAAGGGGAGGAGGGGGAGGAGGCGGAGGACGACCGAGTGGTCTCCTTTCCATCCATCCGGCTGCGATTTCGACGCTAGCCCTGAGGTTTTGTGTTTTTTTTAAAAAAAAATTCTTTCCCAAGCCAATAGGAAAGGAACGAGGAGCCGAGACCGCAACGCTCAGCCTCCTGTTGTGTGTCCCCCAGCGCAACCTTGCACAACGTTGCGCAAATCACCCCACCCCCAGATCCTCCACTCACAGCCAGGGACGACCAAAAAAATAATAATAAAAAAATCCACCCACATCCCAGCGTGAACAGAAGGCAAATCTGGGGAACACGCACGCACACACACACACACACACACAGAGGGAGACACAAACACAACCCACTCCTTGCAAGAGGCCTCCAATTATCCTCTCCCACGGACAGCCGGGAAGAGACCCGCTCGGCGTCATTAAGTGGAGCCCTGTCATTAGCTGGCATTTTCCAAGCTGGAGATACCTCCTTGTGTGTGTGTGTGTGTGTGTGTGTGTGTGTGTGTGTGTGTGTGTTGCGTGACTGGGTTTGTGTGTCTGCGGCTGGAGGTTTTCACGAAGAGACGGGACAGCCGTTTGGCTGAAATGGTGTAGGGTTTCCTGCCTGAAGGGGGTTGGACTAGATGACCTCCGAGGTCCCTTCCAGCTATTATGATTATTGTTGTTTGTTTCTTTGTTGTTCTTCGGCATTCCACACGTCGAGTCCTCGAATTACGACAACAGACGCCCAAATTTCGCTCACTAAGGGAGAAATCGCTGAAGGGAGCTTGGCCCCACTTTACGACGCTGCTTGCCACCGTTCTTAAGTGAATCCCAGCAGGCAGTTCAACGAATCACACGGTGCTTAAGTCAACCTGGCTTCCTGCTTGTCAGAAGGTCGCAAAAGAGCATCACGGGACCCCGGGACGCTGCAACCGTCATAAATCGGAAACATTTGCCGAGGGTCTGAATTTTCATCCCGTGACCCCAGGACGCTGCGACCGTCATAAGTACGAGTCGGTTGCCGAGCGTCTGAATTTTTATCACGTAACCTCGGGAGGCTGCGACCGTCATAAGTACGAGTCGGTTGCCGAGCGTCTGAATTTTTATCACGTAACCTCGGGAGGCTGCGACCGTCGTAAGTACGAGTCGGTTGCCGAGCGTCCGAATTTTTATCACGTAACCTCGGGACGCCGCGGCCGTCGTACGTACGAGTCGCTTGTCGGGCGTCTGAATTCTGATCACGTGACACACACACACACACCCCGGGGGGAGGGACGCTGCAACGGTCCTCTGTCACTTTTCTCGTCGTAACTTTGGAACGGTCCCTCAACGAAGGGTTATAATTCGAGGAGTACCTGGGCTGTAGACCCCCGAATGCCTTTCCAACCCCCCAATTCTTTCATCCCGACAGAGGCAAATGTGGAGGCGACGAAAGAGTTGTACGATTGTGCGACTTTTTTTTTTTTTAACGAAGCACTTACCGACGCCAAATAGTTCTGTCTCCAGTTGCGACGACAACCCCAGTTTATCCGCCGGCCGTGCAAGACCTCGAAGGCGGCCACTTTGGCCTTGATTTGGCCCATCTCCGACGGAGGGATGTTGGTCACCAGCTGTCTGGCTCGCCACCTGTAGACGCACAACGACAACGCACCGAGGTGGGGGGGGAGGGTGTTAGAAGTTGTCCTCGATTTACAACGCTTCACTTAGTGACCGTTCAAAAGTGGCCGTGGCCCTGACGAAAGGGACTAGGGACTTTTTTTTTTACGACCGTGCCAGCGTCCCCCCCCCCTCCCGGATCGAAACTGAGATGGTCGAGAACTTCAAATGCTTTAAGAGGGGAGGACTTCAACTCCCAGAATCCCCCAGCCGGCATGTTTTAAGAGGGGAGGACTTCCATTCCCAGAATCCCCCAGCATGCAAACTTTAAGAGGGGAGGACTTCCATTCCCAGAATCCCCCAGCATGCAAACTTTAAGAGGGGAGGACTTCCACTCCCAGAATCCCCCAGCCGGCATGTTTTAAGAGGGGAGGACTTCCATTCCCAGAATCCCCCAGCATGCAAACTTTAAGAGGGGAGGACTTCATCTCCCAGAATCCCCCAGCCATCATGCTTTAAGAGGGGAGGACTTCAACTCCCAGAATCCCCCAGCCGGCATGTTTTAAGAGGGGAGGACTTCCACTCCCAGAATCCCTCAGCCGGCGTGCTTTAAGAGGGGAGGACTTCATCTCCCAGAATCCCCCAGCCGGCACACTTTAAGAGAGTCTGACTTACACTCCCAGAATCCCTCAGCCAGCACGCTTTAGGAGAGGCTGACTTCAACTCCCAGAATCCCCCAGCCGGCACGCTTTAAGAGGATACAGGCTGGGGAATTCTGGGATTTACCTGCAAAAGATGCCTTGGCTGATCTCCTGGAACTGGGCCAGCACAGCTGGAGGCTCGGGCCACACCACACTTTTGCCGTAGTCGGCCATGTTGCGCACCCCTTGGAAACGTCCTACCAGCTCCAGCAGGTACGACCTCACTTTGTGACGCTTGTAGTGGGCCATGACGGCGTAGATGGCGCGCAGGTACCGGCACCGCCTGCGGGCGAGGGCTCCTCTCCAGACCTGGGTGTAAGAGGCACGTCGGAATCCGGACTCGCAACACGGGAACACGAAATTTTAACTCCGTTGAGGACCACCACAGTCCGGTGACCTGCTACGTTGCCCTCTTTCTGACAACGCAACCACCGCACAAACCACATCAGGAGGACACAGGCAAGGGCCTTTTAACCCTCCCACTTGTAAAGGCGGTCCTCGTGTTACGACTGCCACCGTAATCTGTCGCCACTTAAGTCAGGTTTGCCCTGTTTTATGACCCGTCTTGCCATACTCGTTAAGCGGTGCGGGGGTTAAACGAGGCCCGCGGTCGCTCAGCGAATCGGGCTTTCCCCCTTGACTGGATCCGTCAGAAGATCGCCGAAGGGGATCGCGCAAACCCAGGACACCGCGACGGTCGTAAGCACGAGTCGGCTGCCAAGTGTCCGGATTTCAACCACGTGGCCTTAGGGATGCTTCAACGGCCGTTAAGTGGGACAAACGGTCCCAACTCTCCTTTTTCAGAGCTGTTGTAACTTTGAACTGGTCACTATAAGCACACCGTTGTAAGTTGAGGACTACCTTTACCTATAAGGACATCGTAAACCGCCAGCTGCCGGTAACATGGTTATATACTGAGCGTTAAGCCAGGATTCGTAGTTTTCCTTCGCAAGACTGTTGCATAGGCCTTTCCACTGCCGTCGTAACTTTGAACTGGTCACTATAAATGCACCGTTGTAAGTTGAGGACTATCTTTAGCTATGAGGACACCGGAAACCGGTGGCTGCCGGTAACATGGTTATACCGAGCATTAAGCCAGGATTCGTAGTTTTCCTTTGCAAGACTGTTGCATACGTTTTTCTCTATGTGCGGTACGGCGCCCGTTTCTTGGATCGGGTTCTCGTTGGAACGAGAGGACCAGACACCCGCCTTTCCCGCCAACTGCTGACCACAAACCAGTGGTGGGGTTCAGCCAGTTCACACCACTTCGGCACAACCGGTAGCTAAATTTGGCTGCGTTCGGAGAACCGGCTTAATGCACACAGCTTCCGGAAGTCCAGTCTAGGCCTCGGAGGTCTGAAGGAGGCCTCCCAGGCCTAGAACAGCCTGCCGGAAGTGCGTGGATACCAATTCCAGTGGGCTGTTCTAGGCCTCGGAGGCCTGGAGGAGGCCTTCCAGGCTTAGAACGGCCCGCCGGAAGGACATGGATGCCACTTTCTGAAAATCTGTTCTACGCCTCGGAGGCCTGGAGGAGGCATCCCAGGCCTAGAACAGCCTGCCGGAAGTGCATGGATGCCACTTCCAGAAGTCTGCTGTGGGCCTCGGAGGCCTGCAGGAGGCCTTCCAGGCTTAGAACGACCTGCCGGAAGGGCATGGCTGCCACTTCCAGAAGTCTGTTCTAGGCCTCGGAGGTCTGAAGGAGGCCTCCCAGGCCTAGAACAGTCTGCCGGAAGTGCGTGGATGCCACTTCCCGAAGTCTGTTCTAGGCATCGGAGGCCTGGAGGAGGCCTTCCAGGTTTAGAACGGCTCGCCGGAAGGACATGAATGCCACTTTCTGAAAGTCTGTTCTAGGCCTCGGAGGCATGGAGGAGGCATCCCAGGCCTAGAACAGCCTGCCGGAAGTGCATGGATGCCACTTCCAGAAGTCTGCTGTGGGCCTCGGAGGCCTGCAGGAGGCCTTCCAGGCTTAGAACGACCTGCCGGAAGGGCATGGCTGCCACTTCCAGAAGTCTGTTCTAGGCCTCGGAGGTCTGAAGGAGGCCTCCCAGGCCTAGAACAGTCTGCCGGAAGTGCGTGGATGCCACTTCCCGAAGTCTGTTCTAGGCATCGGAGGCCTGGAGGAGGCCTTCCAGGTTTAGAACGGCCCGCCGGAAGGACATGGATGCCACTTTCTGAAAGTCTGTTCTAGGCCTCGGAGGCATGGAGGAGGCATCCCAGGCCTAGAACAGCCTGCCGGAAGTGCATGGATGCCACTTCCAGAAGTCTGCTGTGGGCCTCGGAGGCCTGCAGGAGGCCTTCCAGGCTTAGAACGACCTGCCGGAAGGGCATGGCTGCCACTTCTGAAAGTCTGTTCTAGACCTCGGAGGTCTGAAGGAGGCCTCCCAGGCCTAGAACAGCCTGCCGGAACTGTGTGGATGCCACTTCTAGAAGTCTGTTATAGGCATCGGAGGCCAGGAGGAGGCCTTCCAGGCCTAGAACAGAGTGCCGGAAGTGCGTGGATACCACTTCCAGTGGGCTGTTCTAGGCCTGGGAGGCCTGGAGGAGGCCTTCCAGGCTTAGAACGGCCCGCCGGAAGGACATGGATGCCAGTTTCTGAAAGCCTGTTCTAGGCCTGGGAGGCCTGAAGGAAACATCCTAGGCCTAGAACAGCCTGCCGGAAGTGCATGGATGCCACTTCAAGAAGTCTGCTGTGGGCCTCGGAGGCCTGAAGGAGGCCTTCCAGGCTTAGAACGACCTGCCGGAAGGGCATGGCTGCCACTTCTGAAAGTCTGTTCTAGGCCTCGGAGGTCTGAAGGAGGCCTCCCAGGCCTAGAACAGCCTGCTGGAACTGTGTGGATGCCACTTCCAGAAGTCTGTTATAGGCATCGGAGGCCAGGAGGAGGCCTTCCAGGCCTAGAACAGAGTGCCGGAAGTGCGTGGATACCACTTCCAGTGGGCTGTTCTAGGCCTGGGAGGCCTGGAGGAGGCCTTCCAGGCTTAGAACGACCCGCCGGAAGGACATGGATGCCAGTTTCTGAAAGCCTGTTCTAGGCCTGGGAGGCCTGAAGGAAACATCCTAGGCCTAGAACAGCCTGCCGGAAGTGCATGGATGCCACTTCCAGAAGTCTGCTGTGGGCCTCGGAGGCCTGCAGGAGGCCTTCCAGGCTTAGAACGACCTGCCGGAAGGGCATGGCTGCCACTTCTGAAAGTCTGTTCTAGGCCTCAGAGGCATGGAGGAGGGGCCCCCCAGGCCTAGAACAGCCTGCCGGAAGTGCGTGGATGCCACTTCCAGAAGTCTGTTCTAGGCCTCGGAGGCCTGGAGGAGCCCCTCCAGGCTTGGAACAGCCCGCCGGAAGTGCATGGATGCCACTCCCAGAAGTCTGCTGTGGGCCTCGGAGGCCTGGAGGAGGCCTCCCAGGCCTAGAACCACCCGCCGGAAGTGCGTGGGCGCCACTTCCGGAAGTCCGTTCTAGGCCTCGGAGGCCCAGGCCGGCATGCCAAGAAGAGAACCGGTTGTTCCGGTATTTGAATCCCACCGCTTGCCCGCCGTTGGTACCTTCTGCAACAACAGCACAATGATGGGGATCAGGTTGGCCCGCTCCTGTTCCAGGGCAAACAAGGTGCGCGGCGTCCGTATGAAGATCTTGGTTTGCCCGTACGCCACGTCGTCCTGGAAGCCGTGTTGCTCCATCAGGGCTTGGGTGGCTGCGGCGTCCGAGGCCATGAGGTGGTTGGGCCAGGTGTATTCGCACGTCATTTTGTACCTGGGCAGGGGAGCGGGGAAGAGAAGAAGAAGAAGGTCTGAGAATTGGGCCTGCTTTGACCGGCGCGCAGAGGGCTTTCGGAAGATCCTCAGAGGTTGTGCGGCGCAAAGTCGACGGGCCCGTTGCCACCCCGGAACACGAAGCTCCGGTATTTCCTCCTGCGAGGAATCGTGCCTCCGTTTTGACCTTTCTCGCCGTTGCAAATGGAGGACTGTGGGTCTTTGGTGCCCTCTGAGCTTGCTTATTGTTGTGCCGACATCTCATGACCCATCTAGGTAACGTCATCAATACTAGAAGAGAGTGTGGTTAACGATGAGGTGATTTACGATGAGGGGGATTATGAGGCCCACCGGATTTCCCGGCTCCATCCGGCACCTTCCTCCCCCTGTTCAGCGAAGGGCCGAAGACCCCGAGGGCACCGGGGACGGTGCCGAAGAGAACACCTGCATCTTTTCTTCCTTCCGGAAGTGTGCAAAGACTTTGCCGTCAAACCTACCGGAGCAAGAAACGGTGGTACGGTTGCCTGTAGGCAAAGCCGGCCCTTCGGACCCGCACGTTCTCCAGCAAGCCCAGATAGGACACTTGGTGACGGCAACGTTCCTCGTCAAACAGCAACGGGGACTTGTGATCGTTGGGCTTGATGCAACGGACGTAGTAGGGCTCCTGTGGAGAAAAGGAGCGTGTGCGGAGTTAGGAGGGGACCCATCTCACGACTTCAGTTTGCCCCGTTGGCTGAAATTACGTTGCTGGTTGGAAATAAGATCAGGTTTCCTCGGGCGACACTAGAACCGGGTAGCTCTTGCTAAGTGCGATAGGTAGCCCTCGTCTGACCACCCAAAACCTCCGTTACTAAGCGAGGCATCTGTTAAGTGGGGGTTGCCCCATTTGCAACCTCTCCTGCCGTGAATCCCTCCAGTTTGCCCCGTTGGCTGAAATTGCGTTGCTGGTTGGAAATAAGATCAAGTTTCCTCAGGCGACACTAGAACCGGGTAGGTCTTGCTAAGTGCGATAGGTAGGCCTCGTCTTACCACACCAAACCTCCGTTGCTAAACAAGGCATTTGTTAAGTGGCGGTTGCCCCATTCGCAACCTTCCCTGCCGTGAATCCCTTCAGTTTGCCCCGTTGGCTGAAATTGCGTTGCTGGTTGGAAATAAGATCAAGTTTCCTCGGGCAACACTAGAACCGGGTAGGTCTTGCTCAGTGCGATAGGTAGCCCTCGTCTTACCACCCAAAACCTCCGTTACTAAGCGAGGCATCTGTTAAGTGGGGGTTGCCCCATTTGCAACCTCTCCTGCCGTGAATCCCTCCAGTTTGCCCCGTTGGCTGAAATTGCGTTGCTGGTTGGAAATCAGATCAAGTTTCCTCGGGCGACACTAGAACCGGGTAGGTCTTGCTCAGTGCGATAGGTAGCCCTCGTCTTACCACTCCAAACCTCCGTTGCTAAGCAAGGCATTTATTAAGTGGCGGTTGTCCCATTTGCAACCTTCCCTGCCGTGAATCCCTGCCATTGTGAGTCACACCGTTGCGACTTCCCCACTGACTTTCCGATGAGATGATCGCCAAAGGGGAGCAGTGGACTGCGGGGACACCGCCACCGTCATAAACACGAGACAGTTGCCCAGTGTCTGAATTTGGATGATGACGATGAAACGGTCCTAAGTGTGAAAAAGGGTCCTAAGTCCCTTTTTTCCCCGTGCCGTTGTAACTTGAAACGGTCACTGTGAACGGTCGTAAGTCGAGGACCACCGATATAGCTGTGCTTTCATAAATGAGACGTTAATGCTAGGGGCAGTCCTCGACTTAACGCCCATATTCGTTTAGTGATTCTTCCAAGTTTACCATGGCCTTGAAAAATGTGATTGACAACCGGTCCTCGGGCTTATGACTATTGTCGCGTTCTCACGATCGCATGATCCAGCATGTGTTTACGACGGTTGCCGTATTCCGGGGGGGTGGGGTGTCATGCGATCCCCTTTTTGCAGGTTACTCATTGCCCGGCCTCAGTGATTCACTTAACAATTGATGGCCCGAAAGGTTATAAAACGAAGCAAAACTCGCTTAGCAACGGAAATTTTGGGGCTCAGTTGGTGGCTATAAATCAAGGACAACCTGTAAAAACTTGCCAACAGCCAGAAAGAGTGTGTTTGTGTCACTTATACTGGAGAGGATTTCAGCTGATGTCTAGTCTCCGATATATCGACTTTTGCAAGATTTTGGAGCCTTAAATGCTTCGGCTCTTGCTTTGTATTGATGGAGGCGTTGCATAACGAAACCTTTAAAACTAACCGTAATCTCCATCTAAGTGTGGCTTATTTATAGCACACCGGTCCTGCACAAGCCACCATCTGGCAGGCCTCTAATTTTAGCTGCCAGCGCAGCTGAAAATAGACGGGCGACAGTCGCAGCTCCTTCCCCATCCGGAGTTCCTCCTTCTCCAACCGGAAAAGAGCCCCAGATGTTGGCTTGTCCCTGTCTCCCTCTTCAAAAGCACAGTTCAGAAGACTGGGGGATTCTGGGAGTTGAAGCCTGCCATCTTAAAATTGGCCACGGTTGAGGAACATCGAAGGAGGACCTGAGATACTTCGGCAGGTGTCGACGGAGCCTTGGTGGGATTCAAATACCTGGACAACCGGTTCTCTTATTGGATGCAGGCCTGGGCCTCCAAGGCCTAGAAGGGCCTTCTGGAAGTGGATTTCACGCACTTCCGGTGGGCTGTTCTAGTCCTGGGAGGCCTCCTCCAGGCCTCCGAGGCCCACCGCAGACTTCTGGAAGTGGCATCCATGCACTTCCAGCGGGCCGTTCTAAGCATGGAAGGCCTCCTCCAGGCCTCTGAGGCCTAGAACAGACTTCTGGAAGTGGCATCCACGCCCTTCCAGCAGGCCGTTCTAGGCCTGGGAGGCCTCCTCCAGACCTCCGAGGCCTACACTGGACTTCCGGAAGCTCTGTGCATTAAGCCGTTTCTCCGAACTCAGCAAAATTTAGCTACCGGTTCTGCTGAACTGGTGCAAACCGGCTAAATTCAACCACTGCTACTGAGGCTTGTTAGGCCCAGTCTCTCTCTTTCAGAGTCCTGTTCATAGGACTGGGGAATTCTGGGAGTTGAAGTCCACCATCTTAAAAATGGCCACGGTTGAGGAACATAGAAGGAAGACCTGAGATACTTGGGAAGGTGTCAACGGAGCAGCAGTGGGATTCAAATACCTGAACAACCGATTCTCTTATTGAATGGAGGCCTGGGCCTCCAAGGCCTAGAACAGCCTTGAGGCTTGTTAGGCTCAGTCTGACACTACATGAGATACATGGGAAGGTGTCAGCGGAGCAGCGGTGGAAGTCAAATACCTGAACAACCAGTTCTCTTATTGGAGGCAGGCCTGGGCCTCCCAAGGCCTAGAATAGCCTTCCAGAAGTGGCATCCACGCACTTCCGGGAGTCCGTTCTAGGCCTGGGAGGCCTCCTCCAGGCCTCCCAGGCCTAGAACAGACTTCTGGAAGTGGCATCCATGCACTTCCGGCAGGCTGTTCTAAGCCTGGAAGTGCTCCTCCAGGCCTCTGAGGCCCACTGCGGACTTCTGGAAGTGGCATCCATGCACTTCCGGCGGGCTGTTCTAAGCTTGGAAGGCCTCCTCCAGGCCTCCGATGCCTAGAACAGATTTCTGGAAGTGGCATCCACGTACTTCCAGCAGGCCGTTCTAGGCCTGGGAGGCCTCCTCCAGACCTCCGAGGCCTACACTGGACTTCCGGAAGCTCTGTGCATTAAGCCCGTTCTCCGAACTCGGCAAAACTTAGCTACCGGTTCTGCCGAACTGGTGTGAACCAGCTGAATCCAACCACTGCTACTGAGGCTTGTTAGGCCCAGTCTCTCTCTTTCAGAGTCCTGTTCATAGGACTGGGGAATTCTGGGAGTTGAAGTCCACCATCTTAAAAATGGCCACGGTTGAGAAACATAGAAAGAAGGCCTGAGATACTTGGGAAGGTGTCAACGGAGCAGCGGTGGGATTCAAATACCTGAACAACCGATTCTCTTATTGAATGCAGGCCTGGGCCTCCAAGGCCTAGAACAGCCTCCCAGAAGTGGCAACCACGCACTTCCGGCGGGCTGTTCTAGGCCTGGGACACCTCCTCCAGGCCTCCGAGGCCTAGAACAGACTTCTGGAACTGGCATCCATGCACTTCCGGCATGCCGTTCTAAAACTGGGAGGCCTCCTCCAGGCCTCTGAGGCCTAGAACAGACTTCTGGAAGTGGCATCCACGCCCTTCCGGCAGGCCGTTCTAGGCCTGGGAGACCTCCTCCAGACCTCCGAGGCCTACACTGGACTTCCGGAAGCACTGTGCATTAAGCCGGTTCTCCGAACTCGGCAAAACGTAGCTACCGGTTCCGCCGAACTGGTGCGAACCGGCTGAATCCAACCACTGCTACTGAGGCTTGTTAGGCCCAGTCTCTCTCTTTCGGAGCTCCGTTGATAGGACTGAGGAATTCTGGGAGTTGAAGTCCAGCGTTTTAAGACTGCCAAGGTTGAGGGGCCTAGAAGGAGGATCTGAGACAGTTGGGAAGGTGTCTACTGAAGTCCCCTCCCCCAATACGCCAGTCCCTCATTTTGGAGCCCCCTTCCCAGAACCCGGGAATTCTGGGAGTTGAAAACCCACCGCCTTAAATTTGCCAACACTGAGGAACACAGGAGGACGTGAGACACTTGGGAAGGTGTCTACTAGGTCCCCCCCGCCCCCGTTTCCCCGTTTGCCCCAGTCTCCTTTTTTTTTGGATCCGTGTTCACAAGACTGGGGAATCCTGGGAGTTGAAGTCCACCCTGTCTTCAGGTTGGCCAGGTTGAGGGACCTCGAAGGAAGATCTCAGATCCTTGGGAAGGTGTCTACTGAGGCTGGTTAGGCCCAGAGTCCTGTTCCTAGGACTGGGGGATTCTGGGAGTTGAAGTCCACCTGTCTTTCGATTGACCAGGTCGAGGGACACGGTCAGAGAAGGAGGACACTGCTTGCCCCAGTCTCTCCTTTTGGGATCCGTCTGCAGAGTACTGGGGGATTCTGGGACATGAAGTCCACCCTCTTAACCTTGCCGAGGGTTGAGGGACCTCGAAGGAAGATCTCAGATCCTGGGGAAGGTGTCTACTGAGGCTGGTTAGGCCCAGAGTCCTGTTCCTAGGACTGGGGGATTCTGGGAGTTGAAGTCCACCTGTCTTTCGATTGACCAGCTCGAGGGACACGGTCAGAGAAGGGAGGACACTGCTTGCCCCAGTCTCTCCTTTTGGGATCCGTCTGCAGAGGACTGGGGGATTCTGGGACTTGAAGTCCACCCTCGTAACCTTGCCGAGGGTTGAGGGACCTCGAAGGAAGATCTCAGATCCTGGGGAAGGTGTCTACTGAGGCTGGTTAGGCCCAGAGTCCTGTTCCTAGGACTGGGGGATTCTGGGACTTGAAGTCCACCCTCTTAACCTTGCCGAGGGTTGAGGGACCTCGGAGGAGGATCTCAGACACGTGGGAAGGTGTCCACCGAGGTTCCCCGGTGCTTTGTTAGCCCCAGTCTCCCTCTTTCAGAGCCCCTGCTCTCAAGACGAGGGAATTCTGGGACTTGAAGTCCACCCATCTGCAGGAGGCCGAAGGATGAGCCTCAGGCTTGGCTGCTCGAAGCTGGGCGGACTTCAACTCTACCGTCCACCGGCTTCGCCTCGACTGTCCACCGACGCGACGGCCTCGGTCTCTTGTTTGGGGAAGCCCCGGTTCCTAGGTCCTAGGGGAATTCTGGGAGTTGAAGTCCGCCCGTCTCCAGGTCGCCAAGGCTGAGGAGCACTAGAAGAGCAGGGAGATCTTCTCCGGGGACCTACCTTGGAAGCTAGGTTGTCCACCAAGGCCACGATGGAGTTCTTGAAGAGGGTGGCCGCCGTCAGGGGGCGCTTGGTCACTTCCGTGATGCTCTGCTTGCCTTCCGGCCACATCTCCCGGAGGAGGGGGTCTGCGCTGGGAAAAGACGCAGGAGGAGGGGGGGTCAAAAAAGTCAAGATGGCGGCCGGGAGGAAAGGATCAGGGTTGAAAAGCCAGGGGAGGGGGGTTATTTGCCCCCGAGGACCGCGGGGAGTTTGAAATCGCCTCCGACGGACGATTCGGGGCCTGCCTTTTCCCGTCGGGGTGTGTGTGTGTGTGTGTGTGCTGGCTCAGCACGATGGGAGTTGTAGTCCGACGCCTTTGGAGGCCGGCGGTTCCCTGAGCGGACTTGACGCCGAGATCGGGGAAGGCCGTTCAAAAACAAAACGAAAGAAAAGAAAAGAAAAGAAAAAGGACAGACGAACGCTGGCAATCCTCGCCGAAGTTCGTTGAGTGACCGTTCGAAGTTACGACGGCCCTGAAAAAAAACCCCCTCTTAGGACCGTTGTGCACAGTTACAATCGCCGTCGCAAGGGACCCTAGCGGAATAAACAAGAGTGGGAAGGGACCTGGGAGGTCATCTAGTCCACCCCCCTGCTCAACCGGGAGACTCTAACAGAATCACAGAATAATAGAGTTGGAAGGGACCTCGGAGGTCATCTAGTCCAACCCCCTGCTCAAGCGGGAGAGCCTTGCAGAATCACAGAATAATAGGGTTGGAAGGGACCTGGGAGGTCATTTAGTCCAACCCCCTGCTCAAGCGGGAGACCCCTTCAGAATCATAGAATAACAGACTGGGAAGGGACCTTGGAGGTCATCTAGTCCAACCCCCTGCTCAACCGGGAGAGCCTTGCAAAATCACAGAATAATAGGGTTGGAAGGGACCCTGGAGGTCATCTAGTCCAACCCCCTGCTCAAGCGGGAGAGCCTTGCAGAATCACAGAATAATAGGGTTGGAAGGGACCTCGGAGGTCATCTAGTCCAACCCCCTGCTCAAGCGGGAGACTCTAACAGAATCATAGAATAACAGACTGGGAAGGGACCTTGGAGGTCATCTAGTCCAACCCCCTGCTCAAGCGGGAGAGCCTTGCAAAATCACAGAATAATAGGGTTGGAAGGGACCCTGGAGGTCATCTAGTCCAACCCCCTGCTCAAGCAGGAGAGCCTTGCAGAATCACAGAATAATAGGGTTGGAAGGGACCTCGGAGGTCATCTAGTCCAACCCCCTGCTCAAGCGGGAGAGCCTTGCAGAATCTGGAGGTCATCTAGTCCAACCCCCTGCTCAAGCGGGAGAGCCTTGCAGAATCACAGAATAATAGGGTTGGAAGGGACCTGGGAGGTCATCTAGTCCAACCCCCTGCTCAAGCGGGAGACTCTAACAGAATCATAGAATAACAAGAGTTGGAAGGGACCTCGGAGGTCAGCTAGTCCAACCCCCTGCTCAAGCGGGAGAGCCTTGCAGAATCATAGAATAACAGGGTTGGAAGGGACCCTGGAGGTCATCTATTCCAACCCCCTGCTCAAGCAGGAGACCCTTGCAGAATCACAGAACACCAGGGTTGGAAGGGACCTCGGAGGTCATCTAGTCCAACCCCCTGCTCGGGCAGGAGACCTTATAGTACCATTCGCTACAAACAGCTGCCCAGTCTCATCCCGACGGGATGGAACGCCCAACCTCTGGAGGCAAGCCATCCCACTGGTTACACGTCAACCTCGTTTAGTGACCATTTGAAATGGTCCTGGGGAAAAAATATGACCGTATTTCACACTTAACGCCTTTTGCAGCATCCCCACGGTCACGGGGATCCAAATTCCCCACGCTCGGTGACCGACTCCCCTTTATGACCCTCGTGGGGGGGTTCACGCTCTCCCCTTTTACGACCGCCTGACCAGCCAAACCAATGGGGGAACCCACGTTCGCTTAACGACCGTGTGACTTATGGAACCCTTTTTTGGGGACCTTCTGACAAACCAAGTTAACCGGGGGTGGGTTGGGTGGGGAAGCCAGACTGACTGAAGAACTGCAGAGTTAGAGGGAAAGGGAGATCATCAAATGGGGCAAAACTCGCTGAGCAGCTGTCTCGCTTAGCGACCGAAATGTCGGGGGCTGTATTGCGGTCGTAAGTCGAGGACACTCGGCACCCTGAGGCCGATGGTCAGACTGTCTACTTATCTGTTGATCCATTTCTTCAGAAATGTAAACGGGTGAGGTGGCTTATACGGGGGAAAAAATTAAAGAAAATTAAAATTAAAATCAGGCTGACCTGGATTGATGATGGGTTTTTCAATATGTTTTAATTTTTAACTGTAGTTAATTTATTTGGGGGCTATTTAATTCTTTTTTAATCTTTGTATTGTTGTTTTTTATTGTTGTAAGCCGCCCTGAGTCCTTCGGGAGATAGGGCGGCATATAAGTCCCAAAAATAAATAAATAAATAAATAAATAAATAAATAAATAAATAAATAAATAAATAAATAAATAAATAAATAAATAAATAAATAAAAATTAAATTTGCAAATGTAATGAAGTTTTGAGAAAATCTTCACCAGTTAAGAATATCCAGAATTTGGTGGCAGAAATAAACTAAAATAAGGATTGGGACAGCATCTACCATAAGGCATAAGTGATTTATGGTTTTTTTAACAAAACCGATAAAATATATATATATTAAAAAAAAACCAACCCCAAACAAATTGTCGACTTAAAATCAGTTTTTTGGTGTGTTTTGGTTTTTTTTGAAATCCAGAGTTCTCCCACGGCCTCAGTCCGACGTACCTGTTGAACAGCAGTCGCTTGAAATCCTGGAACAGGAAATCCTTGTTCTTGTCTAGGAATCCTTCCACGGAATATCTGAAACGCGGATTCAGACATGCTAGTGAGCGGGATAGAGCCATCTTGCGCAAGCTCAAATCAGTCAAAGGACAGCTTTTTTGGCAAAACTGAACGTTTTTGCCAAAGGGATCCCTTTAATGTGGGTGGACTTCGACTCCCAGAATTCCTCAGCCGGCGTGAATGGATCGGTTCCCGGAATTCCCCAGCCACCGTGCTTTAAGAGAGGTGGACTTCGACTCCCAGAATCCCCCAGCCAGCATGGATGGATCGGTTCCCAGAATTCCCCAGCCAACATGCTTTAAGAGGGGTGGACTTCGACTCCCAGAATCCCCCAGCCAGCATGGATGGATCGGTTCCCAGGATTCCCCAGCCAGTGTAGATGGATTGATTCCCGGAATTCCCCAGCCACCGTGCTTTAAGAGGGGTGGACTACAACTCCCAGAATCCCCCAGCCAGCATGGATGGATCGGTTCCCAGGATTCCCCAGCCAGTGTAGATGGATTGATTCCCGGAATTCCCCAGCCACCGTGCTTTAAGAGGGGTGGACTACAACTCCCAGAATCCCCCAGCCAGCATGGATGGATCGGTTTCCGGAATCCCCCAGCCAACATGCTTTAAGAGAGGCGGACTTCAACTCCCAGAATCCCCCAGCCAACACGGATGGATCGGTTCCCGGAATTCCCCAACCAACATGCTTTAAGAGAGGTTGACTTCAACTCCCAGAATCCTCCAGCCAGCATGGATGGATTGGTTCCTGGAATTCCCCAGCCAGCATCGATGGATCAATTCCCGGAATTCCCCAGTCACCATGCTTTAAGAGGGGTGGACTTCAACTCCCAGAATCCCCCAGCCAGCATGGATGGATCGGTTCCCAGAATCCCCCAGCCAGCATGGATGGATCGATTCCCGGAATTCCCCAGCCAACATGCTTTAAGAGAGGCGGACTTAAACTCCCAGAATCCCCCAGCCAGCATGGATGGATCGATTCCCGGAATTCCCCAGCCACCGTGCTTTAAGAGGGGTGGACTACAACTCCCAGAATCCCCCAGCCAGCATGGATGGATCGGTTTCCGGAATTCCCCAGCCAACATGCTTTAAGAGAGGCGGACTTCAACTCCCAGAATCCCCCAGCCAGCATGGATGGATCGATTCCCAGAATTTCCCAGCCACCATGCTATAAGAGGGGTGGACCTCAACTCCCAGAATTCCCCAACACCCAGTATGCTTCTCCATCCAGAAAAAAAGGGAAGTAAGGGGGAACGATGAAGGAAAAATGCTCACGTAACGTCCCCTGCGTAATGCTTGATCCGGAAATCCCGTCCGTACTCCATGGATTTCTCGGCAGAATTGAGCTGTGGGAAGACGCAAGCACAAAATCGTTCAAGGTCGGGTTGTGTGGCTTGCTCAAGTCCATTTGTACTCAAGTGAGGAAGCCGTCAACAGCCAACAAAAAAAAGGGGGCCTTGCGTACACCGGAGTCACTTACCGACCACGTGGTCGTAAAATCGAGTCAGGTCATGTGATCGGCCACTGAACGAACGCCCCCAAGGTAGGACCAAAATGCCAAATCCAATTGTAGTCATAAATCAAGGGTTACCTGCGGCCGTGGGATTCGAATACCTGAACGACGGGTTCTATTATGTGACGCAGGCCTGGGCCTCCGAGGCCTAGAACGGACTTCCGGAAGTGGCATCCACGCACTTCCTGTGGGCTGTTCTAGGCCTGGGAGGCCCAGGCCTGCGTCACATAATAGAACCCGTTGTTCAGGTATTCGAATACCTGAACGATGGGTTCTATTATGTGACGCAGGCCTGGGCCTCCGAGGCCTAGAACGGACTTCCGGAAGTGGCATCCACGCACTTCCTGTGGGCTGTTCTAGGCCTGGGAGGCCTCCTCTAGGCCTCCCAGGCATAGAACGGGCTTCCAGAAGTGGTATCCATGCAGTTCTGGAGGGCCATTCTAGGTTTGGGAGGCCTCCGAGGCCTAGACTGGACTTCCAGAGGCCAGCCGGTTCTCCGAATTCAGGTCAATTTAGCTACCGGTTCTCCCGAACCGGTGCAAACTGGTTGAATCCCAGTACTGGTTACCTGTCATTTTTTTACGTTTTATCCCTTTGCTTTACAAAGGAAGAATTCAAGAGCAAAACCCTGAAGAACTTTACAAATCCGCCTATTCTAATAAAAATATTAAGAAATTGAGAGCTATATATTATTGATTTTTTAAACGCAATCTTAATTTCTCCATTTTCCCCATGGATGTGAACAACTGCATTCGGCGACACCATTTGTGCGGTAAAAGAAAGGACAACAGTGAATTTTTGTCTAAAGCTAAAGCTAAAGGGACGCGGTGGCTCAGCGGATTAGGACACCGAGCTTTTCGATCAGAAGGTCGGCAGTTTGGCGGGTCGAATGCCGAGTGCCACGTAACAGAGTGAGCGCCTGTTACTCGTCCCAGCTTCTGCCAACCTAGCAGTTCGGAAGCACGTAAAAAATGCAAGTAGAAAAATAGGGACCACTACGGTAGGAAGGTAACAGCGTTCCGTGTGCCTTTGGCGTCTAGTCATGCCGGCCACATGACCACGGAGACGTCCTCGGACAAGCGCTGGCTCTACGGCTTTGAAACGGAGATGAGCACCGGGCCCTAGAGTTGGAAACGACTAGCACGCATGTGCGGGGGAACCTTTACCTTTACCTAAAGCTAAATAAATCTAGACGACCGCTTTCTGAAAGCTTTATAATAACGTGTGGTCAACTGACGACCATTCATTTAGGGACTGTTCAAAGTTAAAAAGGCACTGAAAAAAAACATGACTTATGACTAGCCCTCGCATGTACGACCATTGCAGCATTCCTCGCAAACATGTGATTAAATTGGGACACTTAGTTACCAGCATGTATTTACAATAGTTGCAACATCTCGAGGTCGCATGATCGCCGTTTGCAGCCTTCCCAGCTGGCTTCCGACAAGCAAAGTCAATTGAGGAAGCTGGTTTCACTTAATGACGGTGCAACTCCCTTAACAACAGCAGCGATTCACTGAATCACAATGTGAGTCGGGTGACTCCCTTAAAAACCGCCTTGCTTAGTAAGAGAGACTCTGGCCCATGTTGTCGTCGTAAGTCGAGGACTGTCTGTCCTCTCCCTATGTATGCCCTGGGTTTGAACCCCATTGTTGTTTTCTTTAAATTTGAGAATTTTCCACGCTGCTACACTGTCACCCAGATTATTCAGGAAAAACGAAAACGAAAAACGTCCCTCCGTGATTGCCAAAATTTTGTTCCTCATATCTGGCACTGGCGGAAAAGGATTCTCGGATTATCTTCGTTATGGGGTATTACTCTGATTATCCTCTTACCTTCTTGCTGGTATAATGGGGGTGTTTGCCAAGCCTGGCATCCATGCTCTCCAAGAAAAGGGCATCGGTGACTTTCCCCACGGTCAAGCATGCTTCGTCCAGTATCGCGATGACACCCTTGTGCGGCTCTTCTACCAGATCGACGATGATTTGATTGTCAAAATATTCAATCTGTCAAAAGAAGGCAGAGGTGCTGCTTGGCAAGGGAAGGTAAAGCAGATTTTTTTTTCCAAACTTGGCTGCTTTAAAGTATGTGGACTACACCTCCCAGAATTCCCCAGCCAAAACATGCTGGCTGGGGAATTCTGGAGCTGAGGTTCACACTTCTTAAAAGTTGTACAGGTTGAGAAAGACCACTCTAGAGTGTGTGAGATTTGAAAACCCAGTTACGGGTAGTCCTTGACTTACAAGCTTTCATTTAATGACCATTCCAAGTTACGACAGGGGTGGGGGAAAAAAGGGCTGCTGGCCAGTCCTTGACTTACAACCGTTCATTTAATGATGGCTCAAAGTTGTAACAATGCCGATCAAAAGGGACTTAGGATCATTCCTCAGACTCAGAACTGTTACTGAGTCGACTGGGGAAAACGGGACATGCTTAAGGCCTGCGTGACTCACTTATCAACTGTGGTAAAAAAGTCACAAAACAGGACGATTCGCTTAACGACCGGATCGCTTAGTGATGGAAATTCCAGTCCCAATTTGCGATCCGAAGTCTTAGGACTAACTGTAATGCTGCAGTTTCGATTGCAATGGTTCTTCCTTCCTTCTCCTGTTATACAGACAAAATTAAGTTCCGATCGAAAACAACTTTGGATGGGTTTTGGCGGGCCGCATCAACGTTTAAGGCGGGGGTCTCCAACCTACGGGCTGTGGCTCAATACCGGTCCGTGGCCTCTTGGCCACCGGGTGGCGTAAGTTGCGTGGCCATTCGGCAGGCGGGCAGCAGTGCAAGCCTCATGCAGGGGGGGGCAGGCAGCGGTGTGATCTTCACACCGGTGGTAACATCACCACAAGCCTGGTGTCATTGTCGCCACAAGCCTCCCTCTGGCACCGACGTCGCGGAGAGCCTCAAGCGCATACTCGTAGCTCCGCTTGCACGGCGTACACGCTCGCGGCCTGCTTGCGTGCACATGCTCACGTTTGTGCCTGTGCGCATAAGGCACCCGCCCCTCTCTTTCCCACCGGGACGCCAACCGGGGAAGGTTTTAAGGGACTCACGTGCTGCCATTCTATCCCCTCGCGCTGGTACTCCTGCTGTTCCTGCTGGAGGATTAGCTCGATAAACAGCTGCTGCAGCTTCTCGTTGCAGTAGTTGATGCAGAACTGCTCGAAGCTGGAAGAAGAGACGTCGGAAGATCAGGACCGCTCTCCGACAAAAGTCCCCCAAGTCCCCGTCCACCCACAGGAAACCCTCGTTTAATGACCGTTCGCTGAACCAGCGATCCAAATTACGGCATACTCAAAGAAAGCGAAGATCAGACAGATTCCCGTAGGGACTCGACTTACAACCACCGACTGAGCCTCAAATTTCTGTCGCTAAGCAGGATGGCTATTGGGTTTTGCCCCGTTTTACGATCTTTCTGGCCCCAGTTGTTACGTGAATCACTGCAATTGTGAACCTAGTAAGATGGTTGTTAAATGAATCTGGCATTCCCCGTTGACGTGGTTTGTTGGAAAGGTCGCAAAAGGGGAGTCGCATGTCCCCGGGACACTGCAACCGTCATAAATATGAATCGGTTGCCAAGCATCTGAATTGTGATCAATTGTTGTAAGGGTGAAAAACGGTCATAAGCCCATTTTTTTGCAGTGCCGTCATAACTTCACACCGTCACTAAAGCAACAGCCGTGAGCCGAGGATGTCCTGTAAAGACACACAGCATCACACAATCCCGTGCCGTACAGTTGGCAATGGCTCATTTCACCACAGTTGCAGGTTCCCACGGTTACATGACCGGGATTTGCAACCATTTTTGCCAGTTTTGGTGCAGTTTCCAGCAAAAAAATTGTCATTTTGGAGAGAACGGATTCACGTAACAACCGAGCGGTTCGCTTAACAACCACGTCATTCCCTTAACGACCGTGGGGACTCGCTATAAGGATCACAACACAGTCCTAAAATTGAGGTTGGCCGGTGATGGCCCATTTATCAGCGACCGACGACCCAAAATTCTGACCCCAATTCTGGTCTCTAAGCAAGGACTCCTGATCCAGAGAATTCTCCTGCAGTGTTCTACCTGTTGTTGTCGAAAATCTCAAAGCCATAAATGTCCAAGACCCCGATGACCGTATTTTTGCCGTGGACTCGCGGGTCGTAGTTCTTGACCTCGATGGTGGTGTTGATGCGGTTGACGATCCAACAGAACAGCCGCTCGTAAATAGCCTGCATAGACAAAACACGGGGACAAAACCGACAGGTCGTCGTGCTGGGGAGGAATCGAGTTGAATGATGCACGATGTCGCCTGTTTAAGACGCAGCGGAGTCAACAGACAGATCGAGGAAGCAAACATGTTGGCATTTCAGAGCTAGATTGGTGCCGTGAGGAAGGAACCAGGCTAGAAAGTGGGAGGCGGTGAGTTCTAGTCCCGCCTTAGGCATGAAAGCTAGCTGGGTGACTTTGGGCCAATCACCAGGAGACGGTGAGTTCTAGTCCCGCCTTAGGCATGAAAGCCAGCTGGGTGACTTTGGGCCAATCGCCAGGAGACGGTGAGTTCTAGTCCTGCCTTAAGCATGAAAGCTAGCTGGGTGACTTTGGGCCAATCGCCTGCAGGCGGTGAGTTCTAGTCCCACCTTAGGCATGAAAGCCAGCTGAGTGACTTTGGGCCAATCGCCAGGAGGCGGTGAGTTCTAGTCCCGCCTTAGGCATGAAAGCCAGCTGGGTGGCTTTGGGCCAATCGCCAGGAGACGGTGAGTGCTAGTCCTGCCTTAAGCATGAAAGCCAGCTGGGTGACTTTGGGCCAATCGCCAGGAGACGGTGAGTTCTAGTCCCGCCTTAGGCATGAAAGCCAACTGGGTGACTTTGGGCCAATCACCAGGAGGCGGTGAGTTCTAGTCCCACTTTAAGCATGAAAGCCATCTGAGTGACTTTGGGCCAATCGCCAGGAGACGGTGAGTTCTAGTCCCGCCTTAGGCATGAATGCCAGCTGGGTGGCTTTGGGCCAATCGCCAGGAGACGGTGAGTTCTAGTCCCGCCTTAGGCATGAATGCCAGCTGGGTGGCTTTGGGCCAATCGCCAGGAGACGGTGAGTTCTAGTCCTGCCTTAAGCATGAAAGCCAGCTGGGT
This sequence comes from Vipera latastei, assembly GCA_024294585.1. Lineage (NCBI taxonomy): Eukaryota > Metazoa > Chordata > Lepidosauria > Squamata > Viperidae > Vipera > Vipera latastei. Next base: position 1,943,660 of record CM044371.1, read on the forward strand.
GACTTTGGGCCAATCGCCAGGAGACGGTGAGTTCTAGTCCCGCCTTAGGCATGAAAGCCAACTGGGTGACTTTGGGCCAATCACCAGGAGGCGGTGAGTTCTAGTCCCACTTTAAGCATGAAAGCCATCTGAGTGACTTTGGGCCAATCGCCAGGAGATGGTGAGTTCTAGTCCCGCCTGAGACATGAAAGCGAATTACATGACTTTGGGCAAGTCCTTATCTCTCACAGGGGAGTTGTGGGGAAAATAAGAGGGGGAAGGAACTTTAGATATGTTTTCCACCTTGAATCATTTATAAACATGATTAAAAAAGGAGGGATATGGAAAAATAATAAGAATAAAATAAAATAACGATAAAAATTAAGTCAAATAATAAAATAAAGTCAGATTAAATGAAAAGAAGAGAGATTAAAAAGACAAATGAAAGAAGAAAGCAAAACGAAGGAAGATGAAAAAAGAGCCAGATAAAAAATAAACGAAATAACGAAGGAAAATAAAAGCAAAATGACATGACATGAAATGAAGATTAAACAAATCAATAAAATAACAAGGTAAAGGAAAAGGAAATAAAATGAAATTAAGACGAATGAATAAGGAAACCAAATGATAAGTTAAAATGAAATAAAACTTCAATAATTGAATGAATAAAACAATCAGCAAAGTAAATTGAAAATGAAATAAAATAAACAAAGAAAATAATAAAGAAAATGAAAATAAATTAAATTAAATTTAAATAAAACAAGTAAAAGAAAAGTAAAATGAAACAAAATTAAATTAAATTAAAATAAAGACAGAAAATAATCAGTCGAGGAAAAGGAAATGAAATTTAAATCAATAAAACAAGTACAACAAAAATGAAATAAAATAAAACAATAAAATACAATGCAATAATAAAATAGAATAAATACAATAAAGTAAAATAATATAATACAATAAAATAAAATAATAGAATAAAATAAATAAAATAAAATAAATAAAATATAGATAAGTGTAAAGTGAAATAAAATGAAATGAAAGAAAACTTCAATAAATGAATGAATAAAACGATCAGCAAAGTAAATTGAAAATGAAATAAAAGAAATAAAGAAAATAATAAAGAAAATGAAAATAAATTAAATTTAAATAAAAGAAGTAAAAGAAAAGTAAAATGAAACAAAATTAAATTAAATTAAAGACATAAAATAATCAGTCGAGGAAAAGGAAAGGAAATTTAAATAAATAAATAAAACAAGCACAACGAAAATGAAATGAAATAAAATAAAATAAAATAATACAATACAATAAAATACAATAATAAAATAAAGTACAATAAAATAAATACAATGAAATAAAATAACACAATACAATAAAATAATACAATACAGTAAAATAAAATAATAAAATAAAATAAATAAAATAAAATAAAGATAGATAGATAGTGTAAAGTGAAATAAAATGAAATGAAATAAAACTTCAATAAATGAATGAATAAAACGATCAGCAAAGTAAATTGAAAATGAAAGGAAAGAAAGAAAATAATAAAGAAAATGAAAATAAATTAAATTTAAATAAAACAAGAAAAAGAAAAGAAACATGAAACAAAATTACATTAAATTAAAACAAAGACATAAAATAATCAGTCGAGGAAAAGGAAAGGAAATTTAAATAAACAAAACAAGTACAACAAAAATGAAATAAAATAAAACAATAAAATACAATACAATAATAAAATAAAATAATACAATGCAATAAAATAATACAATACAGTAAAATCAAATAATACAATACAATAAATAAAATAAAATAAATAAAATAAAGATAGATAGATAGATAGATAGACAGTGTAAAGTGAAATAAAATGAAAATGAAATTTAAAAAAACCAAACCAAATATCTGTTTATTCCTGAGATCTCTATATGCAGGTCCATTCTCTTACATTCCGAGGAAAACCAGCATTCCTGCCTAAGATCCGAAGAAGGCAGTTGCGCCGCCAGGTCAACATCCACCCGAAACCCCCATCAGACCACGGAAGGTTTTGTATCTAGCCGAATCTCGGCGTTACCTTGGCGCAGGCATCTCGTGCGTAATTGGCCTCATCGTAACTGTGGCCTTTTTGGATCACCTCGCCACCGCCTGTAGCCACCGTCCTGTTTAGGAGCGTGCTGAGGAGGCTCTCCATCTCGGTCGAAGTCAACTCCGCAAGGTAGGAGGCCATTTGTGGGTCCTCAACGGCCACCTCGTCGCCGGAGCAGGTGAAATTCACGTTGCCCTGAAAAGTCAGTGGTCACAAGGATCCCTCAGATGTCAAAGACGGGTCGTCCTTGATCCAAAACATCCCAACAGAGCGGCTTTCAAAGTTCTTGGGGGCGTCTTGCGGTGTGCGGGCGAGCGCTGCCGCGAACCGACGCCACACCGGAAGTCGGCACACCCGGATGCTTGTGATGGACGGCTCGTCTGCTTTTTCATAACGTTTCACAGTAGACCTCCGAAGTGAGGGTCAAACCAGACTCTGTAAACTTCGCTAGCCGTACTCCTTTGGCGTCTTTCACATTTGCCGGGATTTTTCTATGTCACCACGTCCCGCCAAATGTGAAGATGCCAAAGGAGTATGGCTAGCGAAGTGTATGGAGTCTGGTTCGACCATCTTCACATTTGGCGGGACGTGGTGACATAGAAAAATCCCAGCAAATGTGAAAGACGCCAAAGGCTAGCGAAGTTTACGGAGTCTGGTTCGACCCTCACTTCGGAAGTCTACTGTGAAACGTTACGAAAAAGCAGACGAGCCGTCCATCACAAGCGTCGGGACATGCCGACTTCCGGTGTGGCATCGGTTCGCGACAATGCTCGCCCGCACACCGTTAGACCGCACCCAAGAACTTTTGAAGTAGTTCCGTTGGGATGTTTTTGATCACACACACACACACACACACACACAACCGCCATACCCCAAGTTTGGCACCAAGCGATGACTGTTAAGGAATTTCAAACCTTATTACCAGAAAGTTATGTTCTATTCATTCACATGATGTCGGTTTATTGATCCTGGCCCACCTTGAAGGGCGGGCCAGTAAAATATCAAAACAATGTCATTTACCAAGTGTAAAATGGCTGCCAGGATCTTTTGCACGGAATCGATCTCTTCAGGAGTAAAACCGATCACTTTCATGGCATCCAGGACGGATTGATAGGCGGTTTTCTCACTGTCCAAAGACTTGGGAGGGCAGAAGGTGCAAGGCCAATCAATGGAGAACAACCCAAGGGGTGAAATAAAAACAAGAATTAATCGGGGGGGGGGAGGGCTTGAATATTCACCCTACTTATGAACCACTTTACACTTAGGGCTCGATCGTGGAATAACTGTACACAATCTGCCTCTTCATAAGATCTTCCAATAAACTTAATTTTCTTTGGTTTCCCCCACTCGCTTTGGGACAATCCACGCTTCTCTGCTTCTTCTTACAACCGGAAGGACGACTTGCCCCAGATTGAACTGTGTTTTACTTACCCTGTCATTACTACCGCCCTCCTTGGTAAACCTGTAGGCCGTTGGGTCTCCAACCAGGTGGAGAGATTTCAGCTTAGCGTCCGAGGCACCGAGAAGCAACTGGGGGAGGAAAAAAAATCAAAATCAAATAATAATTTGATAGTCGTCGACGTACGATGATTCGTTTAGGGACGACGACGCTGATTCGTGGGTCCTCCAGAAGGGGAAGTCAACTCACCTGATAGAAGGCATGGAAGTTCCTCTCCCCAGGTTGCTGCTCGAGGACCCGCGACTGCAAGAGAAGGAGAACGTGAGGACGTCAACTGGAGGACCTGGGTGGAGAGATAGCTTGGTGGCATCCTACCAGACGGAGCAGCTATAGTAACCCCTGGATAGGAGAACCACTTTCTGAGCGTCTAATCTGGGAGTTGAAGTCCACCCCTTGTAAATCATGCGGGCTGGGGGATTCTGGGAGTTGAAGTCCTCCCCTCTTAAAGCATGTCGGCTGGGGAATTCTGGGAGTGGAAGTCCTCTCCTCTTAAAGCATGCCTGCTGGGGGATTCTGGGAGCCGTAGTCCACCCATCTTAAAGCAGACTGGCTGGGGAATTTTGGGAGTGGAAGTCCTCTCCTCTTCAAGCACGCCTGCTGGGGGATTCTGGGAGTCGTAGTCCACCCATCGTAAAGCAGGCTGGCTGGGGAATTCTGGGAGTGGAAGTCCTCTCCTCTTAAAGCACGCCTGCTGGGGGATTCTGGGAGTCATAGTCCACCCATCTTAAAGCAGGCTGGCTGGGGAATTCTGGGAGTGGAAGTCCTCTCCTCTTAAAGCATGCCTGCTGGGGGATTCTGGGAGTCATAGTCCACCCATCTTAAAGCAGGCTGGCTGGGGAATTCTGGGAGTGGAAGTCCTCTCCTCTTAAAGCGTGCCTGCTGGGGGATTCTGGGAGTTGAAGTCCACTCCTCTTAAAGCTTTCCGGCTGGGGAATTCTGGGAGTGGAAGTCCTCCCCTCTTAAGGCATATTGTCTGGGAGATTCTGGGAGTTGGAATCCACGCATTTTTAAGCATGCTGGCTGAGGGATTCTGGGAGTTGAAGTCCACCCCTCTTGAAGTTGTCCAGTTTGAAAAAAACCCTGGGCTCCGTTCTTCAGTTTCTCGACAAACCAGGCGATTGCGAGTCCTTAATTGTGAGACGCCCCCTCCTCCATTAATGCGGGTATTGAGATGACCCCCTGTGTTGGACTTGACCCCCCCCAAAAACCTCCCGTTTTAACACACACACACACACACACACACACAAACACTCTTACCTTTTCCAACAAATAGTTGCTGATGTGTCCTCCGGTGGGGTCCCCCTTGAAGTCAAAATTGATGTCCATGTATTTGCCGAAGCGGCTGGAATTGTCGTTGCGGCTGGTCTTGGCGTTGCCGAAGGCCTCCAGGACGCCGTTGGATTTGAGCAGGACGTTTTTGACCCTGCAAAAAGGTGGAAGAAACGCAAAAAAAAGAGACTGACTTGGGGGTGGGGGGGGTGGGCGGGCAGGAGTTACATCTTGCCTTCACGGGGGGTGGGGTTGGGGGTTTAGGGCTCTTCCTGCCCCCCCCTCTCCTCAATGAAGCCACCCCCTTGGGCTTTTTCAAACCCCTTTCTCTTTGCCCGGCCTACCTCGCAGGCTTGTTAGGAAGAAGATGTAAAGGGGGTGGGTGGGTGGGTGGGTGGGTGGTTCAGATATCGCTTTTATTTCATGCATTCCCAGGCCTTGTGTGGTGGTTTGTGAGCTGAGCAATTGTGAGACTGGCTGGGGGATTCTGGGAGTGGAAGTCCTCCCCTCTTAAAAAATGCCGGATGGGGGATTCTGGGAGTGGAAGTCCCCCCCTCTTAAAGCGTAGTTGCTGGGGGATTCTGGGAGTGGAGGTCCAGCCCTCTTAAAGCATTCCGGCTGGGGGATTCTGGGAGTTGAAGTCCACACTTCTTAAATCATGCTGGCTGGGGGATTCTGGGAGTGGAAGTCCTCCCCTCTTAAAGCATGCCTGCTGGGGGATTCTGGGAGTTGAAGCCTACACTTCTTAAAGCATGCCGGTTGGGGGTTTCTGGGAGTTGAAGTCCTCCTCTCTTAAAGCATGCCGGCTGGGGGATTCTGGGAGTTGAAGTCCTCCCCTCTTAAAGCATGCCTGCTGGGGGATTCTGGGAGTTGAAGTCTACACTTCTTAAAGCAGGCCGGCTGGGGGATTCTGGGAGTTGAAGTCCTCCCCTCTTAAAGCATGCTGGCTTGGGGATTCTGGGAGTGGAAGTCCTCCCCTCTTAAAGCATGCCTGCTGGGGGATTCTGGGAGTTGAAGTCTACACTTCTTAAAGCATGCCGGTTGGGGGTTTCTGGGAGTTGAAGTCCTCCTCTCTTAAAGCATGCCGGCTGGGGGATTCTGGGAGTGGAAGCCCTCCCCTCTTAAAGCAGGCCGGCTGGGGGATTCTGGGAGTTGAAGTCCTCCCCTCTTAAAGCATGCCGGCTGGGGGATTCTGGGAGTGGAAGTCCTCCCCTCTTAAAGCATGCCTGCTGGGGGATTCTGGGAGTTGAAGTCTACAGTTCTTAAAGCATGCCGGTTGGGGGTTTCTGGGAGTTGAAGTCCTCTTCTCTTAAAGCATGCCGGCTGGGGGATTCTGGGAGTGGAAGTCCTCCCCTCTTAAAGCATGCCTGCTGGGGGATTCTGGGAGTGGAAGTCCCCCCCTCTTAAAGCGTAGTTGCTAGGGGATTCTGGGAGTGGAAGTCCAGCCCTCTTAAAGCATTCCGGCTGGGGGATTCTGGGAGTTGAAGTCCACACTTCTTAAATCATGCTGGCTGGGGGATTCTGGGAGTGGAAGCCCTCCCCTCTTAAAGCAGGCCGGCTGGGGGATTCTGGGAGTGGAAGTCCTCCCCTCTTAAAGCATGCCTGCTGGGAGATTCTGGGAGTTGAAGTCTACACTTCTTAAAGGATGCCGGTTGGGGAATTCTGGGAGTGGAAGTCCTCCTCTCTTAAAGCATGCTGGCTGGGGGATTCTGGGAGTGGAAGCCCTCCCCTCTTAAAGCAGGCCGGCTGGGTGATTCTGGGAGTGGAATTCCCCCCCCTCTTAAAGCGTGCCAGTTGGGGGATTCTGGGAGCTGAAGTCCTCCCCTCTTAAAGCATGCCAGTTGGGGGATTCTGGGATTGGAAGTCGACAGTCTTAAAATTGCCAAAGTTGAGACACAGATGGATGGATGGCCTTATGACCCCAGTGGGGTGCAAAATTTCCTTGCAAAGTGAGACCTTTGTTAAGTGAGTTTCGCCCTGTTTTATGACCTCTCTTCCCACCCTTCTTAAGTGAATCCCTGCAGCTATTAAAGGAGACTCACAGCGTTGTGAAGTGAAGCTGAATTCCCCCTTGCTTGTCAGAAGGTCACAAAAGGGGATCACTTAACACTGCGACCGTCGTAAATATGAGTCGGTGGCCGAGTGTCTGAATTTTGACCATGTGTCCCCGGGACGCTTCGACCATCCTAAATGCGAGTCGGTTGCCCAGCGTCTGAAGTTTGATCATAAGGGTGGAAACGGGTCCTAACGCCCTTTGTTCGGCGCCGCTGGTCCTTCGGAGGGTCGCCCAACGAAACGGTCGCGAGTCGAGGACTCTCGGGACTTGGCTTACCTTTCCACTTCGGCCCGCTGGCTCGGATTGGTGATGGCAGCGATGTACTGCATGATGTACTTGCTGGCTTCCGTTTTGCCGGCGCCGCTCTCTCCTAAACGAGAACGAGAGAGAAGCCGGGGACCGTTTTTTTTTTTTTTGGATCGCCGAAGTCAATCGCCGACCCACCGGGACGTCCGAGTCTCGGTGAGAAAAGAGGGTTGGGGGTGCTCTTGCGCGTTTGCGTGTCTGTACATTTGCGTGTTCTACTTCGGCTCCTGCTCGGCGAGCCTTGATCGACACCGTGACGTCCCATGGATGCAAGTTCCCTTCCGCCGCACGGGGAGATCTTTGTCCGGGACGATCGGATCTCCAGCGCGCTCCTTCACCTCACCGGGTGTCCCCATCACAACTCCACCCACCTTCCAGCACAGTTGTCCTCTCCTCCTCTTTCCTTCCCCCACTTCCCAGCATTATGGAGTGTGTGTAAGGGAGCTGGGTTTGGGGTGGATGGGTGGATGATGGGGACGTGGGTGGCTGCTGAGCTTGGGGGGTTTTCCTTGCAGACGTTTCGCGACCCAGCTAGGGAACCTCATGAGTGCGAGGAGGAGGAGGAGGAGGAGGAGGAAAACTATGGGGTCCATTGTGCTCTCTGAGCTTGGTGGGTTTTTTGCAGACGTTTCATGACCCAACTAGGTAACATCATCAGTGCTGGAAGGGAGGGTAGTAGTAGTAGTAGTAGCAGTAGTAGTAGTAGGACTGTGGGATTCTTGGTGCTTTCTGAGCTTGTTGGTTACTTGTATACTTTTCTTTACCCAATTATGAAACATCGTCAGGGATTGGGATTGATGACATTCCCTAGTTGGGTCACGAGACGTCTGCAAGGAAACCACCCAGCTCAGAGAGCACCAGGGACCCCACAGTCCAATCTTTCTTTCTTTCTTTCTTTCTTTCTTTCTTTCTTTCTTCCTTCCTTTCTTTCTTTCTTTCTTTCTTTTCTTTTCTTTCTTTCTTTCTTTCTTTCTTTCTTTCTTTCTTTCTTTCTTTCTTTCTTTCTTTCTTTCTTTCTTTCTTTCTTTTCCTCCTCCTCCTTCCTTCTAGCCCTGATGACGTTCCCTAGTTGGGTCACGAGACGTCTGCAAGGAAACCACCCCAGCTCAGAGAGCACCAAGGACCCCACAGTCCAATCAATCATTCTTTTTCTTTCTTTCTTTCTTTCTTTCTTTCTTTCTTTCTTTCTTTCTTTCTTTCTTTCTTTCTTTCTTTCTTTCTTTCTTTCTTTCTTTCTTTCTTTCTTTCTTCCTTTCTTCCTTCCTTCCTTCCTTCCTTCCTTCCTTTCTTTCTTTTCCTCCTCCTCCTTCCCTTCTAGCCCTGATGACGTTCCCTAGTTGGGTCACGAAACGTCTGCAAGGAAAACCCCCCAGCTCAGAAAGCACCAGGGACCCCACAGTCCAATCTTTCTTTCTTTCTTTCTTTCTTTCTTTCTTTCTTTCTTTCTTTCTTTCTTTCTTTCTTTCTTTCTTTCTTTCTTTCTTTCTTTCTTTCTTTTCCTCCTCCTCCTCCCTTCTAGCCCTGATGACGTTCCCGAGTTGGGTCACGAAACGTCTGCAAGGAAGCCACCCAGTTCGGAGAGCACCAGGCACCCCACAGTCCAATCTTCCTTCCTTCCTTCCTTCCTTCCTTCCTTCCTTCCTTCCTTCCTTCCTTCCTTCCTTCCTTCCTTCCTTCCTTCCTTTTCTTTGTTTTTCTTTCTTTCTTTCTTTCTTTTCCTCCTCCTCCTCCTCCTCCCCTTCTAGGCCTGATGACGTTCCTTAGTTGGGTCCTGAAACGTCTGTAAGGAAAAACCCCCCAGCTAAGCGAGCATCGAGGCCTAGAACAGACTTTTCGGAAGTGGCATTCACGTACTTCCGGCAGGCCGTTTCTAAGCCTGGAAGTCCTCGGCCGGAAGTCTTGGAAGCCGTGTGCGTGAAGCCGGTTCGCCGAACTGGGCCACAAATGTAGCGACCGGCTGAATCGGCGTCAAGCCAACCCTCCGTCTCGACCGATCGACCCGGTTCGCTTGGACGGGGGTCGAACTGGTGTTCCCCGGGGCAGACGGAGAAAGGGTGGGAGACGGGGTGGTGGTGATGGAACCCTACCTGAGATGACGATGCAGGTGTCCATGGCCCGCCTCTTCATGGCCTTGTAGGCCGCGTCGGCCACGGCGTAAAGGTGAGGCGGCCTTTCGTAGAGTTCCCGGCCCCGGTAATGCTCGATCATCTCCTTGCCGTAGAGCGCGAGGACTTGGTACGGGTTGACGGAGACCACCACTTCCCCGATGTAGGTGTAGATGCGTCCTTTCTCGAACCTGGCTCGGCGAGGAGGAGACGGTGGGGGGGGGGGGTTGAGGAAACATCTCCAGAACGTGGGGACCATGCATATTTATTGTATGATAAGAAGGTGGATAATGTATTTATTTATTTATATTTAAATGTATATACCGCCCTATTCCCCGTAGGACTCAGGGCGGTTTACAGGGAAAATTCAAAGTTAAAATACATCACGTACGATTAAAATCGATGAAAAAGTAAGATGAAATTAATCCCTGAACTTAACGAAAAGCTCATTAATTAAATAATTAAAACCCCTGAGTCTGGGCCAGACAGCTCAAAAAAAAACCCCCAAGTTTTCAAGTCCCTACGAAACGAGCGAAGGTCGGGGGGCGCGTTTAAGAGACCTATATTAAGGTCTGCTCTGTTACGAGTCTGGAAAAAAAATATAGACATAAGTTAAATTACCGTATATACTTGAGTATAAGCCGAATTTTTCAGCCCACTTTTTGGGCTGAAAAAATTCCACTTCGGCTTATACTCCAGTCAACAAAAAACTTACCGAGGACTTGTGCGCGGCCGAGGCTTTGGTGCTTCCGGGATCGCGCGCACCTCTCCCAAGCCACCGCCGTCCGGAGACCTGCCGAAGTTTGGGGAGGTTTGGGGAGGTGCACGCGCACCTCCCCAAACCTCCCCAAACGTCGGCAGGTCTCCGGACTTCCGCGCCCTGCCTGCCTGCTTCTTTCCGCTGCGGAAAGGTGCGCGCGCACCTCCCCAAACCTCCCCAAACTTCGGCAGGTCTCCGGACGGCGGCGGCTTGGGAGAGGTGCGCGCGATCCTGGAAGCACCGAAGCCTCGGCCGCGCGCAAGTCCTCGGTAAGCTCCGGGCGGTCACTTGCTTCGCGTCTCCTGAGGGAAGGGAGGGCGACTGGAGCGGGCGTGTTTCCTCGCCTGCTGGGCGCCGCGATTTGCCCGGGGAACGCGCGGGCCCCGAATGGCAGCGTGGAGCGAGGAAGCGGACAGCCGGGGCTTCCCCGAGAGCCGCGGCCACACAGGGTATTCCTGTGTATTCAGGCTTGCAAAATGGCGGATCGAGCCTCTGCTGGCGGCAGAGGCTTGCAGAGCGCGGATCCAGCCTCCGCCGGCGGCGGAGGCTTGCAGAACGGCGGATCGGCTTATACTCGAGTCCATAACTTTTTTTCAGTTTTTTTGGGGTGAAATTGGGGGTCTCGGCTTATACTCGAGTCACACGCGGTAGAAAATAGAAATGTGGGATTTAAACCCGATGAGAGCAGATTACAAGGAAATGTGAAGGGTAGAAAGGAATGCCTGGCAATTAAAGCCATATCATATTTGAAAAGAAGACAAGATGGTGCAAACCTGGTTCCAGCGTGGGCAGTTCCAAGCCAGATGGAAAGAGGATCAGAAAGTTGGCATTTCGACAAACGATGGAAACTTGGTAAAACAAACTCCAAAAGGCCCGCCGCCCACCCCCCCACCCCCCCTCAGGGACCAACGTTTCGAACGGTTGGGGGGAGGTTTTTTTTTTTTTTTTGGCTGGACCGTCTTTTCTGCCAAAGCCTCCAAGGGATGGACCCAGCCGCCATCCCGTCCGGTGGCGGGCCGTTCCGCCGGCCGTTCGTCCTCCGGGTTGGGAAGTTTCTCCTTAGGTCCAGCTTGCTTCTCTGCCGGGTTGGGTTTCCATCCGTCGTTTCATCTCCTGGCCTCTGGGGCTTTGGGGGATAGGGGGACCCCCTTCCTTCCTTCCTTCCTTCCTTCCTTCCTTCCTTCCTTCCTTCCTTCCTTCCTTCCACCCCTTCGCAGTGTTCCCTTCCTTCCCTCCTTCCTCCTTTCTTGCTTTTCTCCTTCCTTCCTTCCTCCTTCTTTCTTTCCTTCCCTTCTCCCCCCTCTTTGTACTCTTTCTTCCTTCCTACCCTCCCTTTCTTTCTTGCCTTTCTCCTTCCTGCCTTCCTTTCCTTCCTTCCTTCCTCCTTCCTTCCTTCCAACCCCATCTCACTGTTTCCTTCCTTCCTCCCTCTCTCCCTCCCTTCCTCCTTCCCTCCCTTCCTCCTTCCCTCCCTCTCTCCTTCTCCTCTTGCCTTTCTCTTTCCTTCCTTCCTCCCTTCTCCTTCCTTGCCTTCCTCCCTCCCCCCTTCACACTTCCTTCCCTCCCTCCTTTTTTGCTTTTCTCCTTCCGTCCTTCCTCCCTCCCACCTCTTCATACTTTCCTTCCTTCCTTCCTTCCTTCCTTCCTTCCTTTTCTTTCTTGCCTTTCCTTCCTTCCTTCCTTCCTCCTTCCCACTCCATCTCACTGTTTCTTTTCTCCCTCCCTCTCCTTCTTTCTTGCCTTTCTCCATCCTTCCTTCTTTCCTCCCTCCCTCCCTCCCACCCCTTCTCACTTTTCTTCCTTCTTTCCTTCCTTTCCTTCCTTCCTTCCTTCCTTCCTTGCCTTTCCTTCCTTCCTTCCTTCCTTCCTTCCTTCCTTCCTTCCTTCCTTCCTTCCTTCCTTCCTCACTTCCTCCCTCCTTCTTTCTTCACTTTCTCCTTCTTTCCTTCCTTCCTCCCTCCCTCCCACCCCTTCTCACTTTCCTTCCTTCCTTCCCTCCTTCCTTCCTTCCTTCCTTCCTTCCTTTTCTTTCTTGCCTTTCCTTCCTTCCTTCCTTCCTTCCTTCCTTCCTTCCTTCCTTCCTTCCTTCCTTCCTTCCTCACTTCCTCCCTCCTTCTTTCTTGACTTTCTCCTTCTTTCCTTCCTTCCTCCCTCCCTCCCACCCCTTCTCACTTTCCTTCCTTCCTTCCTTCCTCCCTCCCTTCCTTCCTTCCTTCCTTCCTTCCTCCCACCTCTTCATACTGTTTCCTTCCTTCCTTCCTTCCTTCCTTCCTTCCTTCCTTCCTTCCTTCCTTCCTTCGTTCCTTCCTTCGTTCCTTCCTTCCTTCCTTCCTTTCTTGCCTTTCCTTCCTTCCTTCCTTCCTTCCTTCCTTTCTTGCCTTTCCTTCCTTCCTTCCTCCTTCTTTCTTGACTTTCTCCTTCTTTCCTTCCTTCCTCCTTCCCACTCCATCTCACTGTTTCCTTTCTCCCTCTCTCTCCTTCTTCCTTGCCTTTCTCCATCCTTCTTTCCTCCCTCCCTCCCTCCTTCCCTCCCACCCCTTCTCACTTTTCTTCCTGCCTCCCTCCCTCCCTTCCTTCCTCCCTCCCTCCCTTCCACACTTCTGTCTCTTTCTCCCGCCTTCTAGAATCCTAGGGCCCGGAAGGGACCTCGGAGGTCATCTAGTCCAGCCCCCTGCTCGAGCAGGAGAGCCCCGTATACCACGTCAGAGCAAGCGACCGTCCAGTCCCTTCTTCCAATCCTCCAGGGATGGAGCTCCCGCAACCTCTGGTGGCGGGCAGTTCCCCCGGCCCCCCCGAATCTCCGTCCTTCATTAAGCGAGACATTCGCGAGGCGGGCTCGGCCCCGTTTTACGACCGTCCCTCGCCCCAGTGGCTAAGTTCATAAGTTAGCCGCTTGGTTGTTGTAAGAGATTCGGGCGTCCTGCCGGTCCGAAGGCCGCCAAAAAGAGGGAAATCGCGGGAGCTTCGGGTCATAAATACGAGTCAGTGGCCAATGCAGAAGGTCGTAAGTGTGAAAAAAAAAAACCACCATCCCGAGTCGGCTTTTTTTTTTTTTTCCCCCAGCCCCGTCGCGACTTCGGTCGCTCAACGGACCGTCGTAACTCGAGGACCGGCTGTGCCCGTACGCGGGGGGGGGGGAGAGAGGGAAGGTGTCCAAATTGCAGAAGGAAAGAAATCAAAATAAAGACGCAAAGCGGAAGCCAGGGCAGCCGGGGCTTCGGGTGCGAGTGGCGGGTTTCCGGCTTTCAAAACGAGCCGGGCCTTGAGTCATTTCGATCGGGCCTCCGCTCTCGGCTTCCTCAACCATGATAACCACCACTTCCTGTCTCAAAGGACGGGACTTCGCCACGCCTTCCAGCTTGGAATAAACCTGGTTTGTTCGAAAAGGGGTGTGGGTTTGTGTTTTTTTTTGCCAGATCTGGGCTCTGTGGTCAAAGAGCCGTCGTTCTCAAAGAGAGCCCTTTTGGGGTGGGGTGGACTTCAACTCCCAGAATTCCCCGGCCTGCATGAAGTGCACACACCTTGACTGAGGAATTCTGGGAGTTGAAGTCCTCCCCCTCTTAAAGCACGCCGGCTGGGGGATTCTGGGAATGGAAACCCAGCCCTCTTAAAGCATGCCGTCTGGAGGATTCTGGGAGTGGAAGTCCTCCACTCTTAAAGCAGGCCGGCTGGGGGATTCTCGGATTGGAATTCCTCCCCTCTTAAAGCATGCCATCTGGGGGATTCTGGGAGTGGAAGTCCTCCCCTCTTAAAGCAGGCCGGCTGGGGGATTCTGGGAGTGAAAGTCCTCCCCTCTTAAAGCATGCCGGCTAGGGGATTCTGGGAATGGAAATCCAGCCCTCTTAAAGCAGGCCGGCTGGGGGATTCTGGGAATGGAAATCCAGCCCTCTTAAAGCATGCCGTCTGGGGGATTCTGGGAGTGGAAGTCCTCCCCTCTTAAAGCATGCCGGCTGGGGGATTCTGGGAGTGAAAGTCCTCCCCTCTTAAAGCATGCCGGCTGGGGGATTCTGGGAATGGAAATCCAGCCCTCTTAAAGCAGGCCGGCTGGGGGATTCTGGGAATGGAAATCCAGCCCTCTTAAAGCAGGCCGGCTGGGGGATTCTGGGAGTGGAAGTCCTCCCCTATTAAAGCATGCCGTCTGGGGGATTCTGGGAGTGGAAGTCATCCCCTCTTAAAGCAGGCCGGCTGGGGGATTCTGGGAGTGGAAGTCCTCCCCTCTTAAAGCAGGCCGGCTGGGGGATTCTGGGAATGGAAATCCAGCCCTCTTAAAGCATGCCGGCTGGGGGATTCTGGGAGTGGACGTCCTCCCCTCTTAAAGCATGCCGGCTGGGGGATTCTGGGAGTGGAAGTCCTCCCCTCTTAAAGCATGCCGGCTGGGGGATTCTGGGAATGGAAATCCAGCCCTCTTAAAGCAGGCCGGCTGGGGGATTCTGGGAATGGAAATCCAGCCCTCTTAAAGCAGGCCGGCTGGGGGATTCTGGGAGTGGAAGTCCTCCCCTATTAAAGCATGCCGTCTGGGGGATTCTGGGAGTGGAAGTCATCCCCTCTTAAAGCAGGCCGGCTGGGGGATTCTGGGAGTGGAAGTCCTCCCCTCTTAAAGCAGGCCGGCTGGGGGATTCTGGGAATGGAAATCCAGCCCTCTTAAAGCATGCCGGCTGGGGGATTCTGGGAGTGGACGTCCTCCCCTCTTAAAGCATGCCGGCTGGGGGATTCTGGGAGTGGAAGTCCTCCCCTCTTAAAGCAGGTCGGCTGGGGGATTCTGGGAGTGGACGTCCTCCCCTCTTAAAGCATGCCAGCTGGGGGATTCTGGGATTGGAAGTCCCCAAGGTCACAGAACGAAAATGTGGTTGCTTGGCAACCGGCACGCATTTGTGACGGTTGGAGCATCCCAAGTCACGCAATGAACATTCATGACTTTCCCAGCTCACAACTGGGGCAAATGGGATTTGCTTAGTGACCCCGCGACTCACTTAACAACACTGCCTTTCGCCACTTGAGCAAGTGGTGAGAGAACTGGGAAAGCCTTCCACTTTAAGATGGAACGGAGTCCTGACTGATGACCTGAGTTGTGGACCTTCCCCCTCCTCTTTGTTCCAGAACGACAACCTTGTGAGGTGGGTTCGCTGAGAGAGATAGAGAGGGACTGACCCAAATTCACCCAGCTGGCTTTCGTGCCTAAGGCGGGACTAGAACTCACCGCCTCCTGGCGATTGGCCCGAAGTCACCTCACAGGCTTTCGTGCCTAAGGCGGGACTAGAACTCACCGCCTCCTGGCAATTAGCCCGAAGTCACCTAACAAGCTTTCGTGCCTAAGGCGGGACTAGAACTCACCGCCTCCTGGTGATTGGCCCATAGTCACCCAACCGGCTTTCGTGCCTAAGGCGGGACTAGAACTCACCGCCTCCTGGCGATTGGCTCGAAGTCACCCAGCCGGCTTTCGTGCCTAAGGCGAGACTAGAACTCACTGCCTCCTGGCAATTGGCCCGAAGTCACCTAACAGGCTTTTGTGCCTAAGGCGGGACTAGAACTCACCGCCTCCTGGCGATTGGCCCGAACTCACCTCACAGGCTGTGATGCCTAAGGCGGGACTAGAACTCACCGCCTCCTGGCGATTGGCCCAAACTCACCTCACAGGCTCTAATGCCTAAGGCGGGACTAGAACTCACCGCCTCCTGGCGATTGGCCCAAAGTCACCTCACAGGCTTTCATGCCTAAGGCGGGACTAGAACTCACCATCGCCCAGTTTGTAGACTGGGGCCTTTACCGCTCAGCTTTATTACCTCTGAGTTCCATCTCTTGAACCTCAGATCTGCCCAGAAGTTTCCATTCTAGCGAAGGACGGACCTTCCCATCACTCTTTGCCCTCAAGACTTTGCTGGCCTTCCCGGTTCTGAAGATCCAGCTGAAGGACATCATTTGGGGAGCCACCAGGTGAAGAAGATCTCCACCGAGTCCCTCAGAAGGGTCTTGAAGCGACTAACGTCCCCAACCACTTGACCACTGCTCAAACACAAGACACGGCTTTCCCGGGACCCATCGTTCACTTCCTTCCCCATGTCCGAAGCTTACCTGAGCTTCAGATTGTCCAGGAAGTCATCCATGGTGACCTGGTCCAAGAGGACAAAGTCAGCTTTCCCAAACTCTAGACTCTCTTGCTCAGCCATGGTTCCTGAAGAAGGGAGTCCACTTTCTGGGCGGGGGGAGAAACCAGACGACCGTCCTCGCTCAGCAGAGGGAAGATGAGTGAGTCAAGCTGGCTTAGTTTCCGTCGGAGTGAGAAGGTGGAGCTTGTGGTTAGCAAAGCTAACCGCTTCGTTGCAGGCTCCACTTCCTGGACCGTCATTTACTCAAGGGTGGGTCTTCTAGGAGGGATGGATTCTCCCGGAGGAGAGGGTCCCAAAGTCCTCCCTGGAAAACTTAAACTCTAAACCCCGGAGAACTTGGGAGAACTCCATAGGAGACCACCAGAGAAAGCATCAAATGTCCTCCAGAGGATGGCTCTGATAGGGCAGATGGATTCTCCTGGAGAAGTGGGTCCCAAAGTCCTCCATGGAGCACCGAAACTCTAAACAACAGAGAACTTGGAGAACTTCATAGGAGACCACCAGAGAAAGCATCTAATGTCCTCCAGAGGATGACTCTTATAGAACATATGGATTCTCCTGGAGAAGTGGGTACCAAAGTCCTCCATGGAGAACCTAAAACCTCAACCCTGGAGAACTTGGGAGAACTTCATAGGAGACCACCAGAGAAGGCATCAAATGTCCTCCAGAGGATGGCTCTGATAGGACAGATGGATTCTCCTAGAGAAGTGGGTCCCAAAGTCCGCCATGGAGAACCTAAACCCTCAACGCTGGAGAACTTGGAGAACTTCATAGGAGACCACCAGAGAAGGCATCTAATGTCTTCCAGAAGATGGCTCTGACAGGATGGATGGATTCTCCTGGAGAAGTGGGTCCCAAAGTCCTCCATGAAGCACCTATACTTTCAACCCTAGAGAACTTGGAGAACTTCATAGGAGACCACCAGAGAAGGTATCTAAGGTCCTCCAGAGATGGGGGGTCCCACCTCCTTCCTCCTCATTGTGGCTTCAAGATTTAGGAGGTTAGGCCCCAAACAGCACAAAGCTGTGACAAGGAACCCACAATCACAAAATTAAGCAGGAGCAGACACCCTCTCTCAGGACACAACGAGAACGAGAAGATGACAACCAAAAAACATCCTCGATTTTCTCCACCGTTGGCAGGTCCGTCCACTTCCACCCAAATCTTCGCTCGCAACCCGCTTCCACACGACCAAACAATTTCGGCAGCTGCGCGATCTTGCGGCGCTGTTGCACATCCAAACAATAAGCAGACCGCATTTCTGGGGGCCAATTCACTAGTCCTCGACGTTACGACCGCCATTTTGAGCCCAACATTTCTAGTTTTGCCCCGACGGACTCCCCGTTGAGGGAATTTCCTCCCGTCGTTAAGTGAGTCACAGGGCCGTGGAGCGAATCGGGCTTCCTCTGTTGACTTTGCTGTGTCCGAAAGTCGCGGAAGGGGATCCTGTCTCACACACACAAACACTCCCCAGGGACACTGCGGCCGTCGTAAATATGAAGCAGTTGCCAAGGGTCTTCATGTGGATCCCGCGACCGTCAGGGATGCTGCGATGGTCGCTAAGTGTGAAAACACGACTTATTTTTTCCAGTGCTGTTGTAACTTCCAACAAACTAAACGAATGGTGGTTAAGTTGAGACTACCTGGTCTATTGTGTAGGCCAGGGGTTTTCCGACTTGGCCTTTTCATGACTGGTGGACTTCAACTCCCAGAATTCCTCAGTCGGACATTTTGATGAAACTGCGGACTTGGATCCAGACCAGGGAGTCTTCGGCCCATTTATGACTGGTGGATTTCAACTCCCAGGATTCCTCAGTCGGCCATTTTGATGAAACTGTAGGCTTGGATCCAGACCAGAGGGTCTTCGGCCCTTTTATGACTGGTGGACTTCAACTCCCAGAATTCCTCAGTCGGTCATTTTGATGAAACTGCGGGCTTGGATCCAGATCAGGGGGTCTTCGGCCCTTTTATGACTGGTGGACTTCAACTCCCAGGATTCCTCAGTCGGCCATTTTGATGAAACTTCGAGGCTTGGATCCAGACCAGAGGGTCTTCGGCCCTTTTATGGATGGTGGACTTCAAATCCCAGGATTCCTCAGTCGGCCATTTTGATGAAACTGCGGACTTGGATCCAGACCAGGGGGTCTTCGGCCCTTTTATGACTGGTGGATTTCAACTCCCAGGATTCCTCAGTCGGCCATTTTGATGAAACTGCAGGCTTGGATCCAGACCAGAGGGTCTTCGGCCCTTTTATGACTGGTGGACTTCAACTCCCAGGATTCCTCAGTCGGTCATTTTGATGAAACTGCGGGCTTGGATCCAGACCAGGGGGTCTTCGGCCCTTTTATGACTGGTGGACTTCAACTCCCAGGATTCCTCAGTCGG
The DNA here is from genome assembly GCA_024294585.1 of Vipera latastei. Taxonomy (NCBI): domain Eukaryota; kingdom Metazoa; phylum Chordata; class Lepidosauria; order Squamata; family Viperidae; genus Vipera; species Vipera latastei. The sequence continues at coordinate 1,962,157 of CM044371.1, forward strand.
CCATTTTGATGAAACTGTGAGGCTTGGATCCAGACCAGAGGGTCTTCGGCCCTTTTATGGATGGTGGACTTCAACTCCCAGGATTCCTCAGTCGGCCATTTTGATGAAACTGCGAGGCTTGGATCCAGACCAGAGGGTCTTCGGCCCTTTTATGGATGGTGGACTTCAACTCCCAGGATTCCTCAGTCGGCCATTTTGATGAAACTGCGGCCTCGGATCCAGACTCTCAGGGGTCTTCCAACTTGGCCCTTTTGTGACTGGTGAGACTTCAACTCCCAGAATTCCTCAGTCGGCCATTTTGATGAAACTGCGAGGCTTGGATCCAGACCAGAGGGTCTTCGGCCCTTTTATGGATGGTGGACTTCAACTCCCAGGATTCCTCAGTCGGCCATTTTGATGAAACTGCGAGGCTTGGATCCAGACTCTCAGGGGTCTTCCAACTTGGCCCTTTTGCGACTGGTGGGACTTCAACTCCCAGAATTCCTCAGCCAGGTACGCTGAAGAATTCTGGGAGTGGAAGTCCACCAAGTCATCAAAGGGCCAAGTTTGATGACACAGTCACGCAGGCAAAGCGACATCGTGCAGACCGAAGAGATGTCGCTAGTCCTCAGTAATCAAGGTCTGAGAGCACCGAGGACCCCATCATCCTGTTCCTTCTCCTCTCCACAAGCCGATGACGTTCCCTAGTTGGGTCACGAGACGTCTGCAAGGAAAAAACACCCCCCGCCCCCCCCAAGCTCAAGAGAGCACCCAGGACCCCCCCACCCAGTTCAACCCCGAGCTACGCTAATCCCTCTCTACTACGGGAAGCAATTTTTACTACTGCTCTCTCACCCTGCTCCTCTTCCGCCCGTCTTTTGCCACCAGCTTTGTGGTTTGGCTTCTGGGCAGCAACGTTGCTTCCTCTTCCTCGCCGGGCCGCCCCACCTTCGAGTCCGCTGGATTGGGAGGGGGGGTCACCACGGGGCCTGCAGGGACCAAAGACAACCCCCCCCAAAACCCCCCACCCCCCAAAAAGAGAGGCTGAGCCGGAGAGCAAGTTGGGAGTATCTCCCCAAGGTGGAAGGAAATGAAAATCCCAATTAATTCAATATATTCCGGAAGGGGCGAAGGGGAGGAAGAGAAAGCAGGTTGCGCCCAACTCTGGAGGTCTGGAAGACGAAATGGGACAGCCGTTGGGTCCGGCTTGGTCTAGGGGGGGGGTCTCCTGCTTGAGCAGGGGGTTGGACTAGATGACCTCCCAAGGTCCCCAACTCTTGTTACTCTGCCAGGGTCTCCTGCTTGAGCTGGGGGTTGGACTAGATGACCTCCAAGGTCCCAACTTCGTTATTCTGCAAGGGTCTCAGGCTTGAACTAGATGACCTCCAAGGTCCCAACTCTTGTTACTCTGCCAGGGTCTCTTGCTTGAGCTGGAGGTTGGACTAGATGACCTCCAAGATCCCAACTCTTGTTACTCTGTCAGGGTCTCCTGCTTGAGCTGGGGGTTGGACTAGACAACCTCCAAGGTCCCAACTGTGTTATTCTGCAAGTCTCCTGCTTGAGCAGGGGGTTGGACTAGATGACCTCCCAAGGTCCCAACTCTTGTTACTCTGCCAGGGTCTCCTGCTTGAGCTCGGGGTTGGACTAGATGACCTCCAAGGTCCCAACTTCGTTATTCTGCAAAGGTCTCAGGCTTGAACTAGATGACCTCCCAAGGTCCCAACTCTTGTTATTCTGCTAGGGTTTCCTGCTTCAGCAGGGGGTTGGACTAGATGACCTCCAAGGTCCCAACTGTGTTATTTTGCAAGGGTCTCTTGCTTGAGCTGGGGGTCGGACTAAATGACCTCCTAGGTCCCAACTCGGTTATTCTGCAAGGGTCTCCGGCTTGAACTAGATGACCTCCCAAGGTCCCAACTCTTGTTATTCTGCTACGGTTTCCTGCTTCAGCAGGGGGTTGGAGTAGATGACCTCCAAGATCCCAACTCTTATAATGCAAGGGTCTCCTGCTTGAGCTGGGGGTTCGACTAGATGACCTCCAAGGTCCCAACTTGTTATTGTGCAAGTCTCCAGCTTGAACAGGGGGTCGGACTAGATGACCTCTGGCTTGAGCAGGGGGTTGGACTAGATGACCTCCAAGGTCCCAAATCTTGCTACTCAGTCAGGGTCTCCTGCTTAAGCTGGAGGTTGGACTAGATGACCTCCAAGGCCCCAACTTGTTATTCTGTCAGGGTGTCCTACTTGAACAGGGGGTTGCACTAGATGACCTCCAAGGTCCCAACTCGTTACTCTGTCAGGGTGTCCTGCTTGAGCAGGGGATTGGACTGGACGACCTCCAAGGTCCCAACTGTGTTATTCTGCAAGGGTCTCCTGCTTGAGCAGGGGGTTGGACTAGCTGACCTCCAAGGTCCCAACTGTGTTATTCTGCAAGGGTCTCCTGCTTGAGCTGGGGGTTGGACTAGGTGACCTCCAAGGTCCCAACTCGGTTATTCTGCAAAGGTCTCTGGCTTGAGCTGGGGGTTGGACTAGATGACCTCTGGCTTGAGCAGGGGATTGGACTGGACGACCTCCAAGATCCCAACTTGGTTATTCTGCAAGGGTCTCCTGCTTGAACAGGGGGTTGGACTAGATGACCTCCTGGGTCCCTTCCAACGAGAGAGAGAGAGAGAGAGAGAGAGAGAGAGAGAGAGAGAGAGAGAGAGAGAGAGAGAGAGAGAGAGAGAGAGAGAGAGAGAGAGAGAGAGAGAGAGAGAGAGAGAGAGAGAGAGACAAAGAACAAGCGAGAGACACACACACACACACAAGAGTTGAAATGACTTTTAATCTCATTCCGGAAGTCTAAATTCGAAGCAGTGGAAAGCCCATCGTCCCCCCTCCCCCTGGAGGGAGGGGGAGTCACAAGGGGAAGCATGGGCTTCGTCATCCTCTCATCGGCAAACTTTCCATCGGTCCACGGCCCACTTCCTTATTTCGTTGGTCTCAATTTAGTCCCGGCTGCAGGTGACTCAACGTGGCGTCTGGGATGCCCACGGCCGCTTCCTCTTCGGGTCCAGAGGCATCGCAGTGGATGATGGGCACCGAGCAGCGGGGTAGAGACAGTGTCGGGCTTCTTCTTGGGGCCACCTAGAAGATGAGAAGCGGGAACTTCAAAAGCAGGTGCTCAGAAAACTCATTATTACTATTACTACTACTACTACTACTACTACTACTACTACCACTTTATAAGCAACTTCAAAAGCAGGTGCTCAGAAAACCCATTATTACTATTACTACTAGTAGTAGTACTACTACTACTAGTAGTAGTACTATCACTTTATAAGCAACTCAAGGTGGTGAACCTACATAATGCCCCTTCTTCCTACTTTCCCCCCAACAATCCTGCGAGGTGGGACAGGCCAAGAGAGAGGGACTGGCCGCAAATCACCCAGTGAGCTTTCACGCCTAGGGCGGGACTAGAACTCCTCGTCCCCTGGTGATTGGTGCAAAGACACCTAGTCGGCTTGTGTGTCTAAGGCGGGACTAGAACTCCCCGTCTCCTGCTGATTGGCCCAAAGTCACCTAGTTGGCTTGTGTGTCTAAGGCGGGACTAGAACTCCCCGTCTCCTGCTGATTGGTCCAAAGTCACCTAGCTGGCTTTTCTGTCTAAGGCGGGACTAGAACTTCCCGTCTCATGGTGATTGGTCCAAAGTCACCTAGCTGGCTTTTGTGTCTAAGGCGGGACTAGAACTCCCCATCTCCTGGTGATTGGTCCAAAGTCACCTGGCTGGCTTTTTTGTCTAAGGCGGGACTAGAACTCCCCATCTCCTGGTGATTGGTCCAAAGTCACCTAGTCGGCTTTTGTGTCTAAGGCGGGACTAGAACTCCCCATCTCCTGCTGATTGGTCCAGTCACCTAGCTGGCTTTTTTGTCTAAGGCGGGACTAGAACTCCCTGTCTCCTGCTGATTGGTCCAAAGTCACCCAGCTGGGTTTCATGCAAAAGGCGGGACTATAACTGCTGTCTCCTAGTGATTGGCCACTCATCCAACCGGGTTTCGTGCCAAAGGTGGGGCTAGAACTCCCAGTCACTGGTGATTGGCCCAAAGTTCACCTCTCTTAAAAGGATGCTGGCTGGGGGATTCTGGGAGTTGCAGTCCTCCCCTCTTAAAGCATGCCGAGTAGGGGATTCTGGGTGTGGAAGCCCTCCCCTCTTAAAGCAGGCTGGCTGGGGGATTCTGGGTGTGGAAGCCCTCCCCTCTTAAAGGAGGCTGGCTGGGGGATTCTGGGAGTGGAAGTCCTCCCTTCTTAAAGCAGGCCGAGTAGGGGATTCTGGGAGTGAAACTCCTCCATTCTTAAAGGATGCTGGCTGGGGGATTCTGGGAGTGGAAGTCCTTTCCTCTTAAAGCAGGCCGGCTGGGGGATTCTGGGAGTGGAAGTCCTCTCCTCTTAAAGGATGTCAGCTGGGGGATTCTGGGAGTGGAAGTCCTTTCCTCTTAAAGCAGGCCGGCTGGGGGATTCTGGGAGTGGAAGTCCTCCCCTCTTAAAGCAGGCCGGCTGGGGGATTCTGGGAGTGGAAGTCCTCTCCTCTTAAAGGATGTCAGCTGGGGGATTCTGGGAGTGGAAGTCCTTTCCTCTTAAAGCAGGCCGGCTGGGGGATTCTGGGAGTGTAAGTCCTTTCCTCTTAAAGCAGGCCGGCTGGGGGATTCTGGGAGTGGAAGTCCTCCCCTCTTAAAGCAGGCCGGCTGGGGGATTCTGGGAGTGGAAGTCCTTTCCTCTTGAAGCAGGCCGGCTGGGGGATTCTGGGAGTGGAAGTCCTCCCCTCTTAAAGCATGCCAAGTAGGGGATTCTGGGAGTGGAGGTCCTCCCCTCTTAAAGCAGGCCGGCTGGGGGATTCTGGGAATTGAAGTCGACATACCTGTCAAGTTCAAGGAACATTGCTCTTATGCTTGGTAAGCCGGAGCAAAACGATCAGGCCGAGATGCAGAGTCCAAGCTGTCTTGTCCGACAAACCAC
>CM044371.1:1972122-1994622 GCA_024294585.1 Vipera latastei
GGTGAGGTAGATGATGCATGGATGGTATTTCAAGATCAAAAGATAGTAACGAGCCACAGTGTCCACAACGTGTATCTGCCGTTTATGGAGGAGGAGAACCACCGAGAGAGAAGGAGGAAGTCCATCCCAGAAAGGGGAGGGGTGTAAAGGCACATGGTAAGGAGACGGAGGAAATGCATCAAAAAATAGGGACACAATAGGGAGGGACTAGCGGACCAATTTAGCATGCTGTAATTTCCCCAAAACAACCACATGGTGGTAGCACACTCCCCGTCTGGTATTTATGAATACCACTATAAACCATATAACGGTAGTTATTCAAATGCAAATATACGTTTGGGATTTGCTTGTTGTCTTAAAAACCTGAGAGATATAAGAAATAAACATGCATACATATTGCAATAATAAGAAATGCCTTAAATAGTCTACATTAAAGTTCAAATCACTTTTCTTCTTGAAGTCAGGATCCAACCAGGAAAGGCGACGAGTTCAGTCCTCAAGGGGCAAAAGCAAGACAAGTTCTGTGATGGGTCTGATGGAAGTTTTTATGGTGCCTTGCTTTGCAACCTTTACTTCCACCTATCATCACTGGGAATGGTCACATATTAGCTGGTTAATGGAGAACGAGAAATCTCCGGGGACAAAGGAGGAGGAAGTTCATCCCAGAAAGGGGAGGGAAAAGGAAATACATCATAGGGTAGGAGGGTCTGACTGCCCACATTGTAATTTCTCCAAAACAGCCACGTGGTGGCAGCACACACCCCGTCTGGTATTACATAATACCACCATATAAAATCGTATAACGGTAGTTATACAAATGCAAATACACGTCTGTGGTTTGCTTGTTGTCGTAAACACCTGAGAGCTATAAGTCATAAATCTGAGATAGACATAAAAACCTGAGAATATAAAATAAACATGCATACATGTGAGGCATAAAACCTGAAAGATATAAAATACACGAGATATATAAGACAGAAACCCTGAGAGATAAGAAGTAACATGCATACATATAAGGGCATAAAACCTGAGATATAAAAAGAAACATGCATACACATTGCAATAATAAGAACTGTCATTACAGGCTTAAAATAGGGTAGATTAAAGTTGAAATAACTTTTCTGCTTGGAGTCAGGATTCAAACGGGAAAGGCGACGAGTTCAGACTTCGAGGGGCAAAAGCAGGACAAGTTCTGCGATGGTCTGATGTAAGTTTTTGGTGCCCTTCGATTTTTGAGCTCGTTGGTCCTTGAACGGAACAAGGTCTCTTAACATGGAGACAGGAGTTAAAATGAGACCTTTGTGACTGGAGCGTGACTTTGACGCTCCCCGCCATGCTGCTCCCCGCCATCATTTGAAGCAGGGTTGGTTGCTGTGGATTGCCTAGAAGTGGATCAGGACGCGTAGCTGTATCGTGATCGTCGCTATCGCGTTCTGTGCACCTGACCAAAGGCTTTACAATTTTTAGCAAGATGGTCATATGAAGCCTTGGTGAAGCAGTGGGCTAATGCCTCCTTAAGTAACACCGGCTGCCTGCCATTAGTGCAGGTTCGAGTCCCACCAGGCTCAAGGTTGACTCAGCCTTCCATCTTTCCGAGGTAGGTTAAAATGAGGAGCCAGATTGTTGGGGGCAATAAGCTGACTTTGTAATAATGCCGCTTGGGGTGTGTGTGAAAGCCCTAATAAGCAGGCATATACATAGAATGAAGGCTATTGCTAAGCACATTGATTTGTGCTTTAGATTGTAAGCCGCCCTGAGTCTTCGGAGAAGGGCGGGATATAAATGGGAAATTAAAATAATAATAATAATAATAATAATAAAAAGCACAGCACCTGTAGCATATTCTAACTTTTGGAGAACCTCTTTCCGCTCTTGTAAAAGTCACTGCTCTGAGTTGATGACGTCTTCCAAGAAGGCGAGGCCGTTTGTGAATAGGACACTGACGATTGGGGTCTTCATCCCCACCACCTGAATCGCTCCGTTTAGGAGGTGGAGGTACAGGAGGTGAGTTGCCACCACCTGAATCACTCCATAGAGGAGGAGACGATACAGGTGAGATGCTACCACCTGAATCACTCCATTGAGGAGGACATGGTACAGGAGGTGAAATGCTACCACCCGAATCACTCCACTGAGGAGGGGACGGTACAGGAGGTGAAATGCTACCACCCGAATCGCTCCACTGAGGAGGGGACGGTACAGGAGGTGAAATGCTACCACCCGAATCGCTCCACTGAGGGGACGGTACAGGAGGTGAAATGCTACCACCCGAATCGCTCCACTGAGGAGGGGACGGTACAGGAGGTGAAATGCTACCACCCGAATCGCTCCACTGAGGAGGGGACGGTACAGGAGGTGAAATGCTACCACCCGAATCGCTCCACTGAGGAGGGGACGGTACAGGAGGTGAAATGCTACCACCCGAATCGCTCCACTGAGGAGGGGACGGTACAGGAGGTGAAATGCTACCACCCGAATCGCTCCACTGAGGAGGGGACGGTACAGGAGGTGAAATGCTACCACCCGAATCGCTCCACTGAGGAGGGGACGGTACAGGAGGTGAAATGCTACCACCCGAATCGCTCCACTGAGGAGGGGACGGTACAGGAGGTGAAATGCTACCACCCGAATCGCTCCACTGAGGAGGGGACGGTACAGGAGGTGAAATGCTACCACCCGAATCGCTCCACTGAGGAGGGGACGGTACAGGAGGTGAAATGCTACCACCTGAATCACTCCATAGAGGAGGAGACGATACAGTTGAGATGCTACCACCTGAATCGCTCCACTGAGGAGGGGACGGTACAGGAGGTGAAATGCTACCACCCGAATCGCTCCACTGAGGAGGGGATGGTACAGGAGGTGAAATGCTACCACCCGAATCGCTCCACTGAGGAGGGGACGGTACAGGAGGTGAAATGCTACCACCTGAATCACTCCATAGAGGAGGAGACGATACAGTTGAGATGCTACCACCTGAATCGCTCCACTGAGGAGGGGACAGTACAGGAGGTGAAATGCTACCACCCGAATCGCTCCACTGAGGAGGGGACGGTACAGGAGGTGAAATGCTACCACCCGAATCGCTCCACTGAGGAGGGGACGGTACAGGAGGTGAAATGCTACCACCTGAATCACTCCATAGAGGAGGAGACGATACAGTTGAGATGCTACCACCTGAATCACTCCACTGAGGAGGGGACGGTACAGGAGGTGAAATGCTACCACCCGAATCGCTCCACTGAGGAGGGGACGGTACAGGAGGTGAAATGCTACCACCCGAATTGCTCCACTGAGCAGGGGACGGTACAGGAGGTGAAATGCTACCACCCGAATCGCTCCACTGAGGAGGGGACGGTACAGGAGGTGAAATGCTACCACATGAATCGCTCCATTGAGGAGGGGACGGTACAGGAGGCGAGATGTCCGTCTTTCTTGTAGACACAGCTCCACGTGAGTCTTTGTGCCGAGCTGCTGTGTTAACATACCTTGGGGATGGGGATGGAGCAGGCAGGCTGGATTCAGGGCAGTTGAAGCACAAGACCCATGGGCCAGTCAATTCTTTTGAGCTGGTTGGTCCTTGAGCAGAACAAGCTCTCCAACTTGGGAGATTGGGGTTCCGATGTTGCCATTTTCTGCGACCGTGCAAAAGGGAAAGAGACTCCCGTCTTCCAGTCGCTTCCAGAAGCAATTGGCAAGGTGTTGTACTCTCCTCCCCCGATCACGGTATAGATTTCCTGTTTTAAAATCTCCAGGTGGAACAGGAAGAAATCCAAGCTTTTGAGTGAGAAGAGTAATACTAAGTAAAGGTAAAGGTTCCCCCGCACATGCGTGCTAGTCGTTTCCGACTCTAGGGGCCGGTGCTCATCTCCGTTTCAAAGCCGAAGAGCCAGCGCTTGTCCGAGGACGTCTCCGTGGTCACGTGGCCGGCATGACTCGACGCCAAAGGCGCACGGAACGCTGTTAACTTCCCACCGTAGTGGTCCCTATTTTTCTACTTGCATTTTTACGTGCTTTTGAACTGCTAGGTTGGCAGAAGCTGGGACGAGTAACAGGCGCTCATTCTGCTACGCGGCACTCAGGATTCAACCCGCCAAACTGCCGACCTTCTGATCGACAAGCTCAGCGTCCTAACCTACTGAGCCACCGCGTCCCTTAGAGTAATACTACTACTAGTAATAATAATGTTGGAAGGGACCTTGGAGGTCATCTAGTCCAACCCCCTGCTCAGGCAGGAAACCCTCGACTATTTCAGACAAGTGGCTGGCCAGTCTCTTCTTAAAAACTTACAGTGTTGGGAGCATTCGCCGCTTCTGGAGGCAGGTGTTTCCACTGGTTAATTGTTCTCGCTGTCGGGAAGTTTCTCCTTAGTTCTAGGTTGTAGCTGGAGTGAGGATGGTTGGGAATTCTGGATCTGTAGACACTGGCACAAGAGGCCTTGAATTGATTATAGCAGACACTGTGCTGCCTAAAGTATCATCACAGGTGACACGGCTAACACCCAGGGCTTTTTTTTCTCACAGACCGCTCAGAACGGAGTTCCGGCAGCTTTTTCGGATGGAACCTTGTAGGGTAGGCAAGGCGGGTTGTATGACATGTGTGAGTTCCGGCACCTTTTTCTTTAACGGAACTGCATCTACATGGAAGGAAGTGTGGAGTAGGGTGCCCCAGGGCTCTGTTCTGGGCCCAGTGCTCTTCAATATCTTCATTAACGATTTGGATGAGGGGATACATGGGGAACTCATCAAATTTGCAGACGACACCAAGCTGGCAGGAATAGCCAATACTCCAGAAGACAGGCTTAAAATACAGGAGGATCTGGACAGACTCGAACCCTGGGCGCTATCTAACAAAATGAAATTCAGTGGTGAAAAAAGTAAGGTTCTACATTTAGGCAGGAAAAATCCAATGCACAGGTATAGTATAGGGGGTACCTTGCTCAATAGTAGCAACTGTGAGAGGGATCTCAGAGTCCTAGTAGACAATCACTTCAATATGATAGAGATAAATTAGATAGGGAGAGAGATGATAGATGGATACAAATAAAAGATAGATAGATAGATAGATAGATAGATAGATAGATAGATAGATAGATAGATAGATAGAAAGATAGAAATAGAAAGCTGCCAAAAAAGCTAACACAGTGCTAGGCTGCATTAACAGAGGGATAGAATCAAGATCGCGTGAAGTACTAATACCACTTTACAATGCTTTGGTAAGGCCACACCTGGAATACTGCATCCAGTTTTGGTCACCACGATGTAAAAAAGATGTCGAGACTCTAGAAAGAGTACAGAGAAGAGCAACAAAGATGATTGGGGGACTGGAGGCTAAAACATATCGGGAACGGTTGCTGGAATTGGGTATGTGTAGTTTAACAAAGAGAAGGGTGAGGGGTGACATGATAGCAGTGTTCCAGTATCTCAGGGGCTGCCCCAAAGAAGAGGGAGTCAAGCTATTCTCCAAAGCAGCTGAAAGCAGGACAAGAAGCAACGGATGGAAACTAGTCAAGGAGAGAAGCAACCTAGAACTAAGGAGAAACTTCCTGACAGTTAGAACAATTAACCAGTGGAACAACCTGCCTCCAGAGGTGGTGAATGCTCCAACACTGGAGATTTTTAAGAAGAGACTGGCCAGCCATTTGCCTGAAATGGTCTAGGGTTTCCTGCCTGAGCAGGGGGTTGGACTAGATGACCTCCAAGGTCCCTTCCAACTTATTATTATTATTATTAAAAAGCACTGCTAACACCATACCTGGGTGGCATCAAGAGGCTTCTCTTTTACTTCCTAGTGGGGAGGACATTGTCTGAAGTGAGATGCGCGCCCCCATTGCTTCAGATGTGAGTTTTGAAAGACTGGATCTCAGACGGGGTGCGCATCCTATTTAAGCACACATCTCCCACTATTACCCAGCCTAGGTCAAGTCTTTGCGCGAATGGGGCATCGTCAGGTCCATAGGACTGCTGGCGTATTCGATGAACTGTGAGAATGTCTCTTCCCAGCAAGAGTAAGATGTCGGCGTCCATGTCCATTGGTGGAATCTCCGTAGCCAGGTGCCTTAAGTGGGGATGCTGATACGCAACTTCTGGAGTGGGGATCTCTTCCCGGTTGTTTGGCATTTGGTCGCACTCGACCAATGACGGCAACGGTATGCCCTCCTTGGCTTTGATGTGAGAGATCATGAACCCGTCAGCTCTTCTGCCAGAGGTCTCCACACAACCAGAACAGGTGTTGAGCGTATATGGCGTTGCCTGTCCCTGTATGCCAAAGATGTCAAAAAATTTGGGTTTGACCAGAGATCTGTTGCTATGCTCAGCTATTATGGCGTACATCCTGGTAGCTCTTTCAGGCTGACCCGCCGGATATACCTTGACTAGACATATCTTGGCACAGGATTTGGGACTGAAAGCTCTCCCGCACTCTTCAGTACGTGAAGATGAGACATTGATGACTAGAGCAGGACTTTGTCGCTCCCCGCCATGCTTTGAAGCAGGGTTGGATGCGGGCGGTTGCGGTGGATTGCCTGGAAGGGGATCAGGGTGCATAGCTGTCACGTGCTTGTCGCTGTGGCATTCTGTGCACTTGACAGCGGCTTTACAATACTTCGCAAAATGGTCGTATGAAGCACAGCACCTGTAGCATATGCCAAGTTTTTGGAGAACCTCTTTCCGCTCTTGTATAGTCTTGGCTCTGAGCTCCCGACATTTCCTGAGAGGGTGAGGTTTTTTGTGGAGAGGGCACTGGCGATTGGGATCTTCCTCTCCGTCACCTGAACCACGTAAGTCTCTGTGTTGAGCGGCTGTGTTAACATACCTTGGTGATGATGGTGGAACCGGCACACTGTATTCACCGACGTGGAAGCTGGGATCATTACTTATCCAGGCTTGGCGGCTGATGAAGCTGCAAAAATATGAGAAGGGGGGGAAAGAAACACCATGTTGCTCTTTGTAGTCGGAGGCCTGCTCTCTCCATTCCTCCTGCAGTTCGTATGGCAGTTTCGACACCACTGGATTGACAAAATGGGAGGAGTCCAGGTAGGTTAGACCAGGTAGACCAGATAGACGTAGTTCTGTTTTTGCCAATTCTATCTCCATGAGGTAATCACTTAGCTCCTGAAGCTTGCGATTGTCTTCGTTGCCTATCTTTGGAAAGTTTTGTAGTCTTTTGAATAGAGCTTTCTGTAATACGTCTGGACTTCCGTAGGCTTGTTCAAGTCTTGCCCACGCAGCAGCGAGACCTGCATCTGGAGAGTCAACGTACACTGATCTCAGTCTTTTAACACGATCTGTGGATTCTGGGCCCAGCCACTTTATGAGTAGATCAAGTTCCTCCCTGGGGTTGAAGTTGAGATCGGCAACAACAGCTCTGAAGGTTGCTCTCCAGGATCTGTAGTTCTCTGGACGGTCGTCAAACTTTGAGAGGCTAGTGATGATGAGCTCTCGACGAATCATGTATCTGGCGTAGTCAAAATGGTCGGATCTCTCACTCCTTGGTGCCAAAGAAACTTGTGGGACCCCTTGTGTGTGAAAGTTCTCTGGCGAATAAGGGTGAGGTGTACCAGGATAGCACGACGTTCCAAGAGGATTCAGCTGTGGTTTAATCTCTAAGGCTTGTGCTGGCTGTTGATTAAACTGTTGTTTATTGCTGGAAGTTACCTTGCCATCGGCAGGAGGTGAAGCAGTTTGAAGTGCAAATGCGTTTGTGTTGTGGGGTTGAAGAGGTTCAGGCCTTTGCAGGTTTGGGGTCTCTATGATAAAAGAGTGTTCAGAGCCTTGTCTGGCCATTTTTTTCCCCACGTTTGGTAAAAAAATGGGCACTGTCTCTTTAAGAAGGCAAATTGCAGCTCAGACAGGGTTTCGAACACAGCCCAAGGTACAGAAACAGTTTTCAGCATGCACAGATGTGCAGTAAGCTTGTGCGACCCTGTGCTCTCACAAGATGGCGGATTGCCCTGAGCTTGCTTGCAGATGTGACACACGCATATGGCTTGCAGGCTGGAGGAATTCTACTGTCTTCTGACTATTCTGACTCTGACTTGTTGTTTAATGATTGATCCCCTTGCCGAGACCCCTGTGCCTGGCCTGTATAGTGGATCCTATCACTATTAACAGCCTTTGCAGGGCTAGCAGAACTCAGGAGATTACTTTTGAATCATCCAGAAGGACCTTTATTTGCATGCAGAGAAGATTACAGCAGACAAGGTGTGGTAGGTGATGAAAATGGACGGCATTTCCGGGTCAAAAGACAGTAAAGTTCCTACCACGAGTGGAGACCGCGTGTAGAGGAGACGGCATGCGAATGGAGGAAGTGATAGAACGGAGTTTAAGGAGAAGGAGGAAGTGCGTCACACATGGGAGGGGTTGGCTGAACAAATTAGCATAAACGTTGTAGTTTTCCCAAACAGCCACACGGGGGCAGCACAGCATGCACCGCACAATACTCTATGGCTGGTATAACAGCACACCTGGTCTGGATCCAAGCCCCCAGTTTCATCAAAATGGCCGACTGAGGAATTCTGGGAGTTGTAGTCCCACCAGTCACAAAAGGCCCCCAGTTGGAAGACCCCTTTCTGGTTTTTCTCCCAGGGTTGGAATCAGGCGGGCATTAACCAATCACAACTCGAGAGGGGCGGGACCAAGAGATGAGAGTACGGAGTTACTACCCGCCCTCAATGTTCTTGTAGTTCCATCCCCCAATTCCCCCCCCCTCCGCGCGATCAGGCGCTGGAAGTCGGAATCAACCAGGAATCAACCAATCAGCATCCGAGGGGGCGGGTCCAAGAAACGGAGTGCAAAGTTACTGCTTCCGGTCCGAGGTCGGACTTAGTAAAATGCCTTTTTATTAGATGGAGAGATAATAATAATACATTGGAAGGGACCTTGGAGGTCATCTACTCCAACCCCCTGCTCAGGCAGGAAAACCCTACGCCCAGACGGTTATCAAGAGCAGACGATAAAATAGACCCATGATGCATTTTCTTGCGGTCACATCCCATAATAAAGCTTAACTTTCTAGAACTCTCATGAGTTGCAGGAACTACTCTAGTTTTTTTCTGCACGTTTATTCTTCTTAGCGAAGGAAGACGTCAATGCCTCCGGAAACCTTTCTACATTTTTCATAGATCTATGTCTTCGAACGCATATCGATGTTATCCCGGAACGTTTCTACAATTTCATAGATTTATTTCTTCGCTTGAATATTTGTTATTCCCCGGAAGCTTTCCATTATTTCATAGATAAGTGTGTTCGGCTAAATATTTATGCTATTCTTCTTGATTTTATATCTATCTATCTATCTATCTATCTATCTATCTATCTATCTATCTATCTATCTATCTATCTATATCTATATCTATCTATATCTATCTATATCTATATATCACTCTATCTCTCTATCTATATAAATATAAAGATAGATAGATAGATAGATAGATAGATAGATAGATAGATAGATAGATAGATCGGAACCTTTCTATAATTTCATACATCTATGTTTTGTAATGAATATTTATATTCCCCGGAAACTTTCCATAATTTCATCGATCTATGTCTCCGAATGATTATTTATACTAGTACGGAACCTTTCTACTCCTTCCTAGATCTTTTGATTTTGGTGGAAAAAAAAACCACCTGCCCGGAACTTTTCTATAATTTCATAGATCTAAGGTTTCCGATGAGTATTTATACTGTTCTCCTTGATTAATATTTCTCCCACCAAAGGAACTTTTCTATATTTTCATAGATCTATATCTTCGGATGAATAGTAGCCCGGAACCTTTCTAAAGTTTCATAGATCTATATCTTCGGATGAATAGTACCCCGGAACCTTTCTATTATTTCATAGATCTATATCTTCGGATGAATAGTACCCCGGAACCTTTCTAATATTTCATAGATCTATATCTTCGGACGAATAGTAACCCGGAACCTATCTATGGTTTCATAGATCTATATCAGAGGTCTTCAAACTCGGCCCTTTTATGACTCATGGACTTCAACTCCCAGAATTCCTCAGCCAGTGTGCCTGGCTGAGGAATTCTGGGAGTTGAAGTCCATGAGTCATAAAAGGGCCGAGTTTGAAGACCCCTGATCTATATCTTCGGATGAATAGTAGCCCGGAACCTTTCTATCCTTTCATAGATCTATATCTTCGGATGAATAGTAGCCCGGAACCTATCTATTATTTCATAGATCTATATCTTCGGATGAATAGTACCCCGGAACCTTTCTATTATTTCATAGATCTATATCTTCGGATGAATAGTAGCCCGGAACCTATCTATGGTTTCATAGATCTATATCAGAGGTCTTCAAACTCGGCCCTTTTATGACTCATGGACTTCAGCTCCCAGAATTCCTCAGCCAGTGTGCCTGGCTGAGGAATTCTGGGAGTTGAAGTCCATGAGTCATAAAAGGGCCGAGTTTGAAGACCCCTGATCTATATCTTCGGATGAATAGTAGCCCGGAACCTATCTATCCTTTCATAGATCTATATCTTCGGATGAATAGTAGCCCGGAACCTTTCTATAGTTTCATAGATCTATGTCTTCCGATTAAAAAAAAATCACTAGATCGGAATCTTTCTATACTTTCATGGATCTATGTGTTCGAAGGAATATTTATATTCCCCGGCCGGAACCTTTGTATTATTTCGTCTGTCTGTATCTTCGGATGAATATTTATTATATTGTCCTTTATCTCTATTTATGCGACTTCGCCGGAAGCTTTCTAACATCGCCCTAGCTCTATGTCTTCGGAGAAACAGCGATATTACCTCGGAAACGTCGGATGAATGTACTATTCTGCTCTTTTATAACTCTAAGATTCGTACGTTTGGGACCTTTTTTTTTTTCCCCTCCTCCTTTTCGCGCATGCGCCTCGGGCTCTAAGGTCGCCGTCGCCGTCTCCTCTCCTCTGGAGGACTGACGTCAGTCCTCCGCAGCCGAACGGGAAGGAGAGGGAAAGCGCGCGGGGCACGCCGGGAACGCCGCCGACGCCCAAGATGGCGGCAGGATTGAAAAGTTGTTGGCGGGGAGGCTGCCTTTCTTTCCCGGGATCGGCTTGAAAGCTGCTGGGGGGCGGCCATGGCGGCGGAGTGAAAGGCCAGGGCGACCCGGGCGGGGAAGATGCCTCCGGGCCCCGCCTGAGCCATGGAGGAGGAAGGCAAGAGAGGCAAAAAGGTGAGTGGGCGTGGCTTCTGGGCCGAGGGGGCGGGGTTTGTTGATGGCGGGGAGGGGGGGGTTGTGTCCCTTCGAGGAGGACCCCGAATGCAGAGGCTTTGGACTGCAGAGCCCATCGTTCCGGTGGAGAGGGTGGACTGCGGAGCCCCTGCGCTCCTCAATGGGGCTGGACTACAGAGCCCATCCTTCCCATCGGGGACGGGCTGCGGAGCCTGTGGGCCCCCCCCCCCGTAGCTTTGGACTACGGAGCCCGTCGTTCTAATAGGGGACGGGCTGCGGAGCCTTCGGTCCTCAATGGGGGTGGACTACAGAGCCCATCGTTCCCATAGTTGATGAGCTGTGGAGCCTCTGGTCCTCAATGGGGATGGGCTACAGAGCCCATCATTCCAAGAGGCGCTGGACTGCAGAGCGTAGGATCCTCAATGGCTTTGGACTACAGAGCCCATCTTTCCCATAGGGATTGGACTGACGAGGCTAGGGTCCTAAAGGGGCTTTGGACTGCCGAGCCCATCATTCTAATAGTTGGTGGACTGTAGAGCGTAGGATCCTCAATGGCTTTGGACTACAGAGCCCATCATTCCCATAGGGCTTTGGACTGCCGAGCCCATCATTCTAATAGTTGGTGGACTGTAGAGCGTAGGATCCTCAATGGCTTTGGACTACAGAGCCCATCACTCTCATAGGGTCCTTCGGGAGAAGGGCGGTATAGAAATCAAATTATTAAATTAAATTAAATAGGGGATGGGCTGCAGAGCCCATGGGCCCTCCATAGCTTTGGACTACAGAGCCTGTCATTCTAATAGGGGATGGGCTGCGGAGCCTTCGGTCCTCAATGGGGGTGGACTACAGAGCCCATCATTCCAATAGTTGATGAGCTGTGGAGCCTCTGGTCCTCAATGGGGATGGGCTACAGAGCCCATCATTCCAAGAGGGGGCTGGACTGTAGAGCGTATGATCCTCAATGGCTTTGGACTACAGAGCCCATCATTCCCATAGGCCTTTGGACTGCCAAGCCCATCATTCTAATAGTTGGTGGACTGTAGAGTGTAGGATCCTCAATGGCTTTGCACTACAGAGCCCATCACTCTCATAGGGGACGGGCTGCGGAGCCTATGGGCCCTCCACAGCTTTGGACTACAGTGCCCGTCATTCTAATAGGGGATTGGCTGCGGAGCCTGTGGTCCCCAATGGGGGTGGACTACAGAGCCCATCGTTCCCATAGGGGATGGACTGACAACCCTCGGGTCCTAAAGGGGCTTTGGACTACAGAGCCCATCATTCTAATAGTTGATGGACTGTAGAGTGTAGGATCCTCAATGGCTTTGGACTACAGAGCCCATCACTCTCATAGGGGACGGGCTGCGGAGCCTATGGGCCCTCCATAGCTTTAGAGTACAGAGCCCGTCATTCTAATAGGGGATTGGCTGTGGAGCCTGTGGTCCTCAATGGGGGTGGCCTACAGAGCCCATCATTCCCATAGGGAATGGACTGACGAGCCTCGGGTCCTAAAGGGGCTTTGGACTGCCGAGCCCATCATTCTAATAGTTGGTGGACTGTAGAGCGTAGGATCCTCAATGGCTTTGGACTACAGAGCCCATCATTCCCCTAGGGAATGGACTGACGAGCCTAGGGTCCTAAAGGGGCTTTGGACTGCCGAGCCCATCATTCTAATAGTTGGTGGACTGTAGAGCGTAGGATCCTCAATGGCTTTGGACTACAGAGCCCATCATTCCAATAGGTGATGAGCTGTGGAGCCTCTGGTCCTCAATGGGTATGGGCTACAGAGCCCATCATTCCAAGAGGGGCTGGACTGTAGAGCGTATGATCCTCAAGGGCTTTGGACTACAGAGCCCATCGTTCTAATAGGGGATGGGCTGTGGAGCCTATGGTGCTCCATGGCTTTAGACTACAGAGGCCATCATTCCAATAGGTGATGGATGAAGTGCGGAGCCTGTGGTCCTCAATAGCGGTGATAGCGGTGGACTACAGAGTCCATCGTTCTCTCTGTGCCTTGGGTGTCCTGGGGTGGCAGGAAGGCTGGGCTGGTTGGGCTTTGCCCTCCCCCACCCCCAAATTTGGAGTGATCTTGAACTACAAAGCCCATCCTTCCAATAGGGGATGGACTGCAGAGCCCATCATCCTCTCTGCGCTCTGTACATTCCTGGCAGGAGAGCTGGGCTGGTTGGGCTTTGCTCCCCCGCCAAATTTGGAATGGCCTCGGAGTACAGATCCCATCATTCCAATAGGAGATGGACTGCGGAGCCTGTGGTCCTCAATTGGGGTGGACTACAGAGCCCATCATTCCAATAGGTGATGGACTGCAGAGCCTATGATCCTCAATGGGGGTGGACTACAGAACCTGTCATTCCCGTAGGTGATGGACTGCAGAGCCTCTGGTCCTCAATGGGGGTGGACTACAGAACCTGTCATTCCAGTAGGTGATGGACTGCAGAGCCTCTGGTCCCCAATGGGGTGGACTACAGAGCCCATCATTCTAATAGGGGATGCTCTGCAGAGCCTATGATTCTCAATGGGGTGGACTACAGAGCCCATCCTTCCAACAGGAGTCGGACTGCGGAGCCTATGGTCCTCAATAGGGGTGGACCACAGAACCCGTCATTCCAGTAGGTGATGGACTGCAGAGCCTGTGATCCTCAATCGGGTGGACTACAGAGCCCATCATTTTCATAGGGGTTGGACTACGGAGCCTATATTCCTCCATAGCTTTGGACTACAGAGCCCATCATTCCAGTAGGTGACGGACTGCAGAGCCTATGGTCCTCAATGGGGTTGGATTACAGAACCCGTCATTCCAGTAGGTAGGTGATGGACTGCAGAGCCTCTGGTCCTCAATGGGGTGGACTACAGAGCCCATCCTTCCATAGGAGTTGGACTGCGGAGCCTATGGTCCTCAATGATGGTGGACTGCTTTACTAAAGCTTTACTCCGCGGATAGGCTGGGAACAGGATTGATTGGACGGAATGGAAAGTGAGGCAGTTCAAGAGATTCCCAAGCTTTTGTTCGGCATGGATTCCGGCTTTCGGGACGCGTCGCTTATCGTTGGAAAGGAGAGACTATCTTTAGTTGTGTTATTTTTACACACAACACAACACGATGGACATATCCCGCACTCCTTCCTCTCTCCTTATTTTTGCCGCAACGACAACCCTGTGAGGTGGGTTGGGGTGAGTAAGAGAGAGATGTGGCCAAGTTTCCCCAGCTGCCTTTCATGCGTAAGTCAGTACTAGAACTCTCCGTCTCCTGGTGATTGGCCCAAAGTCACCCAGATGCCTTTCATGCTTAAGGCGGGACTAGAACTCACTGTCACCTGGTGATTGGCCCAAACTCACCCAGATGCCTTTCATGCGTAAGTCAGTACTAGAACTCTCCGTCTCCTGGTGATTGGCCCAAACTCACCCAGATGCCTTTCATGCTTAAGGCGGGACTAGAACTCACTGTCACCTGGCGATTGGCCCAAACTCACCCAGATGCCTTTCATGCTTAAGGCAGGACTAGAACTCACTGTCACCTGGTGATTGGCCCAAAGTCACCCAGCTGCCTTTCATGCTTAAGGCGGGACTAGAACTCACTGTCACCTGGCGATTGGCCCAAACTCACCCAGCTGCCTTTCATGCTTAAGGCGGGACTAGAACTCACTGTCACCTGGCGATTGGCCCAAAGTCACCCAGATGCCTTTCATGCTTAAGGCGGGACTAGAACTCACTGTCACCTGGTGATTGGCCCAAACTCACCCAGATGCCTTTCATGCTTAAGGCGGGACTAGAACTCACTGTCACCTGGTGATTGGCCCAAAGCCACCCAGATGCCTTTCATGCTTACAGCGGGGCTAGAACTCACTGTCACCTGGCGATTGGCCCAAACTCACCCAGATGCCTTTCATGCTTAAGGCGGGACTAGAACTCACTGTCACCTGGTGATTGGCCCAAACTCACCCAGCTGCCTTTCATGCTTAAGGCGGGACTAGAACTCACTGTCACCTGGCGATTGGCCCAAACTCACCCAGCTGCCTTTCATGCTTAAGGCGGGACTAGAACTCACTGTCACCTGGTGATTGGCCCAAACTCACCCAGATGCCTTTCATGCTTAAGGCGGGACTAGAACTCACTGTCACCTGGCGATTGTCCCAAACTCACCCAGATGCCTTTCATGCTTAAGGCGGGACTAGAACTCACTGTCACCTGGTGATTGGCCCAAACTCACCCAGATGCCTTTCATGCTTAAGGCGGGACTAGAACTCACTGTCACCTGGTGATTGGCCCAAAGCCACCCAGATGCCTTTCATGCTTACAGCGGGGCTAGAACTCACTGTCACCTGGCGATTGGCCCAAACTCACCCAGATGCCTTTCATGCTTAAGGCGGGACTAGAACTCACTGTCACCTGGTGATTGGCCCAAACTCACCCAGATGCCTTTCATGCTTAAGGCGGGGCTAGAACTCACTGTCACCTGGCGATTGGCCCAAACTCACCCAGATGCCTTTCATGCTTAAGGCGGGACTAGAACTCACTGTCACCTGGTGATTGGCCCAAACTCACCCAGCTGCCTTTCATGCTTAAGGCGGGACTAGAACTCACTGTCACCTGGTGATTGGCCCAAACTCACCCAGATGCCTTTCATGCTTAAGGCGGGACTAGAACTCACTGTCACCTGGTGATTGGCCCAAACTCACCCAGATGCCTTTCATGCTTAAGGCGGGACTAGAACTCACTGTCACCTGGCGATTGGCCCAAACTCACCCAGATGCCTTTCATGCTTAAGGCGGGACTAGAACTCACTGTCACCTGGTGATTGGCCCAAACTCACCCAGATGCCTTTCATGCTTAAGGCGGGACTAGAACTCACTGTCACCTGGTGATTGGCCCAAAGCCACCCAGATGCCTTTCATGCTTACAGCGGGGCTAGAACTCACTGTCACCTGGCGATTGGCCCAAACTCACCCAGATGCCTTTCATGCTTAAGGCGGGACTAGAACTCACTGTCACCTGGCGATTGGCCCAAACTCACCCAGCTGCCTTTCATGCTTAAGGCGGGACTAGAACTCACTGTCACCTGGCGATTGGCCCAAAGTCACCCAGATGCCTTTCATGCTTAAGGCGGGACTAGAACTCACTGTCACCTGGTGATTGGCCCAAACTCACCCAGATGCCTTTCATGCTTAAGGCGGGACTAGAACTCACTGTCACCTGGTGATTGGCCCAAAGCCACCCAGATGCCTTTCATGCTTACAGCGGGGCTAGAACTCACTGTCACCTGGCGATTGGCCCAAACTCACCCAGATGCCTTTCATGCTTAAGGCGGGACTAGAACTCACTGTCACCTGGTGATTGGCCCAAACTCACCCAGCTGCCTTTCATGCTTAAGGCGGGACTAGAACTCACTGTCACCTGGCGATTGGCCCAAACTCACCCAGCTGCCTTTCATGCTTAAGGCGGGACTAGAACTCACTGTCACCTGGTGATTGGCCCAAACTCACCCAGATGCCTTTCATGCTTAAGGCGGGACTAGAACTCACTGTCACCTGGCGATTGTCCCAAACTCACCCAGATGCCTTTCATGCTTAAGGCGGGACTAGAACTCACTGTCACCTGGTGATTGGCCCAAACTCACCCAGATGCCTTTCATGCTTAAGGCGGGACTAGAACTCACTGTCACCTGGTGATTGGCCCAAAGCCACCCAGATGCCTTTCATGCTTACAGCGGGGCTAGAACTCACTGTCACCTGGCGATTGGCCCAAACTCACCCAGATGCCTTTCATGCTTAAGGCGGGACTAGAACTCACTGTCACCTGGTGATTGGCCCAAACTCACCCAGATGCCTTTCATGCTTAAGGCGGGGCTAGAACTCACTGTCACCTGGCGATTGGCCCAAACTCACCCAGATGCCTTTCATGCTTAAGGCGGGACTAGAACTCACTGTCACCTGGTGATTGGCCCAAACTCACCCAGCTGCCTTTCATGCTTAAGGCGGGACTAGAACTCACTGTCACCTGGTGATTGGCCCAAACTCACCCAGATGCCTTTCATGCTTAAGGCGGGACTAGAACTCACTGTCACCTGGTGATTGGCCCAAACTCACCCAGATGCCTTTCATGCTTAAGGCGGGACTAGAACTCACTGTCACCTGGTGATTGGCCCAAAGTCACCCAGCTGCCTTTCATGCTTAAGGCGGGACTAGAACTCACTGTCACCTGGTGATTGGCCCAAAGCCACCCAGATGCCTTTCATGCTTAAGGCGGGACTAGAACTCACCGTCTCCTGGTGATTGGCCCAAGGTCACCCAGCCGGCTTTGATACTCAAGGCGGTACTAGAACTCGGCTTTGATACTCAAGGCGGTACTAGAACTCTCCGTCTCCAGGTGATTGGCCCAAAGTCACCCAGCTGGCTTTTATGCCTGAGGCGGGACTAGAACTCCCCGTCTCCTGGTGATTGGCCCAAAGTCACCCAGCCAGTTTTGATCCCCCGAGGCAGTACTAGAATTCCCTGTCTCCTGGTTTCTCGGTCAGCACATTTTATCCCTTCACTTTTGAACGTATTAAAACGGGATATTTCGCACCCATCTCAGCCCGACAACATCTGAAGTCCCCGTCGTGTCGTCTTTTTAAATGCCGGTTCATAAAAATCGAAAACAGATTTGTCTCTGTGTGTGTTTGTAGGGTGTGGTATTACTTTTTTTGTGTGTGTGGTGAGAAACACCACAAACAAACACACTTTGTTGCTTTGGGGCTGGCATTTCCCAGGAATTTCACGAACGCAAAGCTGGGATTGAACGACGTTTGCAAAGACAAATCCTGCAAACGTTTGAACGGATCTATATCTGCAACTGCACAAAATTCACACACACACACACACACACACAAATACACACAGACACACAAAAGGTTCCGGTCAATGCAAACGCCAGACCAAAATTGTTGCAGATGAGGTCAACGTCTCCCAATATAGCTTTTTTTCCCCCATTTTCCCCCCGATCCGGAACGAATCCGGGGCGCTTCCCGAGAGTGGTGCTCTAATTAATTTTTTGCAATTAATTTTTCTTACTGCTTTGCCAGGTGGAATTGAAATTGCTCTTTGTGTGTGTGTGTGTGTGTGTGTGTGTGTATGAGAGAGAGATTTTGTCGCAGAGAACGAACGTCCGGATAATAAACCGATCCCAGCCGGTATTTTTCAACGCTTTAAGTCACTTCCTTTCCGATTGCACCTAGTCCTCGCTTTACGACCGCAACGGAGCCCCGACTTTCCGCTGATCAGTGAGCCCTTTCTTCAGTGGGTTTGCCCCCGTTTTGTGACCTTTTTTGCCGCCCTCGTTAAGCGAATCGCTGTCCTTGATAAGTTAATAAAGCCGCTTGTTAAAACCCCCATTGACGTCGCGGGTCAGAAAGTTGAAAAAGGAGATCACGCTGTGACTGTCGTAAATGCGAGTCAGTTGCCCAGGATCTGAATTTTGATCCACCTGAACCCGGGACGTTGCGACCGTCATAAGTACGAGTCGGTTGCCCAGTGTCTGAATTTTGATCCACCTGAACCCGGGACGCTGTGACCGTCGTAATTACGAGTTGGTTCCCGAGCGTCCGAATTTTGAACCCGTGACCACGGGGATGCTGCAACAGTCGTGAAGTGTGAAAAAGCTGTGCCAAGTCGCTTTTCTCCCGTGCCGTCATAACTTCGAGCTGTCACTAAATCAACCGTCGTAAGTCGAGAAGTCGCTGCAAACACGCCGAAAGGCGCAGAAGGGATTTTTTTCTACAAAAATCTTGCCCGCCTTCCTGGGAATTTGTGACTGACGGCTAACTTGAATTTCCCCCAAATGTCGGTTGCCAAATGGGACAACGGGTTCAGCTACCGCTACTCCACCGAACGTTTTGGGTGTAGAGGCAGTCCTCCACTTACGACGGTTTGCTTAGTGACCGTTGGAAGCGACCACAGCGCCGGAAAAAACAGGGGACCGTTTTCCGCACTTGACGACGTCGTTCAGAAAAGTTGGGACGACGGGGCGAAATTCACTCTTCGAAAGCTGTTTGCTTAGCGAGCGAAATATTGGCGCTCAGTTGCGGTCGTAAGTCAGGAGTGCCTGAATTCGTGATCCTTTATAAACACAAACACACACACACACACACACACCCCTCAGATTAATTCTCCTTCCCGGTTTGGATTTGGCCGAAGTCTACAACAATTCGTTCAATCGCCCGAGTTTCGGCGTTTTTTGTTTTACTCTCGCCATGTTGTTGCGTTGGCGTTTTTGTCCAAACGTCGGGGGTGCCAAGGGTTGTGTAACCTCTCTTCTGAAACAATTTTGCACGCTTGGGGATTCGCGTTCGGTCGCATTGAAATCCGTGACGGGTCTCGGCGAGATGTTTGCTCCCGTCCTCTGCGCCGACCCCCCCCCCCCAAAAAAAAAGTTGAGCCGGTCTCGCCTCTCCAGTTGTTTTGTCTCGTGGGAGTTTCTCGGGGTGTGTGTGTGTTGTCAACAGCTGGCTGTCGCGCTTAACCACCTCCTTCAGAAGGAAACTGTGGTTTGTCTGCATCCGGCTCTCGCCCGCTTACGAGCAACGGTTGACGCTCGGGCGGCCTCGCTTTCGGCTAATGCACGAGTCTTATATTGCTGTCGAGGTGAGCCTGGAGACTCTCGGTGAAGGCGTGAGCCGAGCAACGTTTCCAGGTAGTTCCACTTCCTAAGGATAACCATGGAGAGCGAGGTAAGGGCTCGTGATCACACACACACACACACACACACCCACACCCACACACACACCAGGACGGCTGTCTTTTCGTTCTCTTCGTTTCCCCCCCCCACCGAACCGGCCCATCTTCCCCCCCTCCCCGTCAAAATCGCCCTTTCTGACTTCCTCAAACGTAGGCGGAAAATAGTATTACTCGTTTCTTCGGACGGGTCCTTCTTGATCTACGCCCGGCGAGATTCCTCTCCTTTCGTTTCCGCCCCGTAAGATCCGTCTTGGTCACTTCTTAACCGCAGTTACAAGTCGGAGGATCCCGGGTCTCTCCTGGGATAATTTGTAAGGGGCAGACGGATCTTTCTCGGCGGGACAAATGCTCGGTCAACGGCGGCAATTCGCTCGTCTTGTCCTACTTCCTGTTTCTTTTGTGATGGTTGGCCGGCCAGCTGGCCGGCCTAGCGAATTTATCTCGCTCGGTAGCCCAGCGATTGGTGCTTCCCGTTTCCGAGTGATTGGCCGAAAGTCAGGCAGCCGGCTTTCATGGCTAAGGGGACTAGAACTCACCGTCTCCTGGTGATTGGCTGAAAGTCAACGAGCTGGTGTTTGGATCTAAGGCAGGACTAGAACTCACCGTCTCCTAGTGATTGGCCCAAAGGCACCCAGCCGGCTTTCATGCCTAAGGCGGGACTAGAATTCATCGTCTCCTAGTGATTGGGCCAAAGTCACCCAATCAGCTTTCATGCCTAAGACGGGACTAGAACTCTCCGTCTCCTGGTGATTGGCCCAAAGTCACCCAGCTGGCTTTCATGCCTTAAGGCGGGACTAGAACTCACCGTCTCCTGGTGATTGGCCGAAAGTCACGCAGCGGTCTTCCATGCCTAAGGCGGGACTAGAATTCCCGTCACCCACTTACTAAACTATTGCCTTTTAGACCAGGCTGTGTTCTGCAGGTTCAAATGATTGACGGGTTCAAGAAAATCACTTAGCGCCTGTCTATTTTTCCCTTACTAAGACTCTGGGGTGCGCAGTGGAACCAGCTTTTTATTTTTTTTGGGGGGGAGGAAATAAATTAATTAATTCCTTAATTAATTAATAATTGTGCGACCCCCCCCCCGCTCCGCAATTACGTTAGAGAAAATTAAAATGCTTTTCATAGAGAAAATTTAATTGCGTAGATCCAGCAGCCTGGCGTGCATCAGGGCAGGGATCGGCTTAAGCAACCCAAATTCCGGGATCCGTAGCCGTCGTAAGTCGAGGACCGCCTGTTTTGATTCTTCTCGAACGGGGCGGGCGGGGGGTTTTTTGGATTCCGTGCGGGAATCCAACGTTACGCTTCACGAGGCCGGCCAGAAAAGGCGGCAGAAAACGGAAGGAAGAAATACCTCGCGTGGCGACCCAAATTGGAGGATCCGCGGCCGTCGTAAAGTTGAGGAACCCCCCCCCCTTTGTCCTTTTGATTGCAGCCTGGCATCGTCTCGCCGTTCAAGCGGGTCTTCTTGAAAGGGGAGAAGGGGCGCGACAAAAAGGCGCAGGAGAAGGTCACCGAACGGAGGGCGCTTCACACAGTGTCGCTGGCCGGATTCCCGGATCGCTTCGAGCCGGACGTCCTGCTGAACGACTACATCGAGAAGGAAGTGAAGGTAAGTGGAAGGGACCTGGGAGGTCATCCAGTCCAACCCCCTGCTCAAGCAGGAGACCCTTAGCGAATCATAGAATGACAAGAGTTGGAAGGGATCTGGGAGGTCATCCAGTCCAGCCCCCTGCTCAAGCAAGAGACCCTTAGCAGGATCGTAGGAGGGCAGAGTTGGAAGGGACCTCGGAGGTCATCCAGTCCATCCCTCTTTTCGAGCAGGAGACCCTTACAGGATCGTAGGAGGGCAGAGTTGGAAGGGACCTGGGAGGTCATCCAGTCCAACCCCCTGCTCAAGCAGGAGACCCTTACAGAATCATAGAGTGACAGAGATGGAAGGGACCTGGGAGGTCATCTAGTCCAACCCCCTGCTGAAGCAGGAGACCCTTACAGAATCATAGAGTGACAGAGATGGAAGGGACCTGGGAGGTCATCTAGTCCAACCCCCTGCTGAAGCAGGAGACCCTTACAGAATCATAGAGTGACAGAGATGGAAGGGACCTGGGAGGTCATCTAGTCCAACCCCCTGCTGAAGCAGGAGACCCTTACAGAATCATAGAGTGACAGAGATGGAAGGGACCTGGGAGGTCATCTAGTCCAACCCCCTGCTGAAGCAGGAGACCCTTACAGAATCATAGAGTGACAGAGATGGAAGGGACCTGGGAGGTCATCTAGTCCAACCCCCTGCTGAAGCAGGAGACCCTTACAGAATCATAGAATGACAGAGATGGAAGGGACCTGGGAGGTCATCCAGTCCAACCCCCTGCTGAAGCAGGAGACCCTTACAGAATCATAGAGTGACAGAGATGGAAGGGACCTGGGAGGTCATCCAGTCCAACCCCCTGCTGAAGCAGGAGACCCTTATAGAATCATAGAATGACAGAGATGGAAGGGACCTGGGAGGTCATCCAGTCCAACCCCCTGCTGAAGCAGGAGACCCTTATAGAATCATAGAATGACAAGAGTTGGAAGGGACCTGGGAGGTCATCTAGTCCA
>CM044371.1:1997122-2049485 GCA_024294585.1 Vipera latastei
CTTTCTTTCTTTCTTTCTTTCTTTCTTTCTTTCTTTCTTTCTTTCTTTCTTTCTTTCTTTCTTTCTTTCTTTTTCTTCTTTCCTTTCTTTCTTTCTTTTTCTTCTTTTCTTTCTTTTCTTTTTTTCTTCTTTTCTTTCTTTCTTCTTTCTTTCTTTCTTTCTTTCTTTCTTTCTTTCTTTCTTTCTCTTACTTTCTTCTTTCTTTCTTTTTCTTCTTTCTTTCCTTCTTTCCTTTCTTTCTTTCTTTCTTTTTCTTCTTTTATTTCTTCTTTTCTTCTTTTCTTTCTTTTCTTTGGGTCACAAAATGTCTGCAAGGAAACCACTCAGCTCCGAAAGCATCATGGACCCCAGAGTCCTCTTCTTTCTTTCTTTCTTTCTTTCTTTCTTTCTTTCTTTCTTTCTTTCTTTCTTTCTTTCTTTCCTTCTTTCTTTTTCTTTTCTTCTTTTCTTTCTTTCTTTCTTTCTTTTTCTTCTTTTCTTTCTTCTTTTCTTTTTCTCTTTCTTCTTTTCTTTCTTTCTTCTTTCTTTCCTTCTTTCCTTTCTTTTTCTTCTTTCTTTCCTTCTTTCCTTCTTTCCTTTCTTTTTCTTCTTTTCTTTCTTCTTTTCTTTTTTCTTTCTTCTTTCTTTCTTTCTTTCTTTCTTTCTTTCTTTCTTTCTTTCTTTCTTTCTTTCTTTCTTTCTTTCTTCTTTCTTTTTCTTTGGGTCACAAAATGTCTGCAAGGAAACCACCCAGCTCAGAGAGCAGCAAGGACCCCACAATCCTCTTCTTTCTTTCTTTCTTTCTTTCTTTCTTTCTTTCTTCTTTCTTTCTTCTTTCTTTCTTTCTTTTCTTTGGGTCACAAAATGTCTGCAAGGAAACCACCCAGCTCAGAGAGCAGCAAGGACCCCACAATCCATCCATCCATCCTTCCCTTCCTTCCTTCCTTCCTTCCTTCCTTCCTTCCTTCCTTCCTTCCTTCCTTCCTTCCTTCCTTCCTTCCTTCCTTCCTTCCTTCCTTCCTTCCTTCCTTCCCCCTTTCAGCACTGATAATGTTCCCTAGTCGGGTCACGAGACGTCGGCAAGGAAACCCCCCAGCTGAGAGTCCTTCTCCTCCTCCTCCTCCTCCTCCTCCTCCTCCTCCTCCTCTTCGAACTGACGACGTTCCCTAGTCGGGCCGCGAAACGTCTGGAAGGAAACACCTCTTCCCCCCATTTGCTCAGAGAGCACCCAGCACCCCAAAGTTTCCCGGGACCCCATTCCTCCCCTTCCGGGCTCTTCTCTTCCTCCTCCCCCACCCCACCCCTCCCCACTTGGCCCGCTCGCCCTCTTTTTTGGGGACCCCCGTCGTGGCGACAGGACGCTTTACGACCTCCGTCCTCTTTTTGCGTCCCTCTCGCCCTCCGCAGCGGGCCCACCAGCTGCCCGGCCAGCTGAGACACGAGCACGACGCCCTGATCAGCCTCTCGGCTTACAACGTCAAGCTGGTCTGGCGGGACGGCGAGGACATCATCCTCCGGGTCCCGATCCACGACATCGCCTCGGTCTCCTACGTCCGGGACGACTCCTCGCACCTGGTGCTGTTGAAAACGGGTAGGCGGTGGGGTGGGGTGTGGGGTGGAGGTGGGGCAAACGTCCTGGGGATGGCGGGTGGGGGTGGGAGATCACCGCGGGAGGATGCGAAATTGGGACCGGAGAAGAGCCCCCCCAACCGGGTTGGGCTAGATGACCTCCGAGGTCCCTCCCGACTCTGCTACTCTTATGATTCTGTCAGGGCCTCCTGCTTCAGCAAGGGGTTGGACTAGATGACCTCCGAGGTCCCTCTCCACTCTTGCGATTCAGTCAGGGTCTCCTGCTTGAGCAGGGGGTTGGACTGGATGACCTCCGGGGGTCCCTCCCGACTGCTACTCTTATGATTCTGTCAGGGCCTCCTGCTTCAGCAGGGGGTTGGACTAGATGACCTCCAGGGCCGCTTCGGGCTCTCTGAGAGGTAGGTAGTCCTTGTGTTAGGAGCGGAATCGGGGCCTGAGACGACCCGCCCCCTCTGGGGTTGGACTAGATGATATCCGAGGTCCCTCCCCACTCAGCTACTCTGTGATTCTGTCAGGGCTTCCTGCTTCAGAAGGGGGTTGGACTAGATGACCTCTCGGATCCCTTCCAACTCTGCTACTCTATGATTCTGTCAGGGTCTTCTGCTTGAGCAGGGGGTTGGACTGGATGACCTTCGAGGTCCCTCCCGACTCTGCTACTCTTATGATTCTGTCAGGGCTTCCTGCTTCAGCAAGGGGTTGGACTAGATGACCTCCAGGGCCGCTTTGGGCTCTCTGAGAGTTAGGTAGTCCTCCTGTTAGGAGCGGAATCGGGGCCTGAGACGACCCCCACCCTCTGGGGTTGGACTGGATGACCTCCGAGGTCCCTCCCGACTCTGCTACTCTTATGATTCTGTCCGGGCTTCCTGCTACCAGCAGGGGGTTGGACTAGATGACCTCCAGGGCCGCTTTGGGCTCTCTGAGAGGTAGGTAGTCCTCATGTTAGGAGCGGAATCGGGGCCTGAGACGACCCGCCCCCTCTGGGTTGGACTAGATGATCTCCGAGGTCCCTCCTCACTCAGCTACTCTGTGATTCTGTCAGGGCTTCCTGCTTCAGCAGCGGGTTGGACTAGATGACCTCTCGGATCCCTTCCAACTCTGCTACTCTATGATTCTGTCAGGGTCGTCTGCTCCAACAGTGGGTTGGACTAGATGACCTCCGAGGGTACCTTCCAACTGCTACTCTACGATTTTGTCAGGGTCTCCTGCTTCAGCAGGGGGTTGGACTAGATGACCTCCGAGGACCCCCTTCGGACTCTCTTAGAGGTAGTCCTGGAGTTAGGAGCGAAATTGTGGCCTGAGACGACCCCTTCTGGGGTTAGACTAGATGACCTCCGAGGTCCCTCCCCACTCTTGTGATTTTCTCAGGGTCTCCTCTTTGAGCGTGGGGTTGGACTAGATGACCTCCGAGATCCCTCTCCACTCAGCTACTCTATGATTTTGTCAGGGTCTTCTGCTTGAGCGCAGGGTTGGACTAGATGACCTCCCAAGTCCCTCCACACTCTGCTACTCTATGATTCTGTCAGGGCTTCCTGCTCCAGCAGGGGGTTGGACTAGATGACCTCCGAGGGTCCCTTCCAACTCTGCTACTCTACGATTTTGTCAGGGTCTCCTGCTTCAGCAGGGGGTAGGACTAGATGACCTCCGAGGGTGCCCTTCGGACTCAGAGGTAGTCCTGGAGTTAGGAGCGAAATCGGGGCCTCAGACGACCCCCTCTGGGGTTGGACTAGATGACCTCCGAGATCCCTCCCCACTCAGCTACTCTATGATTCTGTCAGGGCCTCCTGCTTCAGCAGGGGGTTGGACTAGATGACCTCTCGGTCCCTCCCCACTCTGCTACTCTATGATTCTGTCAGGGCCTCCTGCTTCAGCAGGGGGTTGGACTAGATGACCTATAGGGTCCATTCCGACTCTGCTACTCTATGATTCTGTCAGGGTCTCCTGCTTGAGTAGGGGGTTGGACTAGATGACCTCTCGGGTCCCTTCCGACTCTGCTACGCTATGATTCTGTCAGGGTCTCCTATTCCAGGAGGGGTTTGGACTAGATGATCTCCGAGGGCCCCCCTTGGATTCTCTTAGAGGTAGTCCTGGAGTTAGGAGCAAAATTGGGGCCGGAGACGAACCCCCCCCCTCTGGGGTTGGACTAGATGACCTCCGAGGTCCCTTCCCAATCTTGTGATTCTTTCAGGGTCTCCTGCTTGAGTGCGGGGTTGGACTAGATGACCTCCCAAGTCCCTCCACACTCTGCTACTCTGTGATTCTGTCAGGGTCTCCTGCTCCAGCAGGGGGTTGGACTAGATGACCTCTAGGGTCCCTTCCCACTCTGCTACTCTATGATTCTGTCAGGGTCTCCTGCTCCAGCAGTGGGTTGGACTAGATGATCTCCAAGGGGCCCCACTTGGATTCTCTTAGAGGTAGTCTTGGAGTTAGGAGCAAAATTGGGGCCGGAGACGACCCCCCCCCCTCTGGGGTTGGACTAGATGACCTCCGAGGTCCCTTCCAACTCATTCTGTAGGGGTTAGGGTTAGGGGTATGTTGCTTGAGCAGGGGGTTGGACTAGATGGCCTCCAGGGTCCCTTCCCACTCTTGTGATTCTGTCAGGGTCTCCTGCTTGAGCAGGGGGCTGGACTAGATGACCTCTGAGGTCCCGTCCAGCTCATTCTGTAGGGGTGTGTTGGTTGAGCAGGGGGCTGGACTAGATGACCTCTGAGGTCCCGTCCAGCTCATTCTGTAGGGGTGTGTTGCTTGAGCAGGGGGCTGGACTAGATGACCTTCAGGGTCCCTTCCAACTCATTCCGTAGGGGTTAGGGTTAGGGGTATGTTGCTTGAGCAGGGGGTTGGACTAGATTACCTTCAGGGTCCCTTCCAACTCATTCCGTAGGGGTTAGGGTTAGGGGTATGTTGCTTGAGCAGGGGGTTGGACTAGATGACCTCCCAGGTCCCTTCCAACTCATTCCGTAGGGGTTAGGGTTAGGGGTATGTTGCTTGAGCAGCGGGTTGGACTAGATGACCTCCCAGGTCCCTTCCAACTAACAGGCCCCTCCCCTCACCCCCCCCCCCCATTTCTCTTAGCTCAGGACCCCGGCATCTCCCCCAGCCAGAGTCTTTGTCCCGAGAGTTCGCCAGCTCTCACCTCGGGGTCCCTTTCCGAGAGCGGGGTGGCGCCCGTCGAAGCCTGCTGCCTGGTGATCCTGGCCACGGAGAATAAGGTTAGATTCGCACTCGGGTCCCGGCGGTCGGCCCGGTTTTTCTTTTCCGGTCAGCCAAGGGGGATGGTCCTCTCCTCCTCCTCCTCCGCCTGGGATATATATTTTTTTGTATTTATGGAACGGTTGAATTGATCTGTCTTAACCGGCACCGTCTCGGCCGGGCTTTTAGGCCTTAGCCTGGACTAGAACTCCCCGTCGCCTGGGGATAGGCCCAAAGTCACCCAGCTGGCTTTTAATGCCTAAAGTGGGACTAGAACTCTCCGTCTCCTGGTCATTGGCCCGAAGTCACCCAGCCGGCTTTCACTAAGGTGGGACTAGAACTCCCCGTCGCCTGGTCATTGGCCCGAAGTCACCCAGCCGGCTTTCACTAAGGTGGGACTAGAACTCCCCGTCGCCTGGTCATTGGCCCGAAGTCACCCAGTCGGCTTTCACTAAGGTGGGACTAGAACTCCCCGTCGCCTGGGGATAGGCCCAAAGTCACCCAGCCGGCTTTCAGTAAGGTGGGACTAGAACTCCCCGTCGCCTGGTCATTGGCCCGAAGTCACCCAGCCGGCTTTCACTAAGGTGGGACTAGAACTCCCCGTCGCCTGGTCATTGGCCCGAAGTCACCCAGCCGGCTTTCAGTAAGGTGGGACTAGAACTCCCCGTCGCCTGGTCATTGGCCCGAAGTCACCCAGCCGGCTTTCACTAAGGTGGGACTAGAACTCCCCGTCGCCTGGTCATTGGCCCGAAGTCACCCAGCCGGCTTTCACTAAGGTGGGACTAGAACTCCCCGTCGCCTGGGGATAGGCCCAAAGTCACCCAGCTGGCTTTTAATGCCTAAAGTGGGACTAGAACTCTCCGTCTCCTGGTGTTTGGCCCAAAGTCACCCAGCCGGCTTTCACTAAGGTGGGACTAGAACTCCCCGTCGCCTGGTCATTGGCCCGAAGTCACCCAGCCGGCTTTCACTAAGGTGGGACTAGAACTCCCCGTCGCCTGGTCATTGGCCCGAAGTCACCCGGCTCGTTTTCACTCCTAAGGCGGGACTAGAACTCACCGTCGCCTAGTGATTGGGTCAAACTCACCCAGCCGCCTTTTACAGCCTAAGGCGGGACTAGAACTCACCGTCGCCTGGTCAGTGGGCCAAAGTCCCCCCTCTGGCTTTTAATGCCTAAGATGGGACTAGAACTCACCGCCGCCTGGCGAGTGGCCCGAAGTCACCCAGCTCGTTTTCACTCCTAAGGTGGGACTAGAACTCACCGCCGCCTAGTGATTGGGTCAAACTCACCCAGCCGCCTTTTAAAGCCTAAGGCGGGACTAGAACTCACCGTCGCCTGGTCAGTGGCCCAACGTTCTCCAACGGGCTTTCACTCCTAAGGTGGGATTAGAACTCACTGCCTCCTGGTGATTGGCCCAAAGTCACCCAGCTGGTTTTCACTCCTAAGGTGGGACTAGAACTCACCGTCGCCTGGTGAGTGGAGCAAAGGCGCCCGCCTGGCTTTCACTCCGCAAGTGGGAGTAGAGCTCGCTGTCGCCTAGTGATTGGGTCAAACTCACCCAGCCGCCTTTTAAAGCCTAAAGCGGGACTAGAACTCGCCGTCTCCTGGTGACTGCCCCAATGTCACTCAGCCGGGTTTCACTCATAAACTGGGACTAGAATTCACCGTCGCCTGATGATTGGGTCAAAGTCACCCAGCCGCCTTTTAATGCCTAAGGCGGGGACTAGAACTCACCGTCTCCTGGCGATTGGCCCAAAGTCACCCAGCTGTTTTTCACTCCTAAGGTGAGACTAGAACTCCCGTCGCCTGGTGATTGGCCCAAAGTCAGCCAGCTGGCTTTTAATGCCTAAAGTGGGACTAGAACTCTCCGTCTCCTGGTGATTGGCCCAAAGTCACCAGCCAACTTTCACTAAGGTGGGACTAGAACTCCCCATCGCCTGGTCATTGGCCCGAAGTCACCCAGCCGGCTTTCACTAAGGCGGGACTAGAACTCCCCGTCGCCTGGTCATTGGCCCGAAGTAACCCGGCTCGTTTTCACTCCTAAGGTGGGACTAGAACTCACCGCCGCCTAGTGATTGGGTCAAACTCACCCAGCCACCTTTTAAAGCCTAAGGCGGGACTAGAACTCACCGTCGCCTGGTCAGTAGGCCAAAGTCCCCCCTCTGGCTTTTAATGCCTAAGATGGGACTACAACTCACTGCCGCCTGGCGAGTGGCCTGAAGTCACCCAGCTCGTTTTCACGCCTAAGGTGGGACTAGAACTCACCGTCGCCTAGTGATTGGGTCAAACTCACCCAGCCGCCTTTTAAAGCCTAAGGCGGGACTAGAACTCACCGTCGCCTGGTGAGTGGCCCAAAGTTCTCCAAATGGCTTTCACTCCTAAGGTGGGATTAGAACTCACCGCCTCCTGGTGATTGGCCCAAAGTCACCCAGCTGGTTTTCACTCCTAAGGTGGGACTAGAACTCACCGTCACCTGGTGAGTGGCCCAAAATCACCCAGCTCGTTTTCACGCCTAAGGTGGGACTAGAACTCACCGTCGCCTGGTGAGTGGAGCAAAGGCGCCCGCCTGGCTTTCACTCCGCAAGTGGGACTAGAACTCGCCGTCGCCTAGTGATTGGGTCAAATTCACCCAGCTGCCTTTTAATGCCTAAGGCAGCACTAGAACTCGCCGTCTCCTGGTGACTGGCCCAATGTCACTCAGCCGGGTTTCACTCATAAACTGGGACTAGAATTCACCGTCGCCTGATGATTGGGTCAAAGTCACTCAGCCGCCTTTTAATGCCTAAGGCGGGACTAGAACTCACCGTCGCCCGGTGAGTGGCCCAAAGTTCTCCAACGGGCTTTCACTCCTAAAGTGGGATTAGAACTCACCGCCTCCTGGCGATTGGCCCAAAGTCACCCAGCTGTTTTTCACTCCTAAGGTGAGACTAGAACTCCCGTCGCCTGGTGATTGGCCCAAAGTCACCCAGCCAGCTTTCACTAAGGTGGGACTAGAACTCCCCATCACCTGGTCATTGGCCCGAAGTCACCCAGCCGGCTTTCACTAAGGTGGGACTAGAACTCCCCATTGCCTGGTCATTGGCCCGAAGTCGCCCAGCCGACTTTTAATGCCTAAGGCGGGACTAGAACTCCCCGTCGCCTGGTGATTGGCCTGAAGTCACCCAGCCGGCTTTCACTAAGGTGGGACTAGAACTCACCGCCTCCTGGTGATTGGCCCAAAGTCACCCAGCTGTTTTTCACTCCTAAGGTGAGACTAGAACTCCCATCGCCTGGTGATTGGCCCAAATTCACCCAGCTGGCTTTTAATGCCTGAAGTGGGACTAGAACTCCCATCGCCTAGTGATTGGCCCAAATTCACCCAGCTGGCTTTTAATGCCTAAAGTGGGACTAGAACTCCTCGTCGCCTGGTCATTGGCCCGAAGTCGCCCAGCCGGCTTTCACTAAGGTGGGACTAGAACTCCCCGTCGCCTGGGGATAGGCCCAAAGTCACCCAGCTGGCTTTTAATGCCTAAAGTGGGACTAGAACTCTCCGTCTCCTGGTGTTTGGCCCAAAGTCACCCAGCCGGCTTTCAGTAAGGTGGGACTAGAACTCCCCGTCGCCTGGTCATTGGCCCGAAGTCACCCAGCCGGCTTTCAGTAAGGTGGGACTAGAACTCCCTGTCGCCTGGTCATTGGCCCGAAGTCACCCAGCTCATTTTCACGCCTAAGGTGGGACTAGAACTCACCGTCGCCTAGTGATTGGGTCAAACTCACCCGCCTTTTAAAGCCTAAGGCGGGGACTAGAAACTCACCGTCGCCTGGTGAGTGGCCCAAAGTTCTCCAAATGGCTTTCACTCCTAAGGTGGGATTAGAACTCACCGCCTCCTGGTGATTGGCCCAAAGTCACCCAGCTGGTTTTCACTCCTAAGGTGGGACTAGAACTCACCGTCACCTGGTGAGTGGCCCAAAGTCACCCAGCTGGCTTTTAATGCCTAAAGTGGGACTAGAACTCCCCGTCGCCTGGTCGTTGGCCCAAAGTCACCCAGCCGGCTTTCACTAAGGTGGGACTAGAACTCCCCGTCGCCTGGTCATTGGCCCGAAGTCACCCAGCCGGCTTTCACTAAGGTGGGACTAGAACTCCCCGTCGCCTGGGGATAGGCCCAAAGTCACCCAGCCGACTTTTAATGCCTAAGGCGGGACTAGAACTCCCCGTCGCCTGGTCGTTGGCCCGAAGTCGCCCAGCCGGCTTTGAATGCCTAAGGCGGGGGACTAGAACTCCCCGTCGCCTGGCACGTTCTCCCCTGCATCTGAAGGGACTTCCTGGAAAGTTGCCCCACCTTGTCCCACTTTGTCCTTCAGGTCACCGCCGAGGAACTCTGCTCCCTCCTCAGCCAAGTCTTCCACATCGTTTACACCGAGTCTACAATTGACTTCCTGGACCGAGCAATATTTGATGGGGCCACTACTCCGACCCGGCATCTGTCGTTGCACAGCGGTAGGAGGATTGGGCGTGTCTCTCCCTCGGGGTGGGGACGTCTCGGGCCGCCCTTCTGGAGGCCTCCTCTTCCTCCTCCTCCTCCTCTTCCTCCTCCTCCTCCTCCTCCTTCGTCCACTCCTTCTCACCCTCCTCTTCCTCTTTCTCCCTTCCTCCTTCTCTTCCTCTTCTTTCTCCGCCTCCTCCTCCTCCTTCCCTTCTAGTACTGATGACGTTCCCTAGTTGGGTCATGAAACATCTGCAAGGAAACCACCCAGCTCAGAGTCTTTCTTTCTTTCTTTCTTTCTTTCTTTCTTTCTTTCTTTCTTTCTTTCTTTCTTTCTTCTTCTTTCTTTCTTTCTTTCTTTCTTTCTTCTTTCTTCCTCTTCCTTCCTTCCTTCCTTCCTTCCTTCCTTCCTTCCTCCTAGCCCCGATGATGTTTCCTAGTTGGGTCACGAGACCTCTGCAAGGAAACCACCCAGCTCAGAGTCAGTCCTTCCTTCCTTCCTTCCTTCCTTCCTTCCTTCCTTCCTTCCTTCCTTCCTTCCTTTCCTTCCTTTCCTTCCTTCCTTCCTTCCTTCCTTCCAGCCCTGATGACGTTCCGTAGTTGGGTCACAAAACGTCTGCAAGGAAACTGCCCAGCTCAGAGTCCTTCCTTCCTTCCTTCCTTCCTTCCTTCCTTCCTTCCTTCCTTCCTTCCTTCCTTCCAGCCCTGATGACATTCCGTAGTTGGGTCACAAAACGTCTGCAAGGAAACCGCCCAGCTCAGAGAGCACCAAGGACCCCACAATCCTCTTCTTTTCTTCCTTTCTTTCTTTCTTTCTTTCTTTCTTTCTTTCTTTCTTTCTTTCTTTCTTTCTTTCTTTCTTTCTTTTTTTTTTTTCTTTCTTTCTTCCTTCCTTCCTTCCTCCTAGCCCCGATGATGTTTCCTAGTTGGGTCACGAGACCTCTGCAAGGAAACCACCCAGCTCAGAGTCCTTCCTTCCTTCCTTCCTTCCTTCCTTCCTTCCTTTCCTTCCTTCCTTCCTTCCTTCCAGCCCTGATGACGTTCCGTAGTTGGGTCACAAAACATCTGCAAGGAAACCGCCCAGCTCAGAGAGGACCAGGAACCCCACAATCCTCTTCTTTCTTTCTTTCTTTCTTTCTTTCTTTCTTTCTTTCTTTCTTTCTTTCTTTCTTTCTTTCTTTCTTTCTCTTTCTTTCTTTCTTTCTTTCTTTCTTTCTTTCTTTCTTCTTCTTTCTTTTTCTTTTTCTCTTTCTTCTTTCTTTTTCTTTTTCTTTCTTTTCTTTCTTTTTTCTTTCTTTCTCTTTCTTTCTTTCTTTCTTTCTTTTTCTTTCTTTCTTATCTTTCTTTCTTTCTTTCTTTCTTTCTTTCTTTCTCTTTCTTCCTTCCTCCCTCCCTCCCTCCTCCTTCTAGCACTGATGCTGTTCTCTTAGTTGGGTCATGAAACGTCTGCAAGGAAACCACCCAGCTCAGAGTCCTTCCTTCCCTCTTTCCCTCCTTCACTCCTTCCTTCCTTCCTTCCTTCCTTCCTTCCTTCCTTCCTTCCTTCCTTCCTTCCTTCCTTCCTTCCTTCCTTCCTTCCTTCCTTCCTTCCTTCCTTCCTCCTAGCACTGATGACGTTCCCTAGTTGGGTCACGAAACATCTGCAAGGAAACCACCAAGCTTAGAGTCCTTTTTCGTCCTCCTCCTCCTCCTCCTCCTCCTCCTCCTCCTCCCTCCTCCTCCTCCTCCTCCTCCTCCTCTTCTTCAGGGCCCCCAGGGTGTGTGTGTCAAAATCCCCCCCTCCCGCTTTGCTGACCCCCCTTTTTTTTCTCCTACTCTTCCCCGCAGACGATTCCTCGACCAAAGTGGACGTGAAAGATGCTTACGAAACGGAAGCCAGCACGTTGTGAGTCCCGGGGCGACGTGCACAGGGCAGGCCCCGCAACCCAGGGTTTTGTGTGGTGTTTGTGTGTGTTTGTGGTGTGTGTTTGTGTGTGTTTCTGTGTGTGTGTGTGTGTGTCTGGTCTGTCCTCGAAGTGAACAACCACCAGGCGGGCTCAAACTTCCCTTGGTGAGATTTGACAACCGTTTCTATGCAAAGGTAGCACTACGTCCGTTGTTGAGGCGGAGTTCCGCCTTTTTTTTCTTCCTTTTTTTTTGGCGGCCTGCCGTTTTCAGGGACGCAGGTTCGAGGCCCGGCCGCGGGTTTCGGAAGATTCCCGGCATCACTTCCCGATCCCTTTTTGTTTGGTCTTTCCAGCTCCTTCCCAGAGTCCCCGGAGATGGGGGGCAACTCCCCTACCTGCTTTTCAGCCCAGCCGTCTCCCGCCGCGCAGGCCGGCCAGCGACAGTGAGCTGAGCACGACGGCGACGGAGCTCCTGCAGGACTACATGATGACGGTAAGCAGGGCAAGAAGAATGGTGACAGAGTTGGAAGGGACCTCAGTGGTCATCTAGTCCAGCCCTCCCCCCCTCCCGCTCCAGCAGGAGACCCTGACAGAATCGTAGAAGGGCAGAGTTGGAAGGGACCTCGGAGGTCATCTAGTCCAGCCCCCCCCTGCTCAAGCGCGAGACCCTTAACAGGATCGTAGAAGGGCAGAGTTGGAAGGGACCTCGGAGGTCATCTAGTCCAGCCCGCTGCTCAAACAGGAGACCCTGGATCAGTGTAGGATTGGGTGCCCCAACTGTAGCAATTTGAAGATGTCAACTCCCAGAATCCCCCAGCCAGCACGCTTTAGGAGGGGTGGACTTCTACTCCCAGAATCCCGCTATTTGCAACTGGGCCACGCCAGCGGCTGGCATAGCCCCACTCGCACAAGCATCGCGGCTGCTCTCGGCCCCGGGCACGGGAGGGCGCGCCTCCGCGCACACCTGCCGTTTCCCACAAAAAAAATCCCACTTTCCGCCATTCTCTCCCCCCCCAAAAATC
The DNA here is from genome assembly GCA_024294585.1 of Vipera latastei. Classification (NCBI taxonomy): domain Eukaryota; kingdom Metazoa; phylum Chordata; class Lepidosauria; order Squamata; family Viperidae; genus Vipera; species Vipera latastei. Next base: position 2,009,244 of record CM044371.1, read on the forward strand.
GGGAAAGTCGGGAAACTGATTTAATTAAATTGAGTTTCTTCTTCTGTTTCTAGTTACGGACCAAGCTCTCCTCGCACGAGATCCAGCAGTTCGCCATGCTTCTGCACGAGTACCGCAACGGGGCCTCCGTGCACGAGTTCTGCATCAACCTGAGGCATCTGTACGGCGATAGCCGGAAATTCCTCCTGCTTGGTAAGCTTCTCCCCGTACCCTGTAGGGATCGGGCGCGTGCCCCTCCCTCCCCAAATTAATACGGGGTGTGGGTTTCATCCCTTACAACTTAAAACTTAGAATAGAATGGAGCTGGAAGGGAGCTCGGAGGTCATCTAGTCCAGCCCCTTGCTCGTCAGTTTAGGGTTTCTCGATCTTGGCCAGGGGAGGACGTGTGGGCTTCCACCGTGCGGGGATCTCTCGGAGCTGGGTTGTTTTCTGGCAGACGTTTTATTACCTGACTAGGTAGCGTCCTCGGTGCTGGAAGGGAGAGGGTTGTGCAGAATGGAGGAGGAGGAAGAGGAGGACTGTGGGATCCTTGGGGCTTTCTGAGCTTGTCGGTTTTCTTGTTAGACGTTTCGTAACCGAACGAGGGAACATCATCAGTATGAGGGAGTGTGGAGTTTGCTCACTTTTGGTTGAAAACTACCAAGCTCAGAGAGCACCATGGATCACACAGCCCTCCTCCTCCATTTTTCCCACACACCCGTCTCCCTCTAGGACTGATGATGTTACCCATCCTTCCTCTTCCTCCTCCTCTTTCCTCCTCTTCCTCTTCCCTTCTAGCACTGATGGCGTTCTCTAGTTGGGTCATGAAACGTCTGTAAGAAAACAACCAAACTTGGGCGAGCACCCAGGATCCCACTCTCCTCCTCCTCCTCCTCCTCCTCACACTGATGACGTTCCCTAGTTGGGTCATGAGACGTCTGCAAGGAAACAACCAAACTTGGGGAGCACCAAGGACCCCACTGTCCTCCTCCTCCTCCTCCTCCTCCTCTTCCTCCTCCCTTCTAGCACCGATGACGTTTCCTAGTTGGGTCATGAAACGTCTGCAAGGAAACCACCCAGCTCAGAGAGCACCAGGGACCCCACAGTCCTTCCTCCTCCTCCCTTCTAGCACTGATGATGTTCCCTAGTTGGGTCATGAGACGTCTGCAAGGAACTCCTCCAAGCTGTGAGAGCACCAAGGACCCCCACATTCTTCTTCCTCCTCCTCCTCCTCCTCCCTTCTAGCACTGATGACGTTCCCTAGTTGGGTCATGAGACGTCTGTAAGGAACTCCTCCAAGCTGTGAGAGCACCAAGGACCCCACAATCTTCCTCCTCCTCCCTTCTAGCACTGATGATGTTCTCTAGTTGGGTCATGAAACGTCTTTAAGAAAAAAACCAAACTTGGCGAGCACCCAGGATCCCACTCTCCTCCTCCTCCTCACACTGATGACGTTCCCTAGTTGGGTCATGAGACGTCTGCAAGGAAACCACCCAGCTCAGAGAAACCCAAGGACCCACAGTCCTCCTTTTCCTCCACTTCTTCCTCTTCCTCTTCCTCTTCCTCCTCCTCCTCCCTCCCTCCATATCTCTCTCTCTCTCTCTCTCTCTCTCTCTCTCTCATCTCTCTCTCTCTCTCTCTCTCTCCTGTCTCTCTCTTTGTCTCCAAACCTTCCTTCCTTCTAGCACTGATGATATCACCTAGTTGGGTCATGAGATGTCTGCAAGGAAACCACCCAGCTCAGAGACCATTAAGGACCCCCCAGTATTTTCCTCCTCCTCCTCCTCCTCCTCCTCCTCCTCCTCCTCCTCCTCCTCCTCCTCCTCCTCCTCCTCCTCCTCCTCCTCCTCCTCCTCCTCCTTCTCCTCCTCACACTGATGACGTTCCCTAGTTGGGTCATGAGACATCTGCAAGGAAACCACCCATTCCCGAGAGCACCACATTGATTGACGGGTTTTGGCCTTACAATAAATCAAGGAACAAGTTCAGGGTAACTTTTAAAAAAGGGGATAGCTTAAAAAGAGTTGGATAATATCAACCTGGTTGAGCGTCTCTAGATGAACAGGCGGTGAAATTTTTTTCCCCACCAGCCCTCAAGTGCAGGTCGTCCTCGGCTTAACGACATGTTGTTTAGTGGCCCGTTTGAAGTTGAAACGGCGCCGAGACTTAGCGAGCATTTTTCAACGCTCAACAGACTGTTGCCGCGGTCCCCTGCGGTCCCCCGAGATCAAAATTCAGATGCTTGGCAACTGACTCAGGGTTAATGATGGTGTCATGGCGTCCTCCGGGATCGCGCGATCCCCTTTTGCGACCTCCTTTCCAGCCGAGTCAATGGGGAAGCCAGGTCCACTTAAGGACCGGGTTACTAACTTCACTGCTGCAAGGATTCACTTAACGGCCGTGGCCAGAAACATTGTAAAAGGGGGCGAACTTGCTCAAGAACGAAAAGTCTGGCCTCCGTTGTCGTAAATCGAGGACTCTCTGAAACTCCAGGCAATCTGCAGCTTCTCCAATCACGACTAACCGCCCCCCTCAGTTTTTCCCCCCCCGAAGCCGTGTATGGGTTTGGAGGCGGGGGGGGGGTCCTGCGTTCGAGTCCCCGCCTTTGAAAGGCCTTGTGAGTTCACTTCCTTCTTCTTCCTCCTTCTCCTCCTCCTCCTCTTAAGGTCTCCGTCCCTTTATCCCAGAGAAGGACAACCAATATTTTGAGAATTTCCTAGAGACTATCGGTGTGAAAGACGGACGGGGGATCATCACGGATAGTTTTGGCCGATACCGCTGGACGGTGAGAACCATCTCCAACTCCACCACCAACGGCAACGGCGCAGCGGGCAGCTCGGACGACCAGTCGGTGCCGTCGGAGGGGGAACGAGTGGGACCGGATGATCTCCGACATCAGCAACGACATCGAAGCTTTGGGGTGCAGCTTGGATCAAGATTCGTCCTGATCCGGCCAGGACGCCGAGAAACGTGGACATCTCTGTCCGGCACCGTTCCCCCAGTTTTTTTCTCGCTCTCCTTTCCCAGACTTCTCCCTTAATTGTCCCCCACAGAGTCCCATTCGTCCTGATCCGGGCAAGGATGCCGAGGAAAGTGGACCTCTCTGTCTTGCGCCATACCCCATTTTATTTCTCGCTCTCGTTTCTTTGACTTCCTCTCCCCACGGAGTCCCATTCGTCCTGATTGGGACAAGTACGCTAAGAGACATGGACCTCTCTGTACTGCACCATCCCCCCCTTTTATTTCTCATGCCTTCCCTCCCCTAAGCTCCCCAAGGAGTCCCACTCGTCCCAAGCTTGGGTAACCCATTGTTGCGTGCGTGGTGTTGAATGGATTGCAGAGAAATCACGAATCCTAGGAAGGTCAAGCACAAGCTTCTCCAGGGTCTACCCCCCCTCCCCACTCCCTCCCGCCTCTCCAGTTTTGCACGTGACCTTCCTTACGTGGGTTGTCTGAATGCGTAGTTCCTGGGTTTCCCTCGCCATTGAAATCCCAAGCGGTTGTCCTAACGTTTCAAAGCAGGAGGACGAGGCCTGGCTGGGAAGCGATTGAGGTTCTCGAGAGCTCCATTCATCGTCGGATGGGTTCTCGTTTCATCAACGCCAGCGGGAGGGGCAGAGATTTTGAACCTTGGGGCGCCCTAAGGACAGGTAGGGTAGACCTCAGGGTGGAGAACCCGGTTGAGAAGCCGGCTGATGGTCTCCTTCAAGGCCTTCCCCGATCTTAGCCAAATTAGGGCCGTTCCAAGCAGCTGGACCTCAGTGAGGAGCCTAGCCCCCTCGAACAAGCAGGGCATTGTGGGGGTGGGGGTGGGGGGGCGTCTCGTGGTGGACTTCCATCAAGGACTCACGGTCCTTCGGCAAGTTGGGGGTCGATCCAACTTAAGAACGAGACTTTTTTTTAAATCCTGGTTTGTTTTATTTTTTTCCAAAGACCAAGAAGCAGAGGCAATATATACATATATACATATGTACATGTGTTGTATATATTATACATATAAATGCAGTTATTTTTCTAAGCGTGTTTCAGGCCACCGAGAGCTCGCCTGGCTTCTTATAAACTGACACGTACGTTCTTTTAGCCCGTTGGGAGATGGATGGACATCTGTGTCTTATTTTTTGTAAAAAAAAAAATCGCACCAAAGATCGGTGGCTTGCTGTGTTTTTTTTTTGTCCCCCCCCCCCCCAAAACAAACCGGTTTCAAATAAAAATCTGTCCAGGGAATCCCAGCCAAGACTTGCAGACTTCTTAGCTTTCCATCTGGGGAAACTGACAGGGACCCTTGTCAGTTTCGTGTCTGGGAAAATGAGGACCGGAGGGGCGGGGTGTGGGGGGGACATAAACGGTGGCTTGCCTCCCAAGAAGTTGTGGGTCCTCCATTACTGGAGGTTTTGAAGAAGAGATTGGGCAGTCGTTTGAAATGCTTGAGTAGGGGGTTGGAGTAGGATGCGACCGTCATAAATACGAGTCGGTTGCCAAGCGTCTGAATTTTAAACACGTGACACCCCCCCCCCCTGAGGCGGCGACTGTCAAAAATACGAGTCGGTTGTCAAGCTCCTGAATTTTAATCACATGACACTGGGATGCTGCAACCGCCATAAATACGAGTCCGTGGCCAAACGTGTCAATTTTAATCACGTGAGCCATGGTGGGATTCAACTATGTGAACAACCGTTTGTGTGGATGCCGCTTCCGGGAGTCCATTCTGGGCCTGGGCAACAAAAAATTAGCTACCGGTTCTGCTGATCTGGTGCGAACTGGCTGAATCCCACCACTGCACCTGACCCCGGGACGCTGCGACCATCATAAATACGAGTCAGTGTCCAAGTGTCTCAATTTTAATCACGTGACCCCGGGACGCTGCAACCGCCATAAATACGAGTCGGTTGCCAAGTGTCTGAATTTTAATCACGTGGCCCCAGGACGGTGCGACCGTCATAAATACAAGTCAGTGGCCAGGGCTCTGGATTTTGATCCCGTGACCATGGGGGTGCTGCGGCGGTCGTCAATTGTTATCCCTGCCGTCATCAATTGGAATGGTCACTGGAACGAATTGTTGCAAGTTGAGGACTTGCCAGGATTGTCGTGTTTGCGTGTCTTCTTGCCCCAAATTACATTCCCCGGCTGCCCAGAAGGGAAACGACGCTTAAAATAGCTCTCCACGCGCAGCTCCTGTGTGACGATTCGTCTGGGTGTGATTGTGTGAGGAGCGGCCGTAGCGCCCCACCGAAGCGGAATCGACAAAGGCTTTGAAGGCGAAAAGATCTGGCGTTTCGCACGGGTTCCGATTTTGCGCCAGGGGCTTCGCGTTCGAAACCTGCCCGTTTCCCTCCCACACTTTTTTAAGACTCCTGCTAAAGCCTGCGAAGGAAAGAATCTCAAATTCTGGCTGGATTCGATTCCACCTCAGGGATCTGACACTGACGATGTTACCTAGTAGGGTCCCGAAACGTCTGCAAGAGGAATATCAGACTGCAAGAGCACCAAGGACCCCACAGTCCTTTTTTTCTTCCTCCTCCTCCTTTCTTCTCCTTCCCCTCTTCCTCCTCCCTTCTAGCCCTGATGATGTTCCCTAGTTGGGTCACGAAACGTCTGCAAGGAAACCACCCAGCTCAGAGTCCGTCCTACTATTTGCTTGAGCAGGGGGTTGGACTAGAGGACCTCCAAGGTCCCTTTGAGCTATGTTATTCTGAAGAGGAGGAAGAAGAGCAGAACAGGAGAGAAGGGTCTCCTGCTTGAGCAAAGGGGGTTGGACTAGAGGACCTCCAAGGTCCCTTCCAACTCTCGTCATTCTGTCAGGCTCTCCGGCTTGAGCCGGGGGTTGGACTAGATGACCTCCACGGTCCCATCCAACTCTCGTCATTCTGCTAGTAGCCCAACAGATGCAGGAAATAACCCCTCCGCGGTCAGCGCGGGGACAAAAGCGTTGAGAGCCATCAAAGATCGAAGCAAATCCAGGCGGTCTTTGCTTTACGACCCCAACCGAGCCCCCCCACCCCACCCCCAAAACCTCTGTCATAAAAGCGAGACCTTTAGCGAGCGAGCTTGGGCCCCGCTTTACGACCTCTCTCCCCTCCCTTCGTCATCCCGTCCCTTTGCCCGGTTTAAGTGTTTGTCCGTAGGTCGGGAAAGGGGAAACCACGACCACCACCGACCACGGGGCTACGTCAACGGTCGCAAGTACGAGTCCGTTGCTGTCCCCCGTGGACATTAAGTCCCTTCTTTCCACCTCCTCGTCTTGACCGTCGCTTGGGGCAGGTTGCTAAGCGGACCCAAGTAGAGACGGAGCCGGGATGGGTTTTGAAGCGGGAGTGAGTATACCGTTTATTGAGCGATAGCATCCTTGGTGTGGAAGAGTCGGGAGCAAAAGTCCTCGCAAGTCCTAAGAAAGAGGAGCTGGCGGTATTTGGCTATGGGCGAGTGGGTGTCTATACAGAAGTGGGGGGGGTTGGGTGGGAACAGAGGCTGGCGGGGCGTTGTTGGGGGGGCGGTGGGCGTCCCCCCGCCACCGGTCACTACATGGTCAGCTCCTGGAAGACAAAACGGGAAGAAGACAAGCGTCAGCTTTCGGAGAAGGACGGAGGCGTGGCGTTCCCACTGACGTTTCGCTACCCGGCTAGGTAACGTCATCGGGGCTGGGAGGGAGGAGGAGGAAGAGGAGGAAAAAGACTGGGGGGGGTGTTCCTGGGTGCGCTCTGAGCTGGGTGGTTTCCTTCCAGACGTCTCGTGACCCAACTAGGGAACGCCGTCAGGGATAAAGGGGCAAATTCACCGCCCTTCTAACCATACGCTCCTCCTCCTGGCTCCACCTCTCGCTCCTCTACGCAAAGCCCCATCCCGACACTGATGACGTTCCCTAGTTGGGGCATGAAATGTCTGCAAGGGAAACCGCCCAGCTCAGAGAGCACCGAGGACCCCACAGTCCTTCCTCCTCTTCCTCTTCCTCCTCCTCCTCTTCACAAATCCACCCTTCCACTCTGCATTCTAGTCTATATTCCATTCCATTCCATATTCTACTTCATTCTATTCTATTTTATTTTCCATTATTCTATTCTATTTGAATAATAATAATAACAACAACAACAATAGCAGCAGCAGCAACAACAATAATGAAGTTGGAAGGGACCTTGGAGGTCATCTAGTCCAACCCCCTGCTATTCTATTTTCCATTCTATTTTATTTTCCGTCATTCTATTCTATTCTATTCTATTCTATTCTATTCTATTCTATTCTATTCTATTCTATTCTATTCTATTCTATTCTATTCTATTCTATTCTATTCTACTCTATTCCATATTTCTATTCTATTCTATACTATTCTATTATTCTATTCTATATCCTATCCTATCCTAATTATTCTATTCTATTCTATTCTATTCTATTCTATTCTATTCTATTCTATTCTATTCTATTCTATTCTATTCTATTCTATTCTATTCTATTCTATTCTATATTCTATTCTATTCTATTCTATATTCTATTCTATATTATTCTATATTCTACTTCATTCTATTCTATTTTATTAAAATATTCTGTTCTGTCTATTCTGTTATTTCTTATTCTATTCTATTCTATTCTATTCTATTCTATTCTATTCTATTCTATTATTCTATTATTCTATATTCTACTTCATTCTATTCTATTAAAATATTCTATTCTGTTCTGTTATTCTATTCTTATTCTATATTCTACTTCATTCTATTCTATTTTATTAAAATATTCTATTCTGTTCTGTTCTATTCTGTTATTTCTTATTCTATTCTTATTCTATTATTCTATATTCTACATTCTATTCTATTAAAATATTCTATTCTGTTCTGTTCTGTTATTATTCTATTCTATTATTCTATATTCTACTTCATTCTATTCTATTTTATTAAAATATTCTATTATTTCTTATTCTACTCTACTCTACTCTACTCTGTTCTGTTCTGTTCTGTTCTGTTCCATTCCAATTCTGTTCTAATTCTGTTCTATTCCATTCTATATTCCATTCCATTCCATTCCATATATTCTATTCTATTCTATTCTATTCTATTCTATTCTATTCTATTCTATTCTATTCTATTCTATTCTATTCTATTCTATTCTATTCTATTCTATTCCATTCCATTCCATTCCATTCCATTCCATTCCATATATTCTATTCTATTCTATTCTATTCTATTCTATTCTATTCTATTCTATTCTATTCTATTCTATTCTATTCTATTCTATTCTATTCTATTCTATTCTATTCTATTCTATTCTATTATTCTCCTTTCTCTCCTATTCTTTATTCTATTCTATTCTCCTTTCTCTGTTCTATTCCATTCCAGTTCAGTCCAATTCTATTCCTATCCTTATTCTACTCTACTGTATTCCCGCTATCGTCTAGTACAGGTTCTCCTCCGTGGACGACCACAAACGAGCCCCAAATTTCTGTCGCTAAGCCAGACGGGTGTTTAGTGAGCTTGGGCCCATTGGACGACCTTCCTTGTCCCGGCCGTTAAGTGAATTGCCGCAGGGGTTCAGTCAGCAAGACGGCTGTTAAGCGAATCCCCTCGATGTTGGGCAAAGGGGATCCTGCAACCGTCTCGGGATGCCGCAAGCGGCCGTTCGGTCCGGGAATAAAACAACGGGTCCTGTCGTCAGGGCGAGCCGTCACTTAACGAAGCGCCGTGAGGGGAGGGACTGTCGGGTAGTTGCGCGCGCACACACACACACACACACACACACACAGTCAAAACGCTGGGAAGGATGGCTTGGGAGGGCCTGCCCACTTCCCGTCCTCCCAACCGAACTCTTTCAACGTCGTCGTCTCTCTCAGGACCTGGGAACGAAGCCCCTCCCTCCCTCGGGAATCCAGACCACGCTCCACCCTACCCCCACCGAGGCTCGGCCGCTCTCCCTCACTGCCCTCCCCGCCACGCTCACCATGATGGCGTTGACGATATCGTTGTTGTTGTGCCGAAGAGCTCGGACGGCTTTGGGACGGGAGACGTTGGCCTGAGCCATCACCAGCTCGATGTCTCTTAGCTCCAGGCCCGTTTCATCCACCTGGCAACGAATGGACAGAGGGAGCGTGTAAAGGGGAAAGGGAAAAAAAAGGGAAACGAAAGGAAAGGAAGGACGGTAGGAGGAAAAAGAAAAAAAGAAAGAGGGAGGGAGGGAGGGAGGGAGGGAGGGAGGGAGGAAAAAAGAAAAAAAGAAAAAAGAAGCAGACGGAAGGAAAGAAAGAAAAAAGAGGGAGGGGGAGGAGGAAAAAGAAAGGAAAAAAAGAGAAGGAAGGCAGGCAGGAAGGAAAGAAGGAAGGAAGAAAAGAAGGAAGAGGGAGGGAAGGAGGGTGGGCGGGCGGGAGGGGAGGGAGGAAAGATGAAAAGAAAGAAAGAGGAAGGAGGGAGGGAGGGAGGAAAAAAAGGAGGAGGAAAGAAAGAAAAGAGGAAGGACGGAAAAGGGTGGGCAGTGGGGAGGGAGGAGGAGAAAAGAAAAGTCAAAAGAGGGAGGGAGGGAGGAAAGGAGGGGGGGGAAAGAAAGAAAAGGAAAGAAGGGAGAAGAAAGAAAGAGGGAGGGAGGGAAGGAGGAAGGGAGGAAAAAAGAAAAGAAAAAGAAAGGAGGAAAGGAAGAAAGAAAATAAGAAAAAAGAAAACAAAGGAAAGGAAGAAAGAAAGAAAGGAAAGAAAGAAAAAGAAAAAGAAAGAAGAACGAAAAGAGAAAGAAAGAAAGAAAGAGAAAGAAAGAAAGAAAGAAAGAAAGAAAGAAAGAAAGAAAGAAAGAAAGAAAGAAAGAAAGAAAGAAAGAAAGAAAGAAAAATAGGAAGGAACGAAGGAAGGAGAAAGGGAAAAAAGAGGAGAAGGTGAAGGAGGAGAGGGCGAGGGAGGAAGAGGAGGAGGAAGAGGAGGAAGAAGAGGAAGAAAAAGGAGAAGAAGAGGAGCAGGAGGAGGAAGAGGAAGAGGAAGGGAGAAGGAGGAAAAGAGGAAGAGGAAGAAGATCAACCTCATGACAGGCTCTTGGGAGGGACGTCAGCAGGCGGATCAAAATGCCAACCCACCCGTCGCAACATCTGGCTGACTTTGCAACCAAGCCGAACCACAATTAAGATCCTCAACGGGGTGAGGCTCTAGTAGACCTCCCCCCACGTCGGGGTTCACTTCTCCAACCTTTTATAGGGTGCCCACCACCGGAAGTCCCGGATTCGCATCTTCCGAGGAGGAGGAGGAGGAGCTATCGGGAGACGAGTCCCATGAGGTGGACTCGTGCCTCCCCCCCAAAAAAACATCACCCTGAAGGACCTCAAAAGCTCACGGCAGGTTATCCTGTCTTGGGACAAGCGGGTTGGACTTGATGACCTCTCCAAGCTCCCTTCCGGCTCTCGGGTGCCATTTTGTGTCCTTCTATGACTACTGGACCTCCTAGGTGGAATTTGAGGGCCTCCTGACTTGGACCTTCTAGATGGAACTTGAGGACCTCCTAAGTGGAACCTGAGGACCTCCTAACTTGGACCTCCCCAGGTAGAACTTGAGGGCCTCCTGACGGTCCTCCTACGTGGAACTTGAGGACTTCCTAACTTGGACCTTCTAGGTGGAAGTTGAGGACCTCCTAGGTGGAATTTGAGGGCGGCCTGACTTGGACCTTCTAGGTGGAATTTGAGGGCCTCCTGACTTGAACCTTCTAGGTGGTACTTAAGGACCTCCTAGGTGGAACTTGAGGACCTCCTAACTTGGACTTCCTAGGTAGAACTTGAGGGCCTCCTGACGGTCCTCCTACGTGGAATTTGAGGACTTCCTAACTTGGACCTTCTAGGTGGAAGTTGAGGACCTCCTGATTTGGACCTTCTAGGTGGAACTTGAGGACCTCCTAGGTGGAACTTGAGGACCTCCTAACTTGGACCTCCTAAGTAGAACTTGAGGGCCTCCTGACGGTCCTCCTACGTGGAACTTGAGGACTTCCTAACTTGGACCTTCTAGGTGGAATTTGAGGACCTCCTGATTTGGACCTTCTAGGTGGAACTTGGGGACCTCCTAGGTGGAACTTTATGATCTCCTAACTTGGACCTCCTAGGTAGAACTTGAGGGCCTCCTGACGGTCCTCCTATATGTAACTTGAGGACTTTCTAACTTGGACCTTCTAGGTGGAAGTTGAGGACCTCCTAGGTGGAATTTGAGGGCCTCCTAACTTGGACCTTCTAGGTGGAAGTTGAGGACCTCCTAGGTGGAACTTGAGGGCGGCCTGACTTGGACCTTCTAGGTGGAATTTGAGGGCCTCCTGACTTGAACCTTCTAGGTGGTACTTAAGGACCTCCTAGGTGGAACTTGAGGACCTCCTAACTTGGACCTCCTCGGTAGAAATTGAGGGCCTCCTGACGGTCCTCCTAGGTGGAATTTGAGGACTTCCTAACTTGGACCTTCTAGGTGGAAGTTGAGGACCTCCTGATTTGGACCTTCTAGGTGGAACTTGAGGACCTCCTAGGTGGAACTTGAGGACCTCCTAACTTGGACCTCCTAGGTAGAACTTGAGGGCCTCCTGACGGTCCTCCTACGTGGAACTTGAGGACTTCCTAACTTGGACCTTCTAGGTGGAAGTTGAGGACCTCCTGATTTGGACCTTCTAGGTGGAACTTGAGGACCTCCTAGGTGGAACTTGAGGACCTCCTAACTTGGACCTCCTAAGTAGAACTTGAGGGCCTCCTGACGGTCCTCCTACGTGGAACTTGAGGACTTCCTAACTTGGACCTTCTAGGTGGAATTTGAGGACCTCCTGATTTGGACCTTCTAGGTGGAACTTGAGGACCTCCTAGGTGGAACTTGAGGACCTCCTAACTTGGACCTCCTAGGTAGAACTTGAGGGCCTCCTGACGGTCCTCCTACATGTAACTTGAGGACTTTCTAACTTGGACCTTCTAGGTGGAAGTTGAGGACCTCCTAGGTGGAATTTGAGGGCCTCCTGACTTGGACCTTCTAGGTGGAACTTGAGGACCTCCTAGGTGGAACTTGAGGACCTCCTAGGTGGAATTTGAGGGCCTCCTGACTTGGACCTACTAGGTGGAATTTGAGGGCCTCCTAACTTGGACCTCCTAAGTGGAACTTGAGAAGCTCCTAAGTGGAACCTGAGGGCCTGACCTCCCAAGTGGGACTTGAAGAGGACGACACCACCAAGACCTCCCATGTTCTCTTCCATCTTCCGCCTTCCTCCTCTCCCCACCACCATCTCCAGCTAGGCTTTGGAGCAGGTGACCATTCTCAGTCTCCTCCGCCTCCTCCCTCACCTCCTCCTCTTCCTCACTCTCCTCCTTGATGGTGAGGGCCGGGGCTGCTTCGGTGATCAAGGGCGAGTGGTCCACAGGTACTTTGAACTTCTCCGCCGCGGCTTTGTGGACCTGTTGGGAGAGGTCTTCGATCTGGAGAAGAAAGAAGTGGAGGAACGTCAGCTCGGGAGGAGAAGAGATCTGGCCACCTCCATTTCCAGGAGAAGACATCCCAAGAAGAAGACCTCTAGATGGGTTGCCTTGCTTCTTCCACGGTCTACAAAGGTGGGGGGGGATGGGTCCTTCAACCTCCCTTCATCTCCATTTTCAGTCTGATTTCTCCAGAGGAGGAGGAGGAGAAGACCGACCGAAAATGAAAACTACCAGCTATCGCAAGAGGGGGGAGTCCTCGACTTACGACGATTCGCTTCGCGGCCGCTCAAAAGTTACAACGGCTCCGGGGGGGGAAAGGAAAAAGGGGGGCATCGTCTTTCGCGCTCACGACCGGCCCAGCGTCCCCCGCCGTCGCGTGATCCAAAATTCCACACGCTCGGCGACCGACTCGCGTTTACGACGGTCATAGCAACCCCCAGGGGAGGGGGGTGGGGAGAAAGTGTCAGGTGATCCCCTCGGGCGACCGTCCGACCGTCCGAATCAACGGGGGTGGGTGGGTGGGAAGAAAGCCGGATTTCAGTGAGCGACCGTGCGGCTAACTGAAGCGGCGCAGGGATCCGCTTAATGACGGCGAGGGGGGGAGAAAGGTCGTAAAACGGGGCGAAACTCATTTAACAACTGGTCTCGCTTCCCGACGGAAAATTTGGGGCTGGGTGGTAGTCGTGAGCTCCCTCTCTCGCTCTCTCTCTCTCTCTCTCTCTCTCTCTCTCTCTCTCTCTCTCTCCTTTCTTCCTTCTCTCACTCTCCTCCCTTCCCTTTCCCCTTCTTCCCATCCCTCTTTCCCTCTCCCACCCTCCTTCTCTTCCTCCCTTTCTTCTCCTCCCCTCTCTCCTTTGCCCCTTCTCCCCCTCTCCTTCCTTAATAATAATAATAAGAAGAAGAAGAAGAAGAAGGAGGAGGAGGAGGAGGAGGAGGAGGAGGAGGAGGAGAAAGGAGGAGAAAGGAGGAGAAAGGAGGAGAAAGGAGGAGAAAGGAGGAGGAGGTGGGGAAGAAGAAGAAGAAGAAGAAGAAGAAGAAGAAGAAGAAGAAGAAGAAGAAGAAGAAGAAGAAGAAGAAGAAGAAGAAGAAGAAGAAGAAGAAGAAGAAGAAGAAGAAGAAGAAGAAGAAGAAGAAGAAGAAGAAGTTGGGAGGGACCTTGGAGGTCATCTAGTCCAACCCCCTGCTCAGGCAGGAAACCCTGTACCATTTCAGGCAAATGGCTGTCCAGTCTCTTTTTTGTTCCTTCCTTCTTTCGTTCCTTCCTTCCTTCCTCTTTCTTGCCATCCCCTTCTGCCTTCTTTTCGCTGCCCTTCATGATTCTTTCCTTCCTTTTGCTTTTTTTTTTGCTTTCCTTCCTTCCCTCCCTTCCCTTCCTTCTTCCTTCCTTCCCTTTCTCTCTCCCTTCCTTTCATCCTTCCTTTTCCCCTTCTCCCTTCCTCTCTTCTGCTCCCTCTCCTTCCTTCCTTCCTTCCTTCCTTCCTTCCTTCCTTCCTTCCTTCCTTCCTTCCTTCCTTCCTTCCTTCCCAGTTTCTCTTCTTCCTTCTTCTCTTCTGCCCTCCCTCTTTCCTTTCTTCCTTCTTTCTCTTTCCCTTCTTCTCTTCCGCCCTCCCTCTCCTTCCTTCCTCTTCTGCTCCCTCTCCTTCCTTCCTTCCTTCCTTCCTTCCTTCCTTCCTTCCTTCCTTCCTTCCTTCCTTCCTTCCTTCCTTCCTTCCCAGTTTCTCTTCTTCCTTCTTCTCTTCTGACCTCCCTCTTTCCTTTCTTCCTTCTTTCTCTTTCCCTTCTTCTCTTCCGCCCTCCCTCCTTCCTTCCTCTCTTCTGCTCCCTCTCCTTCCTTCCTTCCTTCCTTCCTTCCTTCCTTTCCTTCCTTCCTTCCTTCCTTCCTTCCCAGTTTCTCTTCTTCCTTCTTCTCTTCTGACCTCCCTCTTTCCTTTCTTCCTTCTTTCTCTTTCCCTTCTTCTCTTCCGCCCTCCCTCCTTCCTTCCTCTCCTCTGCTCCCTCTCCTTCCTTCCTTCCTTCCTTCCTTCCTTCCTTCCTTCCTTCCTTCCTTCCTTCCTTCCTTCCTTCCCAGTTTCTCTTCTTCCTTCTTCTCTTCTGCCCTCCCTCTCCTTCCTTCCTTCCTTCCTTCCTTCCTTCCTTCCTTCCTTCCTTCCCCCTCTCCCTTCCTCTCCTGTCACCTTGGCTTCTCCGAAGACGATGTAGATGTCGGAGGCGGGACTTTTGAAGACATCCGGCTTGGTGATGACAAACAAGATATTCTTGGACTTGCGGATGGTGATCCTGGTCACGCCGTGGATTTGCCGCAGGCCCAGCTTGGACATGGCCTGGAAGCAAAGGAGGAGGTCAGGCACATAAAACCCTGCGGGCCTCTTCCACACACACACACACACAGACACAGACACACACACACACACTCGCCATCCCGCAACCCACTCGCCCTCGGAAAAGCCACGGGGGGGAAAAAGGAAGGTGGGCCTGTTGTAGGCCAGGGACCTGTGGACCAAAGAGAGGGATCAAGGAGGAGGAGGAAGTGGTTGAGTTTCAGGTAGGGTCTTCAAGAAGGCCAACCCAAGAAGGCTAGACTTGGCCAACCCTCCCTTGAGGCCCTGTAGGCCAACATCTCGCTCCACGGAATGACACCTTGAGGTAGGGTCATCTTCAAGATGTGGTGGACCATAGAACGTCAACCCAAGAAGGCTAGGCTAGGCCAATTCTCCCTTGAGATGCTGTAGACCAACATCTCGCTCCACGGAATGACACCTTGAGGTAGGGTCTTCTTCAAGACGTGGGGATAGACCATGGAAGGCCAACTCAAGAAGGCTAGACTTGGCCAACCCTCCTTTGAGGTCCTGTAGACCATCTCACTCCACGGAATGACACCTTGAGGTAGGGTCTTCTTCAAGACGTGGGGATAGACCATAGAAAGGCCAACCCAAGATGGCTAGGCTTGGCCAACCCTCCCTTGAGATCCTGTAGACCAACATCTCGCTCCACAGAATGACACCTTGAGGTAGGGTTGTCTTCAAGACGTGGGGATAGACCATAGAAGGCCAACCCATCAAAGGCTAGACTTGGCCAACCCTCCCTTGAGGCCCTGTAGACCAACATCTCACTCCACGGAATGCCACCTTGAGGGTGGGTCCTCTTCGAGAAAGACAGGGTGGACCAGAGAAGGCCAACCCACCAAAGACAAGGCTTTAGAGTTCTCGTTCCCCCATAGTGCGTGAATGCCAGCTGGGTGACTTTGGGCCAATCGCCAGGAGACGGGGAGTTCTAGTCCCGCCTTAGGCACGAAAGCCGGCTGGGTGAGTTGGGCCAATTACCAGGAGACGATGAGTTCTAGTCCCGCCTTAGGCAGGAAAGCCAGCTGGGTGACTTTGGGCCAATCGCCAGGAGATGGTGAGTTCTAGTCCCGCCTTAGACGTGAAAGCCGGCTGGGTGACTTTGGGCCAATCGCCAGGAGACGGAGAGTTCTAGTCCTGCCTTAGGCACGAAAGCCGGCTGGGTGACTTTGGGCCAATCGCCAGGAGACGGTGAGTTCTAGTCCCGCCTTAGGCACGAAAGCCGATGTTGGATATGTTCACAAACTTGAGTGATTTGTAAGAATGGGAGAGATGGAGGGAGGGATGGAGGGAAGGAAGGAGAGGAAGGGAGGGAGGGAAGGAGGGAAGGGAGGAGGGAAGGAAAGGGAAGGAGGGATAGAGGGAAAGAAGAAAGGAAGGAGAGGGAGGGAGGGATGGAGGGAGGAAGGGAAGGGAAGGGAGAAGGGAAGGAAGGAAGGAAGGAAGCAGAGGGAAGGAAGGAAGGAAGGAAGGAAGGAAGGAAGGAAGGAAGGAAGGAAGGAAGGAAGCAGAGGGAAGGAAGGAAGGAAGGAAGGAAGGAAGGAAGGAAGGAAGGAAGGAAGGAAGGAAGGAAGGAGAGGAAGGGAGGGAGGGAGGGAGGATGAAAGTCCTCCATATTTACCTTTCGAGCTTTCTTCTCGCTCCGGCTTTGCTTGGCCTTGCTAATGGACTCTTCGCCCAGCGAGTGAGTGAGCTGGCTCTGCAAAACAACAACGACAACGACAACGAAAACAACAACACCAAATCCATTTACTCCTCCATTTGCTGCTTAAGTGGATCTCTTTTTTTCCCCCGTCTTTTATTTCCCGGAAAGGCACTTAAACCGGCCTCGGCGGAGGTCCACATTCCTTTTTTTTTTTTTTTTAAAGAGGTCTGTTATCGATCGATCGATTGATGTTGGGCGTCCTCCAATCAAACGCCCCCCTCCCCCCCAATTGTGGGCTGGATTACACAAAAGCTGCCATTTGTTTTCTTCCCAACCCCCACCCCCACCCCCGACTGAGAATTGTTTGGTTGGGCCACCCCACTCTTCCAGGCCGTTTGGCGCCAACAGTTGTAAAAAAAAGAGATTAAAAATAAAAATAATAAAAAAATAAAAAAATAGGCACAATTGTCTTGAACAGCCGGTGGGGCGGGGCGGGGCGAAGGGGAAAGGATTGCAACCAGTGACGGGGAAGGAAAGAATTCGAACTCGGCCCCTTTCGACGAGGCCTACCCATCGCCGCTCGGTCCTCAGCCCTTCGAGAGAACTGGGAAGCGTTCTCAGAATTCACCGATTTGATTTGATTTGATTTTAGCGACGGAAAGAATGTTCGGAGGGCGGCCCGAGGGAAAGAACGCAAGGATGAAAATAACACGACGCGGGAGACCGGGGAATTCTAGTTTCGCCTTTCAGGTCTGAAAGCCGAAAGGGGCGACCTTGGCCCAATCGGCAGGAGGCCGTGAGTTCTAGTCCCGTTTTCGATGGGAAGACTGGGCTGGGTGACTTTGAGCAAATCCCCAATTGTTTGGGAGTTCTAGTTCCACCTTAGGCAAGAACGTGGGCTGGGTGACTTTGGGCCAATCCCCAATAGTTTGGGAGTTCTAGTTCCACCTTAGGTGAGAAAGTGGGCTGGGTGACTTTGGGCCAATCCCCAATAGTCTGGGAGTTCTAGTTCCACCTTAGGCGAGAACGTGGGCTGGGTGACTTTGGGCCAATCCCCAATAGTTTGGGAGTTCTAGTTCCACCTTAGGCGAGAAAGTGGGCTGGGTGACTTTGGGCCAATCCCCAATAGTCTGGGAGTTCTAGTCCCACCTTAGGCGAGAACGTGGGCTGGGTGACTTTGGGCCAATCCCCAATAGTTTGGGAGTTCTAGTTCCACCTTAGGCGAGAACGTGGGCTGGGTGACTTTGGGCCAATCGCCAATAGTCTGGGTGTTCTAGTTCCACCTTAGGCGAGAACGTGGGCTGGGTGACTTTGGGCCAATCCCCAATAGTTTGGGAGTTCTAGTTCCACCTTAGGCAAGAAAGTGGGCTGGGTGACTTTGGGTCAATCACCAGGAGGTGGTGAGTTCTATTCCTGCTCTATGCATGAAAGCGGCCTGGGTGACTCTGGGGCCATCACCAGGCGATTGGGAGTTCTAGTCCCACCTTAAGCACAAAAGCCAACCGGATGACTTTGGGCCAATCAGCAGGCGACGGTGAGTTCTAGTCCCACCTTGAGCACAAAAGCCAACCGGATGACTTTGGGCCAATCACCAGGCGGCAGTGAGTTCTATTCCCACCTTAAGCACAAAAGCCAACCGGATGACTTTGGGCCAATCAGCAGGCGACGGTGAGTTCTAGTCCCACCTTGAGCACAAAAGCCAACCGGATGACTTTGGGCCAATTGCCAGGCGACGGTGAGTTCTAGTCCCACCTTAAGCACAAAAGCCAACCGGATGACTTTGGGCCAATCACCAGGCGACAGTGAGTTCTAGTTCCACCTTAAGCACAAAAGCCAACCGGATGACTTTGGGCCAATCACCAGGCGGCAGTGAGTTCTAGTCCCGCCTGAGGCAGGAAAAGCAACAGAGTGACTTTGAGCCAGTCCCCCCCCCTTCCTCTCTCTCTCTCAGCCCAGCCCACGTGTGACTGACTGAGGAATTCTGGGACGTGAAGTTCCCCCCCCCCCATCTTCCAAGGGCTGCACCTGCGCCGTGGGAGCTGTCCGTGGTACTGGAACGTTCGGCTCTTCCAGTTCCGGCAACGATCCTTCGTTGCTTTCCGAATCGTTCGAAGATCCTGGGGGGAAAAAAAAGACCCCATCAGCCCACAACCCAGATTTTAGGATATTATATCTTGGGGGTGCTGCGACGGTCATTAAGTGTGAAAAAGGGATGTAACTCGCTTCGCGTGTCTCTGAACGACGGGAATGTCGGGCGGGGTTGCAGTCCTTGAGGACACAAGTCTCTCTTTTTTTTCCCAAGGCCGTTGTAACTTTGAACGGCCACTAAGAGAGCTGTCGTAAGCCGAGAATTTACCCGGGGGTTAGACTGGAAGACCTCCGGGTTCCCTTCCAACTCATGTCATTCTGTGATGCTGTAAGGGTCTCCTGCTCGAGCAGAGGGTGGGATTAGATGACCTCCAAGGTCCCTTCCAACTCCTGGTAAACATCCAGGAAGGACCCAACAAGGATCATAGAATGCCCGGGCTGGAAGGGAGCTTGGAGATCTTTCAGTCCCACCTTCCACCGATCCCAGTGGACATCCCTGAAGGACCCAACAAGGTTCATTAATCCTAGAGTTGGAAGGAATCATGGAGGTCTTCTAGTCCAACCTTCCACCCATCCTGGTGGACATCTGTGAAGGACACACCAAGGTTCATAAATCCTAGGGTTGAAAGGGACCGTGGAGGTCTTCTAATCCAACCTTCCACCCATCCTGGTGGACATCCAGGAAGGACCCACCAAAGATCATAGAATCCATGGGCTGGAAGGAACCATGGAGATCTTCTACTCCAACCTTCCACCCATCCTGGTTGCCTTCCTGAAGGACCCACCAAGGTTCATAAATCCTAGGGTTGGAAAGGACCGTGGAGATCTTCAACCTTCCACCCATCCTGGTGGACGTCCCAGAAGGACCCACCTAGGGTTGAAAGAGACCGTGGAGGTCTTCTAATCCAACCTTCCACCCATCCTGGTGGACATCCAGGAAGGACCCACCAAAGATCATAGAATCCATGGGCTGGAAGGAACCATGGAGATCTTCTAGTCCAACCTTCCACACATCCTGGTTGCCTCCCTGAAGGACCCACCAAGGTTCATAAATCCTAGGGTTCGAAGGGATCATGGAGATCTTCTACTTCAACCTTCCACCCACCCTGGTGGACATCTCTGAAGAACCCACCAAAGATCATAGAATCCATGGGTTGGAAGGAACCGTGGAGGTCCTCTAGTGCAACCTTCCACCCATCCTGGTGGACGTCCCTGAAGGGCCCACCTAGGGTTGAAAGGGACCATGGAGGTCTTCTAATCCAACCTTCCAACCATCCTGGTGGACATCCCTGAAGGATCCACCAAAGATCATAGAATCCATGGGCTAGAAGGAAACGTGGAGGTCCTCTAGAGCAACCTTCCACCCATCCTGGTGGATATCCCTGAAGGATCCACCAAGGTTCACAAATCCTAGAGTTGGAAGGAGGCATGGAGATCTTCTACTCCAACCTTCCACCCACCCTGGTGGACATCCCTGAAGAACACACCAAAGATCATAGAATCCATGGGTTGGAAGGAACCGTGGAGGTCCTCTAGTGCAACCTTCCACCCATCCTGGTGGACGTCCCTGAAGGGCCCACCTAGGGTTGAAAGGGACCGTGGAGGTCTTCTAATCCAACCTTCCAACCATCCTGGTGGACATCCCTGAAGGACCTACCAAAGACCATAGAATCCATGGGCTAGAAGGAAACATGGAGGTCCTCTAGAGCAACCTTCCACCCATCCTGGTGGATATCCCTGAAGGATCCACCAAGGTTCACAAATCCTAGAGTTGGAAGGAGGCATGGAGATCTTCTACTCCAACCTTCCACCCACCCTGGTGGACATCTCTGAAGAACCCACCAAAGATCATAGAATCCATGGGTTGGAAGGAACCGTGGAGGTCCTCTAGTGCAACCTTCCACCCATCCTGGTGGATGTCCCTGAAGGGCCCACCTAGGGTTGAAAGGGACCATGGAGGTCTTCTAATCCAACCTTCCAACCATCCTGGTGGACATCCCTGAAGGATCCACCAAAGATCATAGAATCCATGGGCTGGAAGGAACCATGGAGGTCCTCTAGAGCAACCTTCCACCCATCCTGGTGGACATCCCTGAAGGATCCACCAAGGTTCACAAATCCTAGAGTTGAAAGGAGGCATGGAGATCTTCTACTCCAACCTTCCACCCACCCTGGTGGACATCCCTGAAGAACCCACCAAAGATCATAGAATCCATGGGTTGGAAGGAACCGTGGAGGTGCTCTAGTGCAACCTTCCACCAATCCTGGTGGACGTCCCTGAAGGGCCCACCTAGGGTTGAAAGGGACCATGGAGGTCTTCTAATCCAACCTTCCAACCATCCTGGTGGACATCCCTGAAGGATCCACCAAAGATCATAGAATCCATGGGCTAGAAGGAAACGTGGAGGTCCTCTAGAGCAACCTTCCACCCATCCTGGTGGACATCCCTGAAGGATCCACCAAGGTTCACAAATCCTAGAGTTGGAAGGAGGCATGGAGATCTTCTACTCCAACCTTCCACCCACCCTGGTGGACATCCCTGAAGAACCCACCAAAGATCATAGAATCCATGGGTTGGAAGGAACCGTGGAGGTCCTCTAGTGCAACCTTCCACCCATCCTGGTGGACGTCCCTGAAGGGCCCACCTAGGGTTGAAAGGGACCATGGAGGTCTTCTAATCCAACCTTCCAACCATCCTGGTGGACATCCCTGAAGGATCCACCAAAGATCATAGAATCCATGGGCTGGAAGGAACCATGGAGGTCCTCTAGAGCAACCTTCCACCCATCCTGGTGGACATCCCTGAAGGATCCACCAAGGTTCACAAATCCTAGAGTTGAAAGGAGGCATGGAGATCTTCTACTCCAACCTTCCACCCACCCTGGTGGACATCCCTGAAGAACCCACCAAAGATCATAGAATCCATGGGTTGGAAGGAACCGTGGAGGTGCTCTAGTGCAACCTTCCACCCATCCTGGTGGACGTCCCTGAAGGGCCCACCTAGGGTTGAAAGGGACCGTGGAGGTCTTCTAATCCAACCTTCCAACCATCCTGGTGGACATCCCTGAAGGACCCACCAAAGACCATAGAATCCATGGGCTAGAAGGAAACATGGAGATCCTCTAGAGCAACCTTCCACCCATCCTGGTGGATATCCCTGAAGGATCCACCAAGGTTCACAAATCCTAGAGTTGGAAGGAGGCATGGAGATCTTCTACTCCAACCTTCCACCCACCCTGGTGGACATCCCTGAAGAACACACCAAAGATCATAGAATCCATGGGTTGGAAGGAACCGTGGAGGTCCTCTAGTGCAACCTTCCACCCATCCTGGTGGACGTCCCTGAAGGGCCCACCTAGGGTTGAAAGGGACCGTGGAGGTCTTCTAATCCAACCTTCCAACCATCCTGGTGGACATCCCTGAAGGACCTACCAAAGACCATAGAATCCATGGGCTAGAAGGAAACATGGAGGTCCTCTAGAGCAACCTTCCACCCATCCTGGTGGATATCCCTGAAGGATCCACCAAGGTTCACAAATCCTAGAGTTGGAAGGAGGCATGGAGATCTTCTACTCCAACCTTCCACCCACCCTGGTGGACATCTCTGAAGAACCCACCAAAGATCATAGAATCCATGGGTTGGAAGGAACCGTGGAGGTCCTCTAGTGCAACCTTCCACCCATCCTGGTGGATGTCCCTGAAGGGCCCACCTAGGGTTGAAAGGGACCATGGAGGTCTTCTAATCCAACCTTCCAACCATCCTGGTGGACATCCCTGAAGGATCCACCAAGGTTCATAAATGCTACGCTCGGAAGTGGCCATGGAGGTCTTCTCTAGTCTACCTCCCTACCCAGGTCACACGTCATGGCCCTGTAACCCACGGCTTCATCCCACCAGCCAGGGTGAAGCACCGGGCGGAGAGAAACATGCGTGGCGCCATTTTCCACCCCCACCCCACCGTCGAGTCGTCACCTTTGTGGTTGACCTCCTGGATCCTCTTCCCCGCCAAGGTCTTCTCGTCCAACAGCATCATGCCCGCCTCACGGAGCGTCTCCAGCTCCCGCTCCTCGCTCGAACTCGACTCCAGCGGGAAGGAGCCCCGGGAGCCTCGCTTCTCCCGCCCGCTTCCCAAACACTTGGCGCGGGAATCTCGGTTGCGAGGCAACGGGTTCCGCCCGCGGGCATCTTTGCCGCCGGGAAGTTGGGCATCGGCAGAGCTGCCGCTGTGCAGGGCTGGGGGGGGGGAGAAAAAAAAGAGGAAGTGGGTGAGTGGGTGGGATTTTGGAGCTTCCCTTTTCACACACACACCCCATTGGTGGGCATTTCCCCAATTTTTTTGGGATGGGTTCACACATCGAAACGTCGGCTGTCTTATCCACAGGCAATCTTAACATGCTTTTTTGGGGGGGGGTCCTTGGTGCTCTCTGGGCTGGGTGGTTTTACTGCGAACGTCTCGTGACCCAACTAGGGAACGTCATCAGTGCTAGAAAGGAGGAGGAGGAGGAGGAGGAAGGACTGGGGGATCCTTGGTGCTCTCTGAACTGGGTGGTTTCCTTGCGGACATCTCGTGACCCAACTAGGGAACGTCATCGGCGTGAGGGAGTGTGTGCGGATTGCGCCTTTTTTATACAGGGTTGCTTGCTCTGGCAATGTTGAAGGGAGTGTGGTTTATAACGTTCCCTTTGAAAAAGAAATTGGACTAGCTTTTGTCTGGAAGGGTATAGGGTCCCCGGCTTGAGCAGGGGGTCGGGGTCGGGCTAGATGACCTCCAAGGTCCCCTGCAACTCTTCGTTATTCTGTAACTCTGTAAGGGTCTCCTGCGTGAGAGCAGGGGGGGTCGGGCTAGATGACCTCCAGGGTGGCTTCCAACTCTTTGTTATTCTGTAATTCTGTAAGGGCAGGGGGGTCAGGCTAGATGACCTCCAAGGTCCCCTTCCAACTCTTTGTTATTCTGTAATTCTGTAAGGGTCTCCAGCGTAAGCAGGGGGGTCGGGCTAGATGACCTCCAAGGTCCCCTTCCAACTCTTTGTTATTCTGTAATTCTGTAAGGGTCTCCAGCGTAAGCAGAGGGTCGGGCTAGATGACCTCCAAGGTCCCCTCCAACTCTTTGTTATTCTGTAATTCTGAAAGGGTCTGCTGCTTGAGCAGGGGGTCAGACTGGATGACCTCCAAGGTGCCTTCCAACTCTGTTATTCTGTAATTCTGTAAGGGTCTGCTGCTTGAACAGGGGGGTCGGGCTAGATGACCTCCAGGGTCCCTTCCAACTCTAGTTATTCTGTAATTCTGTAAGGGTCTCCTGCGTGAGCAGGGGGTCAGGCTAGATGGCCTCCAGGGTCCCTTCCAACTCTAGTTATTCTGTAATTCTGTAAGGGCAGGGGGGTCGGGCTCGATGACCTCCAAGGTCCCTTCCAACTCTAGTTATTCTGTAATTCTTTAAGGGTCTCCTGCATGAGCAGGGGGTCAGGCTAGATGACCTCCAAGGTCCCTTCCAACTCTAGTTATTCCGTAAGGGTCTCCTGCATGAGCAGGGGGCTGGACTAGATGACCTCCAGGGTCCCTTCCAACTCTTTTTTATTCTGTAATTCTGTAAGGGCAGGGGGTTCGGGCTAGATGACCTCCAAGGTCCCCTCCAACTCTTTGTTATTCTGTAATTCTGTAAGGGTCTCCTGCTTGAGCAGGGGGGTCAGGCTAGATGACCTCCACCACTTAATACAAACACACTGTTCACGGTGTTTACTCCCGGGCTATCTCGGCGCAAGAAGGCTGCGCAAGCTCTGACGGGAGGGCCGTACGGCAGGCCGCCCACGGGATCGTTCCGATTTTGACCACCTTGCTTGCGGCGCTGGCGAAAGCGACCGCAGCAGTTGTGAAGCGGCAGCTGCGGTCGTTCAGCCACAGCTGCGGTCGTTAAGCCACTGCGATGATTAAGGGACTAGTGCAGTCTTCCAGTGACTGGCATGGTCGTAAAGCAAACGCTGCAGTCGTTAAGCCGGTGCTGCAGTCATTAAGCTGTTGTTGCGGTTAAGCAAACGCTATAGCTGTTAAGCCACTGCTGCAGTGATTAAGCTACTGTTGCATTTGGTAAGGAAACGCTACAGTCGTTAAGGTACTGCTGCAGTCATTAAGGTGCTGTTGCGGTTGTTAAGGAAACGCTACAGTTGTTAAGCCACTGCTGCGGTCCTTAAGGTGCTGTTGCAGTTGTTAAGCCACTGCTGCGGTTGTTAAGCCACTGCTGTGTCTTTTAAGCCAGTACTGCGGTGATTAAGCTGCTGTTGCATTTGTTAAGCAAACGCTACAGTCGTTAAGGTACTGCTGTAGTCATTAAGGTGCTGTTGCGATTGTTAAGCCACCAGTGCGGTGATTAAGCCGCTGCTGTGTCTGTTAAGCCACTACTGCGGTGATTAAGCTGCTGTTGCGTTTGTTAAGCAAACGCTACAGTCGTTAAGGTACTGCTGCAGTCATTAAGGTGCTGTTGCAGTTAAGGAAACGCTACAGTCGTTAAGGTACTGCTGCAGTCATTAAGGTGCTGTTGCGGTTGTTAAGGAAACGCTACAGTCGTTAAGGTACTGCTGCAGTCATTAAGGTGCTGTTGCGGTTGTTAAGCAAACGCTACAGTCGTTAAGCCACTGCTGCAATGATTAAGCTGCTGTTGCATTTGTTAAGTAAACGCTACAGTTGTTAAGCTACTGCTGCAGTCATTAAGGTGCTGTTGCAGTTAAGGAAACGCTACAGTCGTTAAGCCACTGCTGCAGTGATTAAGCTGCTGTTGCATTTGTTAAGTAAACACTACAGTTGTTAAGCTACTGCTGCAGTCATTAAGGTGCCGTTGTGGTTGTTAAGCCACCTGTGCATTGATTAAGCTGCTGCTGTGTCTG
Source organism: Vipera latastei (assembly GCA_024294585.1). Lineage (NCBI taxonomy): Eukaryota > Metazoa > Chordata > Lepidosauria > Squamata > Viperidae > Vipera > Vipera latastei. Next base: position 2,034,546 of record CM044371.1, read on the forward strand.
TTAAGCCACTACTGCGGTGATTAAGCTGCTGTTGCATTTGTTAAGCAAATGCTACAGTTGTTAAGGTACTGCTGCAGTCATTAAGGCGCTGTTGCAGTTGTTAAGGAAACGCTACAGTTGTTAAGCCACCACTGTGGTCATTAAGCCACTGCTGTGTCTGTTAAGCCGCTGCTGCGGTCATTAAGCTGCTATTGCATTTGTTAAGCAAACGCTACAGTCGTTAAGGTACTGCTGGTCATTAAGGTGCTGTTACGGTTGTTAAGGAAACGCTACAGTCGCTAAGGTACTGCTGTAGTCATTAAGGTGCTGTTGCGATTGTTAAGCCACCAGTGCGGTGATTAAGCCGCTGCTGTGTCTGTTAAGCCACTACTGCGGTGATTAAGCGGCTGTTGCGTTTGTTAAGCAAACGCTACAGTCGTTAAGGTACTGCTGCAGTCATTAAGGTGCTGTTGCAGTTAAGGAAACGCTACAGTCGTTAAGGTACTGCTGCAGTCATTAAGATGCTGTTGTGGTTGTTAAGGAAACGCTACAGTCGTTAAGGTACTGCTGCAGTCATTAAGGTGATGTTGCGGTTGTTAAGCAAACGCTACAGTCGTTAAGCCACTGCTGCAGTGATTAAGCTGCTGTTGCATTTGTTAAGTAAACGCTACAGTTGTAAAGCTACTGCTGCAGTCATTAAGGTGCTGTTGCGGTTGTTAAGCCACCTGTGCAGTGATTAAGCCGCTGCTGTGTCTGTTAAGCCACTACTGTGGTGATTAAGCTGCTGTTGCGGTTGTTAAGGAAACGCTACAGTCGTTAAGGTACTGCTGCAGTCATTAAGGTGCTGTTGCAGTTGTTAAGCCACTGCTGCGGTTGTTAAGCCACTGCTGTGTCTTTTAAGCCAGTACTGCGGTGATTAAGCTGCTGTTGCATTTGTTAAGCAAACGCTACAGTCGTTAAGGTACTGCTGTAGTCATTAAGGTGCTGTTGCGATTGTTAAGCCACCAGTGCGGTGATTAAGCCGCTGCTGTGTCTGTTAAGCCACTACTGCGGTGATTAAGCTGCTGTTGCGTTTGTTAAGCAAACGCTACAGTCGTTAAGGTACTGCTGCAGTCATTAAGGTGCTGTTGCAGTTAAGGAAACGCTACAGTCGTTAAGGTACTGCTGCAGTCATTAAGGTGCTGTTGCGGTTGTTAAGGAAACGCTACAGTCGTTAAGGTACTGCTGCAGTCATTAAGGTGCTGTTGCGGTTGTTAAGCAAACGCTACAGTCGTTAAGCCACTGCTGCAATGATTAAGCTGCTGTTGCATTTGTTAAGTAAACGCTACAGTTGTTAAGCTACTGCTGCAGTCATTAAGGTGCTGTTGCAGTTAAGGAAACGCTACAGTCGTTAAGCCACTGCTGCAGTGATTAAGCTGCTGTTGCATTTGTTAAGTAAACACTACAGTTGTTAAGCTACTGCTGCAGTCATTAAGGTGCCGTTGTGGTTGTTAAGCCACCTGTGCATTGATTAAGCTGCTGCTGTGTCTGTTAAGCCACTACTGCGGTGATTAAGCTGCTGTTGCATTTGTTAAGCAAATGCTACAGTTGTTAAGGTACTGCTGCAGTCATTAAGGCGCTGTTGCAGTTGTTAAGGAAACGCTACAGTTGTTAAGCCACCACTGTGGTCATTAAGCCACTGCTGTGTCTGTTAAGCCGCTGCTGCGGTCATTAAGCTGCTATTGCATTTGTTAAGCAAACGCTACAGTCGTTAAGGTACTGCTGGTCATTAAGGTGCTGTTACGGTTGTTAAGGAAACGCTACAGTCGCTAAGGTACTGCTGTAGTCATTAAGGTGCTGTTGCGATTGTTAAGCCACCAGTGCGGTGATTAAGCCGCTGCTGTGTCTGTTAAGCCACTACTGCGGTGATTAAGCGGCTGTTGCGTTTGTTAAGCAAACGCTACAGTCGTTAAGGTACTGCTGCAGTCATTAAGGTGCTGTTGCAGTTAAGGAAACGCTACAGTCGTTAAGGTACTGCTGCAGTCATTAAGATGCTGTTGTGGTTGTTAAGGAAACGCTACAGTCGTTAAGGTACTGCTGCAGTCATTAAGGTGATGTTGCGGTTGTTAAGCAAACGCTACAGTCGTTAAGCCACTGCTGCAGTGATTAAGCTGCTGTTGCATTTGTTAAGTAAACGCTACAGTTGTAAAGCTACTGCTGCAGTCATTAAGGTGCTGTTGCGGTTGTTAAGCCACCTGTGCAGTGATTAAGCCGCTGCTGTGTCTGTTAAGCCACTACTGTGGTGATTAAGCTGCTGTTGCGGTTGTTAAGGAAACGCTACAGTCGTTAAGGTACTGCTGCAGTCATTAAGGTGCTGTTGCGGTTGTTAAGGAAACGCTACAGTTGTTAAGGTACTGCTGCAGTCATTAAGGTGCTGTTGCGGTTGTTAAGGAAACGCTACAGTTGTTAAGGTACTGCTGCAGTCATTAAGGTGCTGTTGCGGTTGTTAAGCAAACGCTACAGCCGTTAAGCCACTGCTGCGGTGATTAAGCTGCTGTTGCGTTTGTTAAGCAAACGCTACAGTCGTTAAGGCACTGCTGCGGTCATTAAGGCGCTGTTGCAGTTGTTAAGGAAACGCTACAGTTGTTAAGCCACCACTGTGGTCATTAAGCCACTGCTGTGTCTGTTAAGCCGCTGCTGCGGTCATTAAGCTGCTATTGCATTTGTTAAGCAAACGCTACAGTCGTTAAGGTACTGCTGGTCATTAAGGTGCTGTTGCGGTTGTTAAGGAAACGCTACAGTCGCTAAGGTACTGCTGTAGTCATTAAGGTGCTGTTGCAGTTGTTAAGCCACCAGTGCGGTGATTAAGCCGCTGCTGTGTGTTAAGCCACTACTGCAGTGATTAAGCTGCTGTTGCGTTTGTTAAGCAAACGCTACAGTCGTTAAGGTACTGCTGCAGTCATTAAGGTGCTGTTGCGGTTGTTAAGGAAACGCTACAGTCGTTAAGCCACTGCTGCAGTGATTAAGCTGCTGTTGCATTTGTTAAGTACACGCTACAGTTGTTAAGCTACTGCTGCAGTCATTAAGGTGCTGTTGCGGTTGTTAAGCCACCTGTGCAGTGATTAAGCCGCTGCTGTTTCTGTTAAGCCACTACTGCCGTGATTAAGCTGCTGTTGTGTTTGTTAAGCAAATGCTACAGTCGTTAAGGTACTGCTGCAGTCATTAAGGTGCTGTTGCGGTTGTTAAGGAAACGCTACAGTCGTTAAGGTACTGCTGCAGTCATTAAGGTGCTGTTGCGGTTGTTAAGGAAACGCTACAGTTGTTAAGGTACTGCTGCAGTCATTAAGGTGCTGTTGCGGTTGTTAAGCAAACGCTACAGCCGTTAAGCCACTGCTGCGGTGATTAAGCTGCTGTTGCGTTTGTTAAGCAAACGCTACAGTCGTTAAGGCACTGCTGCGGTCATTAAGGCGCTGTTGCAGTTGTTAAGGAAACGCTACAGATGTTAAGCCACCACTGCGGTCGTTAAGCCACTGCTGTGTCTGTTAAGCCGCTGCTGCGGTCATTAAGCTGCTATTGCATTTGTTAAGCAAACGCTACAGTCGTTAAGGTACTGCTGGTCATTAAGGTGCTGTTGCGGTTGTTAAGGAAACGCTACAGTTGCTAAGGTACTGCTGCAGTCATTAAGCTACTGTTGCATTTGTTAAGCAAACGCTACAGTCGTTAAGCCACTGCTGCGGCGATTCAGCTGCTGTTGCATTTGTTAAGCAAACGCTACAGTCGTTAAGGCCCTGCTGTGGTCCTTAAGGTGCTGTTGCAGTTGTTAAGCCACCGCTGCGGTTGTTAAGCCACTGCTGTGTCTTTTAAGCCAGTACTGCGGTGATTAAGCTGCTGTTGCATTTGTTAAGCAAACGCTACAGTCGTTAAGGCCCTGCTGTGGTCCTTAAGGTGCTGTTGCAGTAGTTCAGCCCCCGCTGTGGTCGTTAAGCCGCTGCTGTGTCCATTAAGCCACCCCTGCGGTCGTTAAACAAACACTGCGGTCATGAAACGAAAAGCCGAGGATTAGCTGTACGGGAAGAAAAAAGAAAAAAGCTGTTACCTGTCACAGGGGGCTTGGGGGCGTCTTGCGGTAGCGTCTCTTTGGCAGGCGTGCATTCCACACAAGGACTGGTGGTCGAAGGAGCGAGTCGCGAGGTAGCTGACGGGCCTTGGGCGGGAGCCCGGGAAGGAGGCGAAGGCGGCAGAATTGGGGAGAACACGGGAGGCACTTCTGGGAACTGAGAGGTCGGAGCGAGAGGCAGGGCCACGGGGGTCTCCTCCAGGGCCGGGGACGAGGGTCGTTCAGCGGGACCGCCGCGAGTCTCTGGTGATGGGGTTCCGCCGGAGCGGAAAGCCAGAGGAACGGGAGAGTCCCGAGACGATGAGGCATCTTCAGATGAGGAATCCTCCCGTTGCCTCCCCGGGGTCTTCTCGTCGGCCATCCTACCGGCTTCTGGTCTGAGAGGACCTTCTGGAGAACTTGGAGGTGGGCTGCCGTACCTGACGTCCGCCTCATCTTCCCCGGAGACTTCCGGGTCAAGTTGGGCGGCTTCGTTTGGCAAAGGCCCTCCCGGCAGAGCGTCCTCCGCGTAGGTCCCTTCAGAGACGGGCAGGACTTCTTCTCCCGTGCCGCCCTCCGCCGCCATCTCTGCTTGGTCTTCAGCTTTGGCTTCCTCCCCAGGTTGCCCGGCGCTTGGTTCGGGCTCCGCAGCCTCCTCCCCCCGCGTCCGCGGGGCTTCAAGCTCCTGTGGAGGTTTCGCTTCCGCCACTTCTCCTACGCGGTCTCCGCAGAAGCTCTCCAAGACGTTCTCTTTCAGGCTGCCGAGGAGATCTTGTGCTTCTGCTACCAGGAGGCTACCGATCAGATGCGCCGCCTCCACTCTTCGCTCCTCCGGGTTGCCGAAAGAGCCTTGCAGCAGACTGGTGACCTGTTGATGGTCCTCAAGAGCCCAAGGAGATGCCGTGGGTCCGCCACCAGTTGGAAACAAGGCACCAGTTGGTTGGAGCTGTTGAGGGACGGTTGGGGTGGAGGTTTCGGGACCAGCCGTGGTCAGGTCCATGTCCACGATTCCCAAACACTCTCCGGCCTCAGCCGGCTCCACCTCCACGGATCTACTGGAAAGACTCCCCTGAGCTTCACGGAGATCGCTCAAGTAGATCTGGTCTTCCGAAGCTAAGAAGATCCATTGACGCTCCCCAAGTTCGGGAGACGCGTCCCTTGGCTTCGCGGCAGGCCGCGCGGTGACCACAGGTGCCCGGGCGAGAACATTATAATGGAGACACACAGCCATGCTCTGCTGGGGAAGCGCCTCTTCTGGAGAACATTCTGGCGGAGCCTCCAAGCCTTCAGCGTCGAGGTTCTCCACCTCAACCATCAGGTTCTCCAACTCTGCCGTCACCGCCTCCAGGCCTTGCGGAGAATGGCTCTCTTCCACAACCGCATTCGGACCGCCCCAGGTTTGATCGGAGGTCAACTCTTCCCTTTCAGAAGCTGGAGATGGAGCCAAAAGGGTGGCTTGGTTGGAGACGTCCTCCAGTGCCATCAGGAAGCTGGACGCCCGGTGAGAGTAGGACTCCTCCGACGGGTTGGGAGAAAACAGGGGAGGCTCCACCGCTTCCTCCAGCTGAGGGTGCCGCGTTTCCAAAACAGGAAGCAGTCCCTGAAGAAGAGCTTGGGCAAAAGTCTTCTTCTGAATTTCTGGGTGTTTCTTAGGTGGAAGGACGTCATCTGTAGGATCGGAGAGCGTTTGGCTGACCTGTTCTATGGGAAGAACGCCTGGGATGGTCTCAACCGTACCAGTCTCGGGGTCCAAAGGATGGCCGTCGCCCCAATCATGTGGAGACTCAACCAATTCCACCCCTTCTCCATCCTTTGGAGGGCCAGTTCCTTGCTGAAGGATCGGCTTGGTGCCGTGAGCTTCGGGAGCGGGCGCGTTTTCCTTTTGTGGACATTCAACGGACTCTTCGCTATCTTCCGAGTCAACCGGCTCAACGGTTTTGCCAGCCTCTTCTCGGTGGCCTGTGGTTTCATCAGAGGCTGCCAACGCGTCCGGAGTGCCGGTAGGGTCTGTGCTGCCCGAGATGGCCTCGGCTTCTTGGCCCCGGAGCACGTTCGCGTTTGCGTCCTTCGGACCGGACAGCTGGCTTGCTAAATTGTGAGCGTGTCCTTGCTGGGTTGCCGAGATGTCCAGTTCTAACGGCGCCGTGGCATCTGCTGCGAAGCAACGGGCGTCCGCCTGGAGGTCTTCTGCTGGTGGGATTTCAGCCCCGACGTCCGCATTGCTGCCTTCCTCGCTCTCGAGTTCTGATGCATCTTCCTCTGATGGCGTGCCCCAGCTCGGACCGGCGTGACCCTCCTCGTACAACCCTCGCTGGGGCTCCACCCCTGCTCCGACTACGTTCTCGGCTTCAACCAACTCTTCCCTGGACAGATCCAATGCTTCCTCGGCCTTCTCGAGGTCTTCTTCTGAAGCTTCAGCGGAGTGGCTGCCCGCTTCTACCTCCGCAGGCGTAAGATCACGCTCACCCTCCCGAGTCTCTCTTCCATTGAGCGTTTCGGTTTCGCCCGTCTCCAAGCAGAGCTCCGAAAGGCTAGGAGCGGTGGTGTCATCTACCGCGGCTTCCTCGCTGGAAAAGTGTCCGGAGTAGTCCTCTATTTCTGGATCGATGGAGCTATTCTGGGTTCCACACAAACTCCAGTTCTGCAGTTCAACTGCTTGCTCCACCCCGGGTGGAGATGCCGGAGGCAAGAGTCCCGAGGCATCTAGAAGGACCCCGTTGTCTTCCCCGAGGAGGTTTTCCGGGGTGCGGCTTGGTGCCAAGAGAGCGTCGGATTCCGCCTCGGAGAATGCTGCTATCACCCGGTCCTCGTTGTTGTTGAGCTGGTCAAGGGATGACGCTTCCTCCAGCTCATCGTCTGACTCCAGACAGGCGACGAGGCTGTCCTGGGTCGTTTCGGCGTCCGCTCGGGTGACTTCGCGTTGCTCTAAAAGAGCCACCTCAGCTTTGAGGGGAGGCGTCGCAAAGGGTCGTTCCTTCTCGGAAGGAGCAGCGTCTGATGTCTCTGTGTCCGCCTGCTCCAGGTCCGCCGAGCTTCTGCTGGTGGCCCCGTCTTGGTCCAAGAGCTCCATCAGCCGTTTCTCCGACTCTTCCAGCTGCGCACCCATGTCCGGGCTGGAGGAGTCGGGGTGCTCCACCGTGTCCAGATCTTCCAGCTCCACTGGGCCCGCTTGGGGGTTCCATCCAAGGGTGATGACCGACCCGGCGGACACCCGGCCCACCCATTCTTCGGCGAAGGGGCCCGCCGGTGGGGAGTCCTCGAGGGCCAAGGGAGGCTGGTTGTCCAATTCATCGTCGGTGTCGAAGCAAGCGATCAGACACTCTCCACCCTCGGGCAGCCCGCCCGACTCCAGCGGGGTTGACCGGACATCCGGGGGAGGCCGATGTGTTGGAGAGAGGTGGGCGAGGAGCAGTTCCTTGAGGGACGCGTCTTCCGTTTCACCCTGAGTTGGGGAAGTCACCTCTTCGGAAGTCACCGCGGAGTCCTGCTCCAACAGAGATGCTTCTCCTGGACCCAGAGGAGAATTACAGCTGCTCCTTGAGGTGGTACTACTACCTGGGCTCTCCGGCCTAGAGACGACCGTTGCGTCAAAGGATTGGGGAGGTTTCCTGGGATCCTCCGGCGTCCCCTCTTCCTCTTGAGGCACGCTTTTCTCCTCGCCCTCTCCGGCAGATGGCGGGGCTTCTTCGCCGGCTACCCGTACAGTATCTTCATCCGTGCCACACGCCTCCCTCTGGCTCTCCCTGTCTGAGGGCGACAGGGCCCTCCCCAGCTCGTCTTCTTTGGCCTCGGCAACTGGATCCGTGGGACCAGCCTGCGGCGCAACGGGGTGCGGCTGCGGACCGCCCTCGCCGTCGTCGGAAGCCGAGCCGGAGGACGGCGAGGTGTCGTCCGGATAGGCAAAGGTCTCGTCCACCCCTTCATCGAGGGAGGTTTCCGAGAGAGAGTGCAGGAAGGAGACCGAGGTGCTGTCGTCCTCTTCCCCGCCGTACAGAGCGTCGTTCTCCACCACTTCTCCCGGCGGGAAGAGCGTGATCTCCATGGATTCCGCCTCAAAAAGGAGGCTACCCCGGAAGGGGAGGAACAGAGCGGGAATCATCCGATCGCTCTCGGCGGTCTCCCCGCCCTCCTCCGGAGAAGAGGCAGGTGGCTGCCGGTCAGGGCCGGCAGGTTCAGCCGCCTCGGCGCGGCCCACTCCCAACACGCCGCCAAGCTCAGGAGGAGGGCCCGAGACGGCGGCAAGAGGACGAGCAAAGGGGCACGCTTCAGACCCTCTTTTGGGGAAATCTCTGACTTCGGCCTCAAACAGAGGCGACGCACGCCCGTCCTCCTCCAAAGGGCTGGCGCTGAGGTCGGCGGCGTCCTCGGAATCGTCGCTGTCAGGGGCCCACAAGGGGCGCTCCGCCGTCTGCAGGAGCGGGCTTTCGCTTACCCAGCCTTCCTCCACTGGAGCCCCCTTCTCTTCCTCGCCTCCGCCGCTTTCCTCCACCGGGTAGCGTATGAAGGACAGCCCTCGGAAAACGCCCTCGTACCTACGAAGCGGGCAGTCATCCTCCAAAGGGCTGGCGCTGAGGTCGGCGGCGTCCTCGGAATCGTCGCCGTCCGGGGCCCACGGGGGATGCTCCGCCGTCTGCGGGAGCGGGCTTTCGCTTACCCAGCCTTCCTCCAAGGGAGCCCCCTCCTCTTCCTCGCCTCCGCCGCCTTCCTCCGCCGGGTAGGATATGAAGGACAGCCCTCGGAAAACGCCCTCGTACCCAAGAAGCGAGCAGGTCCCCCCGGAGAGCGTGGCTTCCCCTTCGCCAGGGCCGAGCTCCGACAACCCTGCCTCCTCGGTGGCCGCCGGCGCCTGGGCGGCGTCCGGCTCAGCTAAGAGATTCGGCGAGCAGGACGGGGAAGAACTCGCCGTTCCCGACGACGTCCAGCTGCCGCCCTCGGCAGTGATGTAGGAGCCCGAAGGAGAGGTGGGTGGGGAGCAGAGGCCTTCGCTGTCCATGTCGTTCTGCTCCTCGCTCAGACTGTCTTTCGGGAACGGGGTCTGCCGGAGATGGGGGAAGACAGTCCGGATGGGGGTGGAGGGAGCGGTGAAGTACAACTCGGACTCGAGGCTACCGGCGGGCTTGGCAAGGAAGAGAGGGGCCTCGGCCAGGCCCGCAGGAAGCTCTTTGGCCAGTGTGGGAGGTGGGGAAGGCACGTCAGCCTTTGGCTCACCCTGAGAGAGAAGGGACAGGCCCGTTGCCGCCGGCTCCTGGGGCTTTGGAAGTCCGGGCGGAGGCGCGGCGACGTAGGAGTGGCAGTTACTGAAGTCTCTTGCCGCGGGTGGGAGAGGGGCACCCTGGAGCACCGCGGGCGGCTCCGAGCCTTCGCGGTCCGTGTGTCTCGTCTCCTCACTGGGAATGGTCCCGGGAGTGTCCCGGATTGCCACCCCCAGGCAGAGGGCCTCCTCGCCCATCACGATGCGTGCGTCCAGCAGCTCCGTCCCCGGAGAGCGTCTGAGACTTTGCGGCTGCGGCCCGCCGGATTTGGGCACCTGTTCCGTCACCATCTGGCCGCATTCGGTCAGGGTCCCTGCGCCGGCCGCGGCGTGGCCGGCCGCGGCCTCGCAACTGGCTCCCTCGGGCTGCGGCCGGTCTTCCTTCTTCGCCGGCAGGAACGCCGACACGTCGGTGGGAGAGTCGGGCGTCACGGCCGGAGGAATCGGCGCGGCGGGCTGGACTTCCCCGCTCGGCGTTGAGGTGGAGATGCTCCGGGAGCCATCTGGATGGGGGGGGAAGAGAAAGAGGGTTTGGGGGGGAGGGAAAGAGAGAAGTTAAACGTTCCACCCGGGAAGAGACACGGAAAGATTTTTAAGCCGCTGAAGAGACTTTCAAACTTGGTCCGCTTAAGAGAAATTGAGAAAAGGGAAGGGGGGTGGGCAGTGGCTAATGCCGTGCTGAGCTGGTTGTCCTCTGGGGGGGGGGTTTCACAGAGTTGAAAGAGTGAGTGAGAGTGAGAGTGAGAGTGAAAGTGAGAGAGAGAGTGAGAGTGAGAGTGAAAGTGAGAGAGAGTGAGAGAGTGAGAGTGAAACAGAAAGAGATAGACGGAAAGCCAGAAAGAGAACGACAGAGAGAAAGAGAGAGAGAAAGAGACAAAAGAAAAGAACAGAGAGAAACAGAAAGCGGGAGAGCTAGAAAGAGACAAAAGAAGGAACAAAGGCAGCAAGAGAGAGAAAGAAAGAGAGAGAAAGAGCTAAAAAGAGAGAGAAGAACGACAGAGACAATGGCATAGAATATAGACTCGACTAAAATAAAATAAAAATAGAATAGAATAGAAAATACAATATAGAATACAGATTATAGAATAGAATGGAATATAGAATATAACAGAACAGAACAGAACAGAACAGAACAGAACAGAACAGAACAGAACAGAACAGAATAGAATAGAATAGAATAGAATAGAATAGAATAGAATAGAATATAAATAGAATATAGAATAGAATGGAAAATAGAATACAGAATAGAATAGAATATAAAATATAATATAACTAGAATATAGAATAGAATGGAAAATAGAATACAGAATAGAATAGAATATATAATATAAATAGAATATAGAATAGAATGGAAAATAGAATACAGAATAGAATAGAATATAAAATATAATATAGAATAGAATAGAGAATAGAGAATAGAATGGAAAATAGAATACAGAATAGAATAGAATATAAAATATAATATAATAGAATAGAATATAAATAGAATATAGAATAGAATGGAAAATAGAATACAGAATATGAATAGAATATAAAATATAATAAAAATAGAATATAGAATAGAATGGAAAATAGAATACAGAATAGAATAGAATATAAAATATAATACAAATAGAATATAGAATAGAATGGAAAATAGAATACAGAATAGAGTAGAATAGAATAGAATGGAAAATAGAATACAGAATAGAATGGAATAGAAAATATAATATAGAATAGGATACAGAATACAGAATACAGAATAGAATAGAATAGAACAGAAAATAGAATAGAATAGAATAGAATATAAATAGAATATAGAATGGAATGGAAAACAGAATACAGAATAGAAGAGTATAGAAAAAAATTGTCACTTTAAATGTACACTAATCAGCATACATTAAAATGAAATTCTGAGAGACAGAACAGAAAGAGAAAGAAAGAAAGAGAAAGAGAAAAAAGAGGGGAGGGGGAAAACAGAGGGGGAAAGAAAAGGAAGGAAGGAGAGAGAGAAGGAAGGAAAAGAGGGAGGAAGGAAGAAAAGGAGAGAGAATCAGACACCAGGAAAAAAACAGAAGGAAGGAAGGAATAGAAGGAAGGAAGGAAGGAAGGAAGGAAGGAAGGAAGGAAGGAAGGAAGGAAGGAAGGAAGGAAGGAAGGAAGGAAAAAGGGGGATAAAAGGTAGGAGGGAGAGGGAGGGAGGAAAAAGAGGGAGGAAATGGAAGGAAGGTGAGAGAGAAGGAAGGGAGGGAAAAAGAAAGGAGAAGAGAGGGTGAGGGAAGGAAGGAAGGAGAGAGAGGAAGGCGAGAAAAAAGAAGAAAGAAAGAGGAACCCGGAGAACCCCCGTCGTCGGACGTCCGGCCGTGCCTCGTCCCGTCCCCACCGCCCGCCCCTCCCGCGGCCGGTCTCCCCCAGGTCCCTACCCCCCGTATCCGCACATCCACCTGCTGCCCTGCTTACGCCATTTCGCCAGGACTCCCTTCCATCCATAAAAAGGCAATGGGGCTGACCAGGCACCCGCCATCTTGACTTTTTTGACCTACACCGGCTTTTCAAGCCCCCCCCAATCCCCCGCCTTAATTTACTCATCTCCCAAAGGGAGACGACCGAGGAGCTGGACAGCCTGTCCGTGAAAAATACAGGACGTCCTGGACTTACGACGGTTCATTTAGCGACCGTCCGAACTCACCACGGCATTGGGGGGTGGGGAGGAAACCCCCCCCCCAAAAAAAACCCGATTTACGACCGTGTCTTTCCCCCACTTCACGACCGTTGCCCCATCCCCGCGGACGCTCGGCCAGCGACTCGCGTTTACGACGGTCGCAGCGTCCCCGTGGGTGTGTGTGTGTGTGTGTGTGTGTGTGTGTGTGTGTGACGTGGTTTTCCCCACCACCACCACCTCTTTTGCGACCTTCGGATGGGCCGCGGAGAAGCCAAATTCAACTTCACAACTTTGTGACTCCTCTCGGGAGCGGCGATTCACTTCAAAGACGGGGGCGAGGACGGTCGTCAAGCTCCCCGAATGAAATGCCTCCCACGCTTAGCGACAATCAATTGGGGTCATCGTCAATGAAGAAAAGCGAGGGGGACACGACAACCAACGTTGTGGGTCTCCTCTGGGGGATTCACAGCTCGGGCGTCCCAGCCGACCTCCTCCCGTCTCTCCCACTGAGGACCAGTTCCAACCGGTTTAGGACGCAACAGGCTCAACCATTCCTCAAACCGATTCTAAAAGCCATCTCGGGAGCGGGGGGGGGGTTGGACTAGATGACCTCCAGGTCCCTTCCGACTCTGTTATTCTGTGATTCTCTAAGGGTTTCCTGCCTGAGCAGGGGGGGTTGGACTAGATGACCTCCAGGGTCCCATCCAGCTCTGAGATTCTGCAAGGGCCTCCTGCTCGAGCAGGGGGGATGGACTAGATGACCTCGAGGGTCCCCTCCAACTCTGTTATTCTATGATTCTGTGAGCTTGAACAGGGGGTTGGACTAGATGACCTCCAGGGTCCCCCTCCGACTCTGTTATTCTGTGATTCTCTAAGGGTTTCCTGCCTGAGCAGGGGGTTGGACTAGATGACCTCCAGGGTCCCTTCCAGCTCTGAGATTGTGCAAGGGCCTCCTGCTCGAGCAGGGGGATGGACTAGATGACCTCCAGGGTCTCCTTCCTTCCCTCCCCCCTCCTTCCTTCCTTCCTTCCTTCCTTCCTTTCCCCTCCTTCTTTTCTTCCTTCCTTCTTTTTCCTTTCTCACTCCCTTCCTTCCTTCCCTCCTTCCTTTTCTTCCTCCCTCCCTCCCTCCCTCTCGTCCTTCTTTCTCCTTCCTTCCTTCCTTCCTTCCTTCCTTCCTTCTCTCTTTCTCTCTTTCCTTCCTTCCTTCCTTCCTTCCTTCCTTCCTTCCTTCCTTCCTTCCTTTCCTTCTTTCTTTCTTTCTTTCTTTCTTTCTTCTTTCTTTCTTTCTTTCTTTCTTCCTTTCTTCCTTTCTTCCTTTCTTTCTTTCTTTCCTTCCCTCTTTCTTTCTTTCCTTCCTTCCTTCCTTCCTTCCTTCCTTCCTTCCTTCCTTCCTTCCTTCCTTCCTTCCTTCTCCTTCCTTCCTCCTCCTCCTAGCCCTGATGACGTTCCCTAGTTGGGTCACGAAATGTCTGCAAGGAAACTAACCAGCTCAGAGTCCTTCCTTCCTTCCTTCCTTCCTTCCTTCCTTCCTTCCTTCCTTCCTTCCTTCCTTCCTTGCTTTCTTTCTTTCTTTCTTTCTTTCTTTCTTTCTTTCTTTCTTTCTTTCCTTCCTTCCTTCCTTCCTTCCTTCCTTCCTTTCTTTCCCTCTTTCCTTTCTTTCTTTCCTTCCTTCCTTCCTTCCTTCCTTCCTTCCTTCCTTCCTTCCTTCTTTCTTCTTTCCCTCTTTCCTTCCTTCCTTCCTTTCTTTCTTTCCCTCCTTCCTTTCTTTCTTTCTTTCTTTCTTTCTTTCTTTCTTCTTTCTTTCTTTCTTTCTTTCTTTCTTTCTTTCTTCTTTCCTTCCTTCCTTCCTTCCTTCCTTCCTTCCTTCCTTCCTTCCTTCCTTCCTTCTCCTTCCTTCCTCCTCCTCCTAGCCCTGATGTTGTGCTCTAGTTGGGTCGCGAGACGTCTGCAAGGAAACCCCCCCAAGCTCAGAGTCCTTCCTTCCTTCCTTCCTTCCTTCCTTCCTTCCTTCCTTCCTTCCTTCCTTCCTTCCTTCCTTCCTTCCTTCCTTCCTTCCTCTCTTTCTCTCTTTCTCTCCTTCCTTCCTTTCTTTCTTTCTTTCTTTCTTCTTCTTCTTTCTTTCTTTCTTTCTTTCTTTCTTTCTTTCTTTCCTTCCCTCTTTCTTTCCTTCCTTCCTTCCTTCCTTCCTTCCTTCCTTCCTTCTTTCCTCTTCCTCCTCCTCCTAGCCCTGATGTCGTGCTCTAGTTGGGTCGCGAGACGTCTGCAAGGAAACCAACCAGCTCAGAGTCCTTCCTTCCTTCCTTCCTTCCTTCCTTCCTTCCTTCCTTCCTTCCTTCCTTCCTTCCTTCCTTCCTTCCTTCATTCCAGCACTGATGACGTTCCCTAAGTCGGGTCACAAAACGTCTGCAAGGAAACCAGCCAGCTCAGAGAGAACCAGGGACCCCACAGTCCTTCCTTCCTTCCTTCCTTCCTTCCTTCCTTCCTTCCTTCCTTCCTTCCTTCCTTCCTTCCTCTCTTTCTCTCTTTCTCTCTTTCTCTCTTTCCTTCCTTCCTTCCTTCCTTCCTTCCTTCCTTCCTTCCTTCCTTCCTTCCTTCCTTCCTTCTTTCTCCTTCCTTCCTCCTCCTCCTAGCCCTGATGTCGTGCTCTAGTTGGGTCGCGAGACGTCTGCAAGGAAACCCCCCGAGCTCAGAGTCCTTCCTTCCTTCCTTCCTTCCTTCCTTCCTTCCTTCCTTCCTTCCTTCCTTCTTCCTTCAAGCCCTGATGACGTTCCCTAGTCTGGTCACGAAATGTCTGCAAGGAAACCAACCAGCTCAGAGTCCTTCCTTCCTTCCTTCCTTCCTTCCTTCCTTCCTTCCTTCCTTCCTTCCTTCCTTCCTTCCTCTCTTTCTCTCTTTCTCTCTTTCCTTCCTTCCTTCCTTCCTTCCTTCCTTCCTTCCTTCCTTCCTTCCTTTCTTTCTTTCCCTCTTTCTTTCTTTCTTTCTTTCTTTCTTT